>CM034155.1:500543734-500984704 GCA_019776745.2 Taxus chinensis | reverse complement strand
GGTTTTCTCTCTTAGGAATCATGTAAATGCTAGCATGTTTTTAGGACCTAGAAATCACCTAGAAATTTACCGAAGTGTGTGATTTTATGTCTACACTTATCAAATTATCAATTTTTTAAGTATAGACATGTAAAATTATTCATTGAAATTCAATTTTTTTCTTATTTTAAGAAAAATGATGACCACTTTTGACAACCTTTGGTCACCATTGCCATGTACATCCCTGTTAGAATGATGTATTTGTTGAATTTGATAACCAAAAAACATGACAAGCTAAGTGTTTTTGTGTTATCTTTATAAAAAATAGATTTAACTTGGTTGATTATATTATTCACAAGCCTAACCTTTACCCACACATTTGTAACAAGAAAAGCTCTTTGTCCCTTATAAATAATAAATTTGGCCTGTAAAGGATATTAAGGACTCAAAAGCATATATTTCTTCTAGAGGCGGAAAACATTTGTTTTGGACATGAGGCTATATTATTATAGAATTTAATACATTTTTCAGGATGTTTAACTAATCACAAGAATGAGGATGGATGCCTACAAATTATCTATATCTTACTGGCTTTTCAAAACCACACCGCTTAATTCGGATTCGTTGTTGCTATTATCAAAGTTTCTATTTTCTATATTTATTAACACTCAACGTAAACACTTATGATTCATTTTTTATGTTATTTTTAAAAATCATATATTTTTAATGACATGAAAGGTAGTAGATTTTAGCAATGTAAACAAGGTAGTCAATGAACATCATTATTATTCTATAATAAGGTTATATTACATATCACACAAAGAAACTAATCTAAAATTTATTATAATACTATGATAAATCAAATACATTTTTCATGAGGACGATAAATTAATCACATAGATGGGAGTGAACACTTAAAAGCTTTTATATCTTGTTATCTTTTCACATCTATCACACATAAGCCAAATTTTCTACTATTAGCATTGTTATCACCAGAGTTTGAACATGCCACTTGACATTTCTCTTATTATTTTTTCATTTCTTAGTGAAATAAACATTGGAGTTTTTCACCTTCCTCTTTATTGATATTTTTCCTGTGAACTTGCATTTCCTCTAGTTCATGGTTTTTCATTGCAAATCAAGGAATAAGAGAATTTAGGAAGAAATATATACATAATTATTTGATTTCACATTAATTTTATTTCTCCCATTTGTTTTAGCTATGATGAGGTATTTTTTACATGAAACTATGAAAAAAAACATTTTCTACATCTGTAATGAAGGAAATATGGAAAACTTTTTTTACCTTTAGAGAAATGTTCCATATCGTATACATCATCATTCTTCCTTCCAACAATAAATGACAAAAATGGATTCTAAATAATTGAAATCGATTGGGATCCAATAAGAGAAGAAAAGGGAGATGGAAAACCTAGTTGAAAGACAACAATACCTCAAATCCCTCCTCCACCATATCTTGAAAACAACATAAAAACATTATTCTCAAGAGAATACATTAATTTGTAAACATATAAATAGACTTTGTGAGGCTATTTAGACATGTACACTTATTATTATAATATTAATGTTTGAACAAGAAAACACGAAGACACAAACACATCAAATCAAAAGATGTATATTGATGATAAATTAAAGTACGTGTGAAGAAACTAATAATACAAAAGTAATCCAATGATAAAATATACCAAAAAAAGACTTAATCATTACCATCACTCTATCATCTTAGTCTTATTATAATAAACTTGAATATGAAATATATTTTAATAGTAATTCAATTTTACACACTAGATTTAACATTTAAAAACATCCAATATTCTTGGAAAAGTATATAAATGTATGTAAAAAATTAACCAAACCTAGAAATAAATCACGTCTAGATTGTAATAAGCTCATAATACCTCATGTCATTATTTTCCTTGTAACTTGTCTATTCTAAGTTATTTCCATTCAAGATGATGATTTTTGATCTCATAAGTAGATTAATATTTAATGAAAACTAAGTTTTATTTGTGTCATTGTAAAATTATATAATTAATTAGTATAAATGATTATCATATTTAATGAAATGCTTGTTGAGTATTAATTTTTTTAATGAATACCAACCTATGAAGCCCTTATTTTTAATGGATTTGTAACTTTTTTGGATCAGTGAAAAAAAATTATTACATGTTTTAATAACATAAGTGTTGAACTATAATATTGTTGGAAATGGTGTCAAATTTTACATTTTAAATTCTTTTAAGTGTAGATAATTTCTATTTTTAAAATACTCTAAAATAGACTTTTTGGATGTATTCAGACTTATTTATTTCAGTCATGTGTTTGTTTAGTCAAGTAGGATTAACAAGGTTAATTTTAGGGGTGAATATTCATAAATTGGAGAATATTAGGATTTTAGAAGTTTTAAATTGGTGGTTTTTTTACTATCGTACAGTATCAGGTTCGCCAAAATTTTACGGGTCATAAATAAACTTGACCATAATTTTTCCTTTTATCTCCACTAGGGGTCTACCAATGTTGGTATATTTGCCATTATGTTAAAATTTACTATTATATATGATTATTTTTTTGTAATGTATTATTAGATCAGTATCATTTTCAATGCTATCATGCGGTAGGGTCATTATCTCAACGACCGGTAACATGACAAATGCTCCCGAATGGTAGCATTTTCCATGCTACCTTTCATGTTACCAGATGGTAACATGAAAAATGCTACCAACCGGTAGCATTTTCCATGCTATCGTTCAGTAACATTTTCCATGCTATACCACCGGTCGGTAACATTTTCCATGTTATCATCCAGTGACATTACCACACAGTAGCATTGGAAATGCTATCGTGCGGTAATGTCATTAGACATGATTAAAAAAAGATTATGGGAATTTGTTTTTTGCTTACGCCATATTTTGGGAGGAAAAATTTCTCATTGAGACGATCATTTTAATTGCTAACATAAAAAAAATTCAAAATAAGTTTTTCCATTAAAAAATTAGCGAAATCTACATTTTTTCCACAAAAAAAAAAAAAAAAATTTGAATTTTTTTCTTTACGTCACATTTTATGAGGACAAATTTCTTATCAAGCTAGTCATTTTAACTGTTATTGTCAAAAAATGAATTTTCAAAAATTTTCATATGTTTTTGGCCGATATCATATACTAACAACTGACAACCTATACTATTAGTCAAAAATTTCTACTAGCTGACACCATTTGAAACCCGTTTTCTTTAGATTTGCCATCATTTTGAGTCATTTTCATAGATTTTCCAAGGAATCTATATAATTGTTTTTTTTTTTTTGGGGGGGGGGGGGGAGGGGGGGTTCTTAACATAAACCCTGAGGAATAAATAAGTATATTTTAATGATTTTATAAAAAATCAAAGAAAATGCTAAAAATAGACTAAAGTGTCAGTTTTCAGATAAGTACAATTTCTTATGCAATTATCCCCAAAGAGGTGGGAGACAATTTATAAGTTAAGATAATCGTAAATATGATAATTTTGTGAAAATATATACATTTTATGACCATGGGGCACATTATTTAGGAGAAAGTTATAATTAGGCTTTGAATTGCTGCATAACTTGCATAATTCTATTCTAGGAAAAGCTTCTTGCATTATGACTTTGTCCAAGGATTGCATGAGTATTTTTTAAAGTTAATTATAAGTAATAAATTATATTAGGAGTGTTTTACTATTATTATCATTTTATTTTGAGTTTAACTTACTTTGGAAGTCAAGTTGTCATTAAAAAATTTATCCTTTAATAAAAGCACGCCTAAAAGAAAAATGTCAGTGTGTTTCAAGTTTGCAATTTGTGAAAGTGTTTTTTTTACTTTTTTTATTAGACGTATTCAAAATGAATAACCAACAAGATTAAAAACTTATTATGAAGCTGATTGGTACATATAATGCACATTTTGATCGTCAACTACACAAGCAATTTCACTAGCTTAATCACTAGTTTTCTTGGTCCTCATTTGGATGATATATAACTCTTTTTTGGGGTTATATCAGATGTTGATCAAGACATAAAGTTTTTGGTTCTATTATACTTCCACAACCATTCTAACCTTTTATTTGGTATCAGATCTAGGTTCTATAAGCAATGGATTTTGTTAATTTTGTTGCTATGAATATCCTTTTTTTTAAAGGAGACAACTTTGAGTATTAGAGGGTTCAAATGAAGACAATTCTTGTTTGGAAGGGTGTTTGAGACAATATTTTCAATGAGTATCAACCACTTACTGATTTTAATTTTCTCTCTCATTATCAGAAGAGAGTGAAATAACATGAAGAGAAGGTGGATTCTCAAGCTTTATTCTATCTTCATAGTGCTATAGATCCTAACATCTCCCCAAGAATAGTTGGATGTAAACATTATCATGAAGCATGGGATACTTTGGGGACTTCATATCAAGCATTTATTACGGTAAGAAAAGTAAAACTACAAACCCTCAAAAATAATTTTAAAAATTTAAGAATGTTAAAAAGTGAAGGTGTAGGATATTTTTGCATAAGGTTAAATGATATGGTTCATATATATAGTGAGAGTTTATGGAGAAACCATTGAAGATAAAATTATTTTAAAATATTTTGAGATTTTCGACACCAAAATAGCTGCATATTTTGATCAATGTAGAAGAGTGTAAGGACATGAACACTATAAGTGTTGATGAATTATTAGGGTCTCTTGTGTCCCATGAGGATAAGATGAATATATATGCAACAAATCTAGAGCATGTACTTGAAACAAAGGATAAAATTTGAAAACCAATGGAAAATACACTAAACTAAAATAAAAATTTCAAACTAATCTCATTTAAAGTGGAAATAACAATAAAAATTCACAGAGAAGAGTATTAAATACTTTATTCATCATTATTGTAAAAAACCATGCATTTTATAAAAGATTGTAGAAAATTGGAAGTAAAGAATCAAGTTAATCAAGAGAATGAGAAGAATGAACTCAAAGTTGAAAAAAATGAGATGAAGGATGCACTTAATTATTGTGTCGCATGTAATTTGGGAAAAGAGGATGCCAAAAATATGTGGTTTCTTGATTCAGGTTTCTCAAATCACGTGATAAGTCAGAAAGAGGGTTTTAACATGCTAGATGACACCTTCAAAACTCAAGTAAATTTAGGGGATGAACAATACATTCAAATTGAAGGAAAAATTAACATGAAAATAAATTCAATTAAAGGTAAGAGTAAAATTAAATATGTGTATTTTTCTCCAAGTTTGAATCATAATTTGATTAATGCTAGGCAACTAGTTGAAAATGGTTTTGAACAACTTTTTGAACATGGAGTTTGTTTAAATTTTTATTAGAAATATGGAAATAGATTTATTGGAAAATTCTATATGGAAAAAATAGGATGTTTTCACTAATAATAAATATGATTAATGGAGGTACTTGTCTCTCTACCATTACAAATGTTAAATTGTTGTGACATTCAAGATATTTTCATATCAATTTCAAAAGTTTTCATATTCCTATATTGCATTATCGTATATTGAATCTTAATATAAAGGCATTACATAAGCTTGCACATAAGGAATGTGTTAGATAAGACTCAAGAAAATGATTGGAATTTATATCCTTTGCATTAAAGGGGTGAATGATGCCAATTTTGGCATTTGATATTTTGTTAAATTTAGATAATATATATTTTTAGAAATACTCTAAAAATAGACTTTTAGGATGTTTTAGGACTTATTTATTTCAGTCATATATGTTTTATTCAGGTAGGATCAAATAAGTGAATTTCAATGTTTTCCTAAAAATAGGTGAAAAATCTAAAAATTGATTGTCAAATGTCAGTATTTAGATAAGTACAAATTATTGTGTTATCATCCCCAAAGAGGTGGGAGACACTTTCTAAGTTTTAATATAACTACAAATATTCTAATTTTATGAAAAAAAATTTATTTTAGGAAACTTGGGGCACATTTAATTAGGAGAAAGCTATAATTAGACTTTGAATGCATGCCTAGTTTGCACATTATATACCTGGAAAAATATTAAATGTTGACATTGTCCAAGGATCACATGAGTCTATTTTTAAGTTATATAGAAGTCTAAAATTAATTTAAGAGTGTTTTACTATTATTAGTGTTTCTATTTTGAGTTTAACTTACTTTGCAAATACATTATTATGTGTTTTGATAACATAAGCATTGAAATATAATATGTAAATGTAATGAAAATAGAAAATAATTCAAAACAAAAAACATGACATATTAATAATAATGTTTGACACATATTGTAAGGGCTATAAACCATTTTGACACATGTTGACCATGGTGGTGGTGTCTACCATAGAAAAAATATTCCATCAATGACATATGTGACATTTGATAGGAGGGGACTAGGTGGATGCATTTTCCAAGTCTCCTTTATCACTTCCTATAGATAAGTAAGCATGCATATGCATGGATCACTCATAATGGCCTCAATCCCTTAATCTTTGTGTATAATGTTGTGATGATAAGATGTGCATCTCTTTTATAATGAATGTATTCGATTCTCTGGTATTTTATCCCAAACATGGTCTAAATGTAAATTCAGAGGTGTTGGGGTGTGGAGCCTATTTTTGGTCTTCTTGAATTAGTGTTGAAGTTTTGGAGCTCGAATAGTTAAGTTTGGAGACTTCAGGAGCATTCTCCAGTCGTTCGCTGTGACGTTGCTATTAACATGTTGTTAATTAGTTGTTAACATCGGGACTATTTTTTCCAGCCGTGGGAAGTTGAAAGATCGTGACTTTCAAACTTCTAGTGTGAGCTTTAGGACTTTTTAAGAGGATTTTAATCCTATAAATAGAGGTGTTAGGGTATCTTGTAGATATCTTAAGTGTTCAAGAGCTCTCGAGTCTTAATGATCAAGAGGTGATAAAGAGTGATCAAGGTTAAGCAATTGGCTGTCAATTGTGGTTTAGATGTGGTTTAACATCTTTGGAATTCTGTTGTGAGTTCATAACTTAGAGAAGACTGTAAGAGTTGTTTTAATCTTGTTGATAATAAAATCTGAGCAATTTCTTGGTGGATGTATCCCACATTGGGTGAACCACGTTAAATCTTGTTTTGTCTTCTTTTGTGCATTATTTATTTATGTTGTTATATTTCTGCAAGTATAATTCTGCTATATAGTTTCCTACTGCTATGGTTTGAGGAATTATTTCTGCACACTTGTTCTCTAATTCCTAATAATTGGTATTAGAGCTTTGGTGGTTTTTTGCTGAAGTCGTAAATCACAGGGAAAGTTAAGCTTGAGTGGGAGCTATGGTAGATGAGGGCAGATCGAGGGTTGAGAAGTTCAATGGGCGGAAATTTTGTTTGTGGTAGATGCAAATGGAGGATTACTTATATCAAAAGGACCTCCATGTTCCTTTTGCTGGAAAAGCAAAGAAACCTATAGCCATGTCAGATGAGGATTGGGAGTTGCTGGATAGAAAGGTGCTCGGGGCAATTCATTTATGACTTGCATCTTTGGTTGCTTTCAACATATCGCAGGAGAAGACCACAGAAGGTCTCATGAGTGCGTTGGGGAAGTTATATGAAAAACCCTCTACCTCTAATAAAATATTTTTGATGAAAAAGTTATTTAATATGAAGATGTATGAGAATGGTTTTGTTGCTGATCATTTGAATGAATTTAATATGGTTGTGAGTATGTTAAACTCGATAAAAATTGACTTTGATGATGAGGTCAAGGCTTTGTTGATTTTTTGCTACTTACAAGATAGTTGGGACAGCTTGGTTATCGCTGTAAGTAATTCAGTCATTAATAACTCAAACTTGAAGATTGAGGATGTAATAGGCATGATCCTAAGTGAGGAAATGCGAAGGAAGAGCACCAGAGGTTCTTCTACTTCTGGAAATGCTTTGATGGTGGTGAGTAGAAGGAGACAAAAGAACAGAGGGAAAGGTAACTGTGGGAAGTTGAATGCTCATGGAAGGTCAAATTCCAAGAGTAAGTTAGAATTTTGGCACTATGGGAAGGTTGGTCATGCTAAGAAAGATTGTTGGGCTCTTCAGGATAAGAAGAACAAGAAGGAGAAAACTAAAGAGATAAATTTGGTAGTAGGTGATGTTTTTCAAGATGCCTTAATTCTTTCTTTAGATAATATTGTTGAATCTTAGGTGTTAGATTCAGGGGCTTCTTTCTATGTCACCCCACATAGACATTACTTTACTGATTTTGTTCAAGGTGATTTTGGATGTGTATATCTTGGTGAAGATGAACCATGCAGCATAGTAGGGAAAGGTTGTGTTCAGGTGAAAATGCAAAATGGGAACACATGGCTACTTAAGGGCGTCAGGCATGTGCCTAAGTTGAGGTGGAACTTGATATCAGTGGGACAAGTAAGTAGTGATGGTTGTATAGTTAGTTTTACAATGGATTGTTAGAAGGTTACCAAGGGAGCTTTTGTGGTTGCAAGAGGTAAGAAAAATGGTACTTTGTATTTAACCAGTGGTGCTGATTATTGCAGTTTAGTTGTTGCAGATGGAGATGCAACTTTGTGGCACCAAAGACTCAATCATATAAGTCATAAGAGTGTGTAGATTATAAAGGACACATTCCCTGGATTAAAGGAGTTAGATTTGAACTTCTATGAGGACTGTGTTTATGGAAAACAGAAGCACGTGAGATTCCTCAAGGTTGGACCTACCAGGAAGGAGGGTAAGTTGGACTTAGTGCATACAGATGGATGGGGTCTAGCTAAGGTAAACTCTATTGGTGGTTCATGTTATTACGTCACTTTCATTCATGATGTAACTAGAAAAGTTTTGGTATATTGCATTAGAAAGAAATTTGATGTGTTTGAAACTTTAAAAAGATGGAAAGCCTTGGTTGAGAATGAAACAGGTCTCAATTTGAAATGTCTCAGGTTGGATAATGGAGGGGAATATTATAGAAATGAATTTCTTGATTATTGTTTAGTAAATGGGATCCGCAGGCAAAGAACGGGTCCAAATACTCCACAGGAAAATGGAGTGTCAGAGAGAATGAATAGGACAATCATGGAGCGTGCTAGGTGCATGAGGTTACATGCAAGGCTGCCACTCATGTTTTGGGTGGAAGTGGTAAGCAGATTTGTTTATCTGACTAATAGAGGACCCTCTATGGCCTTAGAAGGAGGTATACCTGAGGAGGCTTGGTCTGGTAAGAAAATTTATTACTCATTTCTTAGAGTATTTTGATGTGATGTATTTGTTCACATTGATAAAGATGATAGGAACAAGTTATAGGCTAATTCTGAGAAATTCAACTTTGTTGGATATGGTGAAGATGATTTTGGTTTCCATGTTTGGAGTCCTAAAGACAAGAAAATATTTTGGTCTAGAGATATTGTCTTTAATCAAACATTCATGTATAAAGATCAGTTGCAGGAACAAAAGGAGGAATCAAAGAAAGAATACACAGTGTTAGAGGACATTGTGGACAACAAGGTGTCCAAGGGGTTGGTTCAGTTACAACATGTTCTGGCACATCCAGTTCAGGTACCTACTCATTAGGAACCCCAAACTCTTGAGGTGAGAAGGTCTTCTAGGGTAAGAAGGGAATCTAAATGATTTACTCCATCTTTGAATTATTTATTGCCCATTGATAGTGGAGAGCCAATGTTCTTGGAGGAAGTAGTGCAGGTGGATGCTAGGAAGAAGTGGGAGCAGGCCATGGATGAAGAGCATAGATCTCTTATGGAAAACTAGATTTGGGATCTAGTGGAGCTACCCGATGGAAAGAGAGCATTGCAGAACAAGTGGGTGTATATAATCAAAGAGGAAGATGGAGGCAGGAAACGATACAAGGCCCAATTGGTGGTCAAAGGATTTTCACAGATGAAAGGTATAGACTTTGATGAAATTTTTTCTCCAGTTGTTAAAATGATTTCTATTAGGACTGTTCTTGGTTTAGTTGAAGTAGAAGACCTACACTTAGAATAGTTGGACGTGAAGACTGCATTCCTTCATGGTGAGTTGGAAGACGAATTGTACATGCAGCAGCCACAGGGTTATGAGGTCAAAGGGAAGGAGAGGTTAGTGTGCAAATTGAAGTAGAGCTTGTATGGCCTGAAACAAGCTCCACGGCAGTGGTACATGAAGTTTGATAGTTTTATGCAAGAGTATGGTTACTCCAGGTGTCACTCAAACCATTACGTGTACATTAAGAAGTTTCTTGATGGTAGTTATATTATTTTGTGTCTGTATGTAGATGATATGCTTGTTGTAAGGAAGAACATGCAAGAAATAAAGGTACTCAAGAAGCAGCTAGGTGACTCCTTTGCTATGAAGGATTTGGGAGCAACAAAACAAATCCTTCGTATGAGAATAACTCAAAACAGGAAGGAGAGGAAGACGGTATTATCTCAAGAAGAGTACATAAAGAAGGTCTTGGAGAGGTTTAGTATGTAGGATGCTAAACCGGTTGGTACTCCTTTGGCAGACCTCACTTTAAATTATCAAAGAAGTAGAGTCCCAAGACCGGGGAGGATAGATTACAGATGTCCAGGGTACCATACTCATTAGAAGTTGGTAGCTTGATGTATGCTATGGTATGCACTAGGCCTTACATTGCCCATGTAGTGGGAGCAGTGAGCAGGTTTATGAGTGATCCAGGTAGAGAGCAATGACAGGTAGTAAAGTGGATCCTTCGGTATTTGAGAGGGACCATGGGAGCAACATTGTGTTTCGGTGGATCAGACACTACATTACGTGGATATGTAGATTTAGAC
The DNA here is from genome assembly GCA_019776745.2 of Taxus chinensis. NCBI lineage: Eukaryota > Viridiplantae > Streptophyta > Pinopsida > Cupressales > Taxaceae > Taxus > Taxus chinensis. The sequence goes on along the minus strand of CM034155.1, from coordinate 500,973,963 downwards.
ATGGCAGGAAATTTGGACAGTAGGAGGAGCATGATAGGTTATGTATTTACAGTTGGGGATACAACAGTGAGTTGGATTTCATGGTTACAAAAGGTTCTGGCTTTGTCAACCACAGAGGCTGAGTATGTTGCTACCACAGAGGCAAGCAAGGAGATGATTTGGCTACAGCAGTTGCTTGATGATTTGGGTCATAAGAAGGAAGTTGGGAGACTACACATTGATAGTCAGAGTGCTATTCATTTGGAAAAGAACTCCACTTTCCACTCTAGGACGAAGCACATTCAGCTGAGATATCATTTCATCATGATAGCTTTGGAAGAAGTTAAGTTACAGCTGGAAAAGATTCATACCAGTCAGAATCCTATGGATATGATGATCAAGGTGGCCACAAGGGAGAAGTTGAAGTTATGTTCAACTTTTCTTGGCCTTCATGGTTTATAATGAAGGGTTAAGAACTTTTCTCAATGGAAATAGTGTCAAAGTGGGAGATTGTTCGGGTGTGGAGCCTGTTTTTGGTCTTCTTGAATCAGTGTTGAAGTGTTGGAGCTTAAACGGTTAAGTTTGAAGACTTCAGGAGCATTCTATAGTTGTTTGTTGTGACGTTACTATACAGTCGTTGTGCTGTTACTATGACGTTTTTGTTAACATGTTGTTAATTAGTTGTTAACGTCGGGACTATTTTTTCCAACCGTGGGAAGTTGAAAGATCATGACTTTCAAACTTCTAGGGTCAGCTTTTGGACTTCTTAAGAGGATTTTAATCCTATAAATAGAGGTGTTAGGGTATCTTGTAGATATCTTGAGTGTTCAAGAGGTCTGGAGTCTTAATGACGAAGAGTTATCAAGGTTAAGAAATTGGGTGTCAATTGTGGTTTAGATGTGGTTTAACATCTTTGGAATTCTGTTATGAGTTCATAACTAAGAGAAGACTGTAAGAGTTTTTTTACTCTTGTTGATAATAAAATCTGAGCAAGTTCTTGGTGGATGTAGCCCACATTGGGTGAACCATGTTAAATTTTGTCTTGTCTTCTTTTTTGCATTATTTATTTATGTTGTTATATTTCTGCAAGTATAATTATGTGATATAGTTTCCTATTGTTGTGGTTTGAGAAATTGTTTCCGCATACTTGTTCTCTAATTCCTAACAAGAGGGGTAATATTTATATACCTACATGAAATGCATTTTTCATGGAATTATGGAGTAAAATAATTTCATAAAAATAAGAAGCTAAGTTTTTTTGATGAATGCACAAATGGAATGAAATCTCTAACAAATTTACAAAAAAATAATTGAGGGTAGGATCATCATAATTATAATCAACATTGTTACAGTAAGGTGATGATAGCTATAGGGATGTACATGAGATAATTTCAAGAAGAGATGGAGTTGTACTATGAATGGGGTTTAGGTTTTATGTTATTTTTGGGTAAAGAAGTAAAAAATCTAGTACATAAAAATGACCAAAATCCATAGCTTAATTTGATTAAAATTTAAAATAATATGATGAATATCCACTTGTGCTAGCACTAACAAAGAATTCTAGTTGCAGGGGATGGCTTGTCTAAAAACTACAAGTGGAAAGATCGACCATAAATTAGATATGTGCAACAAAGGGTGATAGGAGAAATTCATGGCATAGGTGCTATATATGGGAAAGGGCCACATGTATGTTAGTTGCAGTGTTCAGAGCAATGAATATGGGTTAGGAGTGTGGAATCAAATAATAATTCATTAAGTGGACTTCTTATGTGAGGCCAATATGGATTGGAGTCTTAAAAATTTCGGGAAGCTATAGTGGCACACCACAACAAATATTTTGCTGGTTATGACTCTATATCCTCACATAAAACACAACCAGTTAAACATCATGGATTTTTAAAGTAAAAACATGGCATGGTTGTGGAATATTAAATTTTGTATATTTCTCATATCCAATCCTTCGATCATACATAATAATTGATGACTATGAATGTGCTTGTAGTATCTTAAGTTCATGGTCATGATGATGTTATGTGTTAATTTCTCAAAAATATCAACCATTCAATTTCTATATCCTATCAAATGTGAGTACCTTTCACCTAATTGGGAATTCCTATTAGTGTAGTAAAAAAATGTAGCCATTTTATTCAATGTATTTTATCATGGGTATGGAAATTGGGTAACTAGATAGGAAAATATTGTGTTAACGTTACGTATCGATTATTGTTGATAAACATTCAGGTAACACAACACTTTTAAGTAGTTCTTTGGAAATAAATATAAAGTAAAAAACCAAATTCAAGAAATGTCAATGTTCCTTACATTTATAATACATGTAGGGGAAAGGATCCATTTGATCAAGGGGTTTCATTAATTATGAAGGACATTGGGGATATTGTAATGCCCAAACATTAAAGACCAAAACATAAGAATAAATAAACTAGGATAAAATTTCTTTCATTCATTTACTGTTACAAGACACCACTTGGACTTACTTAGAATAGCACAACATCACACAAGATGCTCACACTAATATGGACCCACATATTTAACATGATATTACAAGATGTACATCAATACCGAACTTTCCAAAATGAAAGAATATAAAACTATGACCCAACTAAAATATGAACTCAAGGATGGGCATGTTCCAATACATGCCATTTCCATGGTTTACATAATTATTATAATTATGTTGTCATTGCTTAGCCTTATAAGTTTAACTATCATTTAACATGTAAGGATATAATTTTCCTTTTCTAGAAACTTAATATTTTTTATTTCACTAATCATTTATCTCAAAATGAGTACATACTATTTGGTTTATTCCTCTATTGAAATTAATCTACATAAATCAATTATTAGTTATATTAAGTTTACACAAATATGTGTCACCTAATACTCATTATTAGGCTATGGATTTGTTTCTTAGAAAGTATGCTTACTTGACATTTTTTTAACCTTCATTGCAAAAGAGGAAAATTCACATGAAGATAAGAGGGAAAATATTAGGCATAAGAGTGGGAAGATTATGTTTTTCCATGTTTTTTATGATGTTAAACAAAATACACTCCATTCACTCATGTTGTTGTTATAATTATATATATGTGATTTAACTGTTCGTTTTAGATTATTTGCAAAGTTTATGTCAATCAAAATTCACTTATTCCCAAATAGGATTCTTGTTTTCAATAATGTATGCTACGTATGGAACAACTCGTTTTACTTGTTTAACAAAATGAATTTTCACAAAGAGTAGTGGGATGAACGCGGTTTCCACTTGACATTACGCTAAAGGTGAAAATTCTCAAGTTTAACTTTATACTTGCAGTACATCATGTAGATATAATTGAATGGAAGCATTTATAAGCTTTTCACAAGTCACATATGCTTCATGTTTAAGGAAGTAGATAATGCTTTTGAGTTATATGTACCCACATGTGGCATTTCATTATACCTTTAATGATGTAAAAGAAAATAGTTGGCAAGGAGTTAAGGGAAAATTTTAAATTCTCACTTCTCTCTTAAGCCAACATCATATAAAAACATTCTCAATTGATAAGAGTTAGGTAAAAAATATTTCCAAAATTTAACCCCTTAAAGATACTAGGTTTTATTCATTCCTAACTACCCTAAGGGACATGTCCCCCAGTACAGATAAATTGTAGATTTTTCAACATCTTTATCTCACAATGTCATCATAAAATCCCAAGGCATTCCTTTATTACTAGCCAATGTAACACTTTTATTCTTATGAACTAGTGATATCCCAAAGGGTTTTCTTTCATGATGTGAGCTTGGCATCATTAACAAGTCTGTAATTTTGTTACTTGTGAAGATGAAAAATAAGCCATGAGGGAAAATAAGCAGTAATTCCATGGATCAAGTGTGAAGGGTTGATAAGATACAATATCTACCTTCTACAAGATGGTCAAGGAAACATAAGAAAGATCCATAGTATTGGCATAAGGGAGAACCTAGTATCAAATAAAAATAAGATGTAACACAATTAAAATTTTTATGAAGGTGTTTAATCCCGCTATGGAAACAAGGGCATGAGGGAAAACTCCAGGGGACTAACCATACCACAAGATCTATTATTAGATTAGAAACATCCTGAAATATTATTAAAATACTAGCCTATCATTGTTAACTATTGAAATTATCATACAACAGTAAAATTAATTCATTTGACAATTTCCACATCTAACATACAAACTACAAAACATGCACATGAAAATATAACTTAGCTACATATACTTATGAGTAAGGTTGTCATTTCATTATAAAAACAAGTAATAGTTTATCTTTCCTAATAAAATAATTTCATTCTATAAAACCTCATCAATAGTTTTAGTGTTAATAATATACAATGTATTCATCTCAATGGTACCTGTCATCACAACATATTGAGCATGTTATTGATTTCTCATGTGCATGGTATGTACAACCTGTTATCTCTCAAAAGTGCACCCTATAGAGAGATGGCTGCAGGTTTTCTAAGCTTGCACAAATGATCTCTCTCTTTTGTAGATACAATGGAAACACCTCAAGTATGTGAGTATACCAATATTGAGGTGAGTCTCCGGTATCAAGGATGGTTCCTTGTTGGTGTATACTAAACTACTTTCAAGGAGTTTTTAGGGTAAAGGATGATTGTAAAAATTATTAAAACTAAGGTGATACACCAAATTTGTATGAGGGCTTTGACTGAGTGTATGCACAAATGATTTGTGAAGGATTTTAAATGCACGAACCAATAGTTTTCTGTAGAGTATCTAAGGGAAAAAAACTTGATTGTAATGAGGGAGAATCAAAATAGTACTAATAAGTTAACATGCACATTAAATTTAAGCAGAAAGGACTGAAACTTGAAGCAGGGTAAGGCGGTTGATCAGGGAATTTGCATTCATAAGGTTAATATAACATACACAAGACTGCAAAGTAACTTGGAAAGGCATAAAACACTTCACACTTAGAGGGAAAAACTAGAAAAAAATTCTTCATTACTCATATCCAAAAAGTTCTCCAGTAAAATCCCCTTGTTCTTTGCAAAGACGCACAATATATAGAAAAATAAAATTCACCCCCTTCCTAAAAATGGCCTAAGGCTGTACTCGCCCATGCATCCTAATTTTATCCTTTATTTAATAATAAATAAAAGGATAAAATAATACAAACTAGTAAAAGACGCATTAATAGTATTTTATTACATCTTAGTCAACTGAAGTTGACAGATCTATTTTTAAGAAATAAAAGGGTGAATAATTTGCTAATAATAAAATTGCTTGCTAGGAAAGTCTTCTTCCTTTGAGCATGTAAATTCGTCTTCTTCTCTATTTTGTCCTATTGTGAAGGCATGCAAAAATAAACTCCCTATATGTGAGCAAAATAATTCCAAATATTTGCAATAATACTCATCCTTATATTAATCTTGTTGGGACCACTCTTTCCTCTGATGCTGACATTCATTGTGTTTGTTAGTAATCACATGGATAACATTCTACATGTCTATTCCAACCTCCTTGGTGTGGGGACCACCTTCACATTACCAGGTTTGGCCACCTTGTGGACTTTAACACATATAAAAAGGGAGACCATCTTGATTAACAAACATGCCATATATACACCATCTTTTGATTAATTATACACATGTATATATGTGTCAGTCTTTTGCATAGTTGGTAGCATGTAGTTTGGAATTCACCTTTTAGGTGATCATTGTGACATGTACATTCAGCTTTGTATTATTTGGAAATGACTATGGTTTTGGAATTTTGAAAGTCAAATGCAATCATATTGTTTGTGGACATGTGGGTTGGACCCTTCCCACGGTGACTCAACCCTTAGCAAACTCGGTCAGTGGTAATCTGACATGTGTTGAGTTAGCTTTGATTTTGGTGAATCATCTCGAGCCCTTGATCTATGTACCTCTGTGTTTGATTCCATTGATTCTGAACTCACGGTTAGGGTTTTAAAGTTGGTAATTAATGTGGTCAGTGGGAGCCCAGCCGTGGTTATTCTTTGATCTCTGAGCTTGTTTTTCGACCACTAATCCATTATACTTGGTGATTTTGATCCATCGATTCTTGATCTATGATTAGGGATAGGTTAAGTTGAGCTCAAGTGGGCAAGTTAAAACAACTCGAAGCCCCTCATTTGATCATTTCGCATTCCAATTTTGAGGGCGAAGCTCTGGTAAATTTTTTGTAGACCGCCATGGATGAGGCTTCGAAGCTCGGCTTTTCTGATTATTTTGGCCTTTTTTGCTCTTTTATTGATATCTTCATGAGATCTCTCTATAATTTTCAAACTATGAAGCTCAGCTTTCCATGCAGAGGAGGTCTCTATATTTTGTTGGCTGCCCTGGTTGAAATTTTTTAAGCTTTTTTACTTCTGTATTTGCTCGACCTTCTGAACTATGTTGTATTTGCATTTTATGTTTTCTTCTAAGGAGGTGGACGTGGTATTTTACATGGCTACCATTGCCATGAACCTAAATTCTTGATTATGTGTCACTATCAGCGTTCCAAGCTCTGTTACAAGGTTGTTTGGTATATCATCCTGGCATTCGAGATTTCCATGTGAGGCATTGTGGTCATGACCGCATTTTACAAACTCCAAGCTTGGAATTGTATTATTCTCTGGTCTCTGTCGAGCCTAGTTCTTGTGTTGATGGGATCACTGTTTGACGAAGAGAATGGTAATTTTTAATCTCTAAACAAATTAATTTGATTTTTTTCATCACTATCACTTTTACCTTTGAGAAATATTGATAATGTTCTCTTTCTCTATGTTTTTTCGGTGTTTTGTGACTCGGCATTGGTTATTTTCAAGTTAAACCTACTCTGCTCAAGATTTTTTATGATTTTCTTAGCTTTGATAAACCAATAAGTATCGTTTCTTACCCCGATATTTCCTTAAATACCCATTAATGGGTCTACGATAAAGAACTAAGATATGTATTTTTCATTTTCTGTAACTATACGTCCTTGCGGGCCTACGTTTTCCTTTGTACTTTAACTTCTATGGCATTAAAATGGTGACTATAAGTCTTGGAAGATTTTTCCTATTTAGGATTTACTCCATATATTCGTTGTCATTTCTTTAGATCTATACATTTTATAGTGTGGGTATTCATAGATCTATGTTTTATCATATGTTTAACTGCAAATTGGTCTTGATTTGTAAGTTTGAAACATAGTCATTATGGAATTATCCCTTGCATGCTATCTCTTAAATGTGGATATGTAACTTTACTCTACTCTTCGACTTGAAATAATGTACTCTACAATGAATTTCTACTTTTGGAGTTTTCGGTTGTTCATAGATTTGTAAATTTTGTTCCTCCCCAAATCTCAGTTCTTTGGGTTCTGCATTATTTTTTTGGCATGTTCCTGAGAAGGGTTTCCATATTTTAATATCACAGGATAATCTGTGCATTTATTCACTCTATGGAATTTTTTTGCTTTTCTATGGGGTTTTGACTGCAAAACTAGGCAATCATATTTTCTTTGAGCCTTACTATATAACTGTACTTTATATGATTTAGCTTCTTCTCCATTTTAAACTCCATCAATAACACTTTGAAATCTATCATTAAACTGTGAACTGTACAGTAAATCTACTTTGCAATTAGTGTATCATGCTTTGAACAAGTATTTTTTGTGCTTATTAGAACTGATCCTTTGAGCTGAGTTGTATTCTTCAAGAAATATGAATCTTCCTCCATTTCATTATTTCTAAATAATTCTCTCCTGGATAGATATAGACCTATGGAGAACGAAACTTCTGACACTCCCATAGATTTTCCTTTGTGAGTTATAAACATTTGTTCATGTGTCTGGTGAGTATATTTTGTAATTGTAATTGGTGAATATATTTTGTAACTGTAATTACACTCATACTCTTTGATATCTGCAGTAATTGTAAGCAATTCTTGATCTTTTTTGATATCACTATTTGGCACAAGCCTTGATTCAAATACTTTACCTTGTTACTTTCATTGCATTTCTTTGATTTTCAGTTTGATATAGATGCTGGAAAAGTTGTAAATGTTGATTTTATAGGGCGAATCCCTACCAAAGTTTTTCCAGAATTATCTCTCTTTCAAAATATTTTCAAACTAGACATGTTCCTTGCTTGCAAGTATCCCCTTATTCTAAGAAGTTGAGGTCATGAAGACCGGTAGCTTAATCTGGTCTTTGCTTATATAGCTATTATATGATGATATTTCATGCACATTGTGTCTTCTGTAGCTTACTTCAAATTTTCATCATGAGATAGATTTTGTTCACCTGTAATGGCTTCTTCTTATGTTGTATGTGACTACAACCTTGCTTGAATGAATGTATTTCATTGATATTGTAGTAATTATGTGCTCTCATATCTACTTTATTCTGAAAACTGTAACTTAGAAAAGCTGAAATTTGTGAGATTATCTTGGAATTTCAATTCACTTCAGCTGATTAAGCTATAAGGAATTCTTTTCAATTATATACTGTTTTTCCTTTCATTATTTGATATGTACGCTGAAAAATCTAAAATGTTGATTTTACATGGAGAAGCCCTGTCAAAATTTTTTCCAGAATCTTCTCTCTCATCCTATTTCAACTATAATCCTTTTACTTTTAGCTTCAGCTTGTTGAAATACGATTCTACTTCTTCTTTACAAACTGAAAAGTGTACTTCTATCTTCTATTCTCTCTTCAGAGCTATAACCTCTTCCATTTGTAGAATGTTTGCTAAACTTTGAGTTGCACTCATCCTTCTTATTAGTATGTACTTATGACTTATTTATTTCCCTCTTTGGCTGCAACATGTACCTGCACACTTAGGAAAATAATTAGAAAATAATTAGGCTTTTTGGCCTCTCTTATGTCCATGTTTTCTTCTTTCTTTTCACTTCCTTCTTTCTGAGTGATCTTCAAGTAGAATACATCTCATGTTTAGGGAAAGATTCATATGCATGAAGTAGGATAGTGTAGGAATATGGTTTGATCCCTGAGCTTGTAACTGATGATTGATTTGTTTTTTCTTTTCAGGTACCATGACTTGAGGATGAAGGAGCTGGCATGGAGATGCTCTACACAAAGAAGAATATACAAGGCAATGATGGGTTCACCCTCATACTCCTCTACTTTCTCCTTCATGCATGTGTATCTTTCTTTTCAGTAGCTGTACTTTACTTTTTAGTTACATCCCATGGATTGTATGGGAAACATTTGACTCTCCTTGTGAATAAAACATTGAATTCTGTAAATGAGTTTTATATTTATTTCTCCATTCTTGCTTTTTGTATGGATTGTATAATGAACTAAAAAACTCAGTAACATAATTGAATGTCTTAATCATAAAGGAAAGAACATTGAGTAGAACTTGTAACATTCAGTAATGAACTCTAATTTTCTGGGATCTGCACTTATGTATGCTATTCCAAAACTTTACACTTCACCTACTCTGCAATCGGACATTCTCAGCAAGACAACATAACTTTCCTTCAAGGCTTGTATTCTTTTGTTGAGGATAGTCATGAAATTGTAGACTATGTGATCTATTACATTTTGTAACAGCGCACATAGCTACAAATTTCAGGTAATATTTTAAATAAATCAGCAACAATGACATAATTTGATGTGATCTTCCCTAGCTTAGGTATACTTCACCTAATTCTATCCATCGTAACAAAGTTTCGAGTTGCCCATTTTTGCACAAGTGTAAAAATTGTCAACATTTATGGTGATCCTGTGGGGAAAGCTACCTACTAGCTTATATACCAGTGCCTTGCTCTTGTCCATTGGGCATGGATTCTGAAGCATATAACCAAAATCTACCTTTCCGAAAGGTCCAACCCTTCCAAAACAAACTAAAGCTGGGAAAGGATCTGGATAAACCAGATCATGTGCACGAATGCACTTATTGAAATGAAAAGTAATGCAATGTGCAGAAACTGCACTTATTGAAGGGAAATCCTACTCTAACAATCACTGTAAGATTTTCAATAACAGTGTTTGAGAAACATACCATTCACAGGAATGGGAAGTTCCTCTCCACTCAGCTTCGAAAGATGAAAATCATTGTGTTCCTTACAATCTGAAATCATGTAAGGGCCACTCCAGAGTGTATCAAACTTTGAGTGTCTTCTTGGCTTTGCACGATCAGCATCCCACTTTAACACAATATCCCCTTCATTGAAGACTCTGAATTTGGATTTCTTGTCAAAAGTCTTCTTGATTTGTTTCTTATTCTTTTCCATATTTAAATGAGCTTGATCTCTCAGCTCTTGCAATTCCATTAACTCTGCATAATGAACCTGTAATGGTTCATTCTCAAGTAGCTCCATTTGATGCAACAAATCTAATGTTGGTAACTCAACTAAAATAGGCATTCTTGCTTCTTTTCCATACACAAGCTTGTATGGTGAATTGCCAACTGATCTTTTAGGAGTCACTTTGTCAGCCCAAAGTGTGGAATTCAACATCAGATGCCAAGCTCTTTGATTATCCTTGAGTGTTCTTCTGATGATTCTTAATAGATTATTGTTAGTACATTTCAGCTAAGCCATTACCTTGTGGGTAATAATTAGATGAAGAACTCAGATATATTCCATGTTTGACAGCCCAATCTGTTACCTTTGCACCAAGGAATGCCAAAGCATTATCTGATATGATCATTGCTAGAACACCAAATCTATAAACTATGCCTTCATAAAAGGATAGTATCGAAGCTTCGTTAGCATCCTTCAAGGCTATTGCTTCAGTCCATCATGTAAAATAATCTGTAGTAGTTAAGATCCACTTATGTCCTTGTGATGAAGGCAAGTTTATCATTCCAATAAAATCAAGACCCCACTGCATAAAAGGCTGATCAGATGAAATAGGATGCAAAGGAAACAAAGCAAGACATTCTTTTCCAACAAAGAAAGCACATTTCTTACACTTTCTAATCCATTCAAAATAGTCTTTGAATATGCTAGGCCAATAGTAACCTTCTTTCATAATTTTTAAAGCTATAGTACATGCTGAGAAGTGACCTCCTGCAGGTCCTTCATGAAATTCTGATAATATTTTCTAAATTTTATCATAATCAACACATCGTAGCAAGATCCCATTTATATCCCTTTTGAACAATACACCATCAACGAAAAGATAAGGAATAGCTTGTAATCTGAAATATCTTCATTTATTCTTATCCATACCTTCTGGATAAGTGTCATGTTGTAAGTAGTTAACCAAATCATTCATCCACCTTGATTCTTGGATCTCTTGGGCAAGTTTAGGTTGCTGATTTCCATGTTGGACCATGATATTTGATTGCTGATATGTAACGTCAGCATGTTGTTCTGAATCTTTGGGTTTTGCAACCTGTTATTTTTTCCTATAAGCAATTAGATGTTCACATAAACCTTTATCTCGAACTATCTTAGCAACCCGGATATCAACATCATATTCCATAACCTTCGTTATCTAGCCTACTCTTTTCTCATTCAATTCTTTATTTAAAAGGGATGAGAAACAAGAACGTGAATTTTATTGTTTGAAAGAACGTACTTAAAATTCTTTAGTCCTTTGACTACTGAAAGTACTTCTTTTTCAAGAAATGTGTACCTTGTTTCATAATCATGCAAACTGTGTCCAAAGAAAGCAATTAGCTGCTCAATATTTTCATCATTAACCTGGGTCAAGATAGTTGAGATTGTTTCAACTCCTACAAGTGCATACAATGTAAAATATTTATCGAAATTTGAGTTTGCAACAGTAGGATCCTGAGAGATAGCTGATTTTATCACTTCAAAACCTTCCCTTCCTTCACTGGTTAAAGAGAGTGTTTTCTCTTTCTTTAACATAACTGCTAATTGTTTAACTAATGCTGCAAAATATGGAACAAATCTTCTAACATAGTTGATTTTTCCCAGAAAACTTTGTAGTGCCTTCTTATGATGAGGCAATAATAGCTGTGATATAGCTTCGATTCTAAAAGGATCAATTGCTAAACCCTATTTTGAAACAATGTGACCAAGTAATTTACTTTGATGTATTGAAAAGATAGACTTCAAAGGATTATGAGATATTCCAAACTGCTTGCATAACTGAAAGGTCTGCCTTAAATGCATTAGATGTTCTTCTGGGTCTTTTGAAAATATAGTCACATCATCTAAATAGACAAGGATGCATTTATTTAACAAGCTTCGAAAATCCATGTCCATTGCACGTTGAAACGTTGCACCAGAATTTGAAAGACCGAAAGGCATTCTTTTGTAAGCATAGGTACCCCACTTGGTAGTAAAAAATTGTTTTGTATCTATCTTCTTCTTAGACTAAAATCTGATTATAGCTACTGTAACCATCTAGAAAAGATAGTCTATTTGAACCTGAGACTATTCTCAAAATCTAATCCATACTCAAAAGTGGGTAATGATCATTTAATGAAGCTTTATTAAGATCTCTGAAATGTACACATAGCTTGATTTCACCGTTCTTCTTCCTAACAGGAATAAGATTGGCTACCCAACTTGAATGCTTAACTAGAAAAATAATACCTGATTCGATCAACTTGGATAACTATTTCTTCATCAGAGGTTCTATTTTTGGATTTACAGGCCTCTGTTTCTATCTTACATGCTTAGCATTTGGATGTAACTCGATTGTATGTTGTGCTAGACTAGGATCAAATCCTTGTAGGTCTTGGTATTTCCAAGCAAAAACATCCTTAAATTCTGTACAAATATTAATAAATGACTGTTTTTTAGTTAAGGAACATACCTTTCCAAGAAATAACTTTTTCCCTTCATCAATTGGAATCTCTTCATAGTTATCAGTATGTGTTGACATCTTAGTTTTGTCTTTTCTTAATTGATCATCAGTACTGAAAATGTCTTCCGATGTAACCAAACCTCAAGGCAATTTATTTGTCTTTAACTAAATAATCTGATCACCGTATAAATGTTGTAACTTATCCTAATTAACTACAGAGAACTCAGCTTCCTGCTACAAAAACCTACAGATTTGATCATCATTTTCAAAAACCTGCCAACTTAAATCATTATCAGGTATTGAGGGCCTAAAATTTAGCTTAATATGAGGCTTAATTTTTTTGTTTTCAATTTGTTCTAGCACTTCAAAACTAGCACCAACTACTGCAAGTCTATCTCCATGCTTTTTTTTAGCTCTAGGAATAGACTGAATATTAATGGCATTGAAATATTCCATTAAGTCTGAAAATCTATGTCTGTAAGACTTCATTAGTGGATTCTTACAAACATTGAAGTTTTTTACTTGATTGATAACCAACTCAGAATCACCAAATATTTGTAATGTGTTGATACCTCTCTTTCTGGCCCAAAGTAAGCCATGAATTAATGCTTCGTATTTAGCTACATTAAAAGTGCATGTAAATTGGAGACTCAAAGCCGAGAAATACCTTTCGTTTTTCAGGGAAGTGAGCATCAAACCTGCTCCCTATCCTTTTTTGTTCTTAGCTCCATCAAAATGAAGTTTCCAAATTCCTTCTGTTGAATTATCTATTTTGGACAGCAAGGGAAGTGGTGTATTTTCTTCATGCATATAATACACACCAAAAATATGTTCTTTAACCTCCTTAAAAGGATCATAAGCGTGTTCTTCAACTTTCTTTTCATCCATAAACAGGTTAGAGACACCATCCAATGCATAAACATGAGCTACCTCGCGAAAATCAGACTGATCCAAGGCTGAATAATTAGCCACCGCATTTGAAGAGTGAGGCTCAAAGTGAAATCTGGCCAATGGCTCTAAATTTATAGTAACCTTAGTTCCATAATGTGTGGTAAAAAATAATAAGGACCAATCTGAAGAGAGATAACCTCCTATTTTTTGCTGTGAAATCTCTAGATAAGCATAAAGCAAAGTATGGAGGTAAGTCTACCACAATAACATCTTACAGAATAGAAACATTTGGGCAAGCATGCAATGTTACCTCCAGATTTTTGATTTTACCAACCGTGTTAATTTCAATTCCATCAAGTTGTAAGACGCTCCTTTCTATAGGATCATACTACAATCCTAATTTTTCTGTAATTACTTTTGGCATAACTGTGCTACTTGCACCACTGTCCACCATGTAATTATGAACTAAATGTTCTCCAATAATTAGTGATAAATAAAATGGTGGTGGTTTCTTAATGTCATGAGCATTCAAAAAATTCTATACCATCCACTTAACTTCCTTAATACAGTCTTTCTCAAACGTTCCAAGAACCATATCTATTTTTTGAACTTCCTTCTCTGTTTTATTTGAAGAAATCTGCAACTTAGCTAGTTCATGAGAAAGTAAATCTTGTTTTCCAGGAATACTCAGAGTATCCCACATTAAGATGTTAACATTATGCTTCTTCATTACATCAACAATGTTAAAAGAAGCAACTGTCTTAGAGACAAAATCAACTATCTTAGAATAGGCCTTAGCAAAAACTAATTTTTCTTCAGCTGCCTTAGATATCTGAGGTATAAACAATCTTCTTGAATCAGGTTGTAGCTATTTTTGATGGCCTTTATCAACTAGAATACTTGTTGTTTTTTTAGGAACAACAGGGTTGTTAGTTGATTTTGGAGCTCCTGCCTTGTTAGTGATAGTAGGCAAGATAGGCCTATTTTGTTGCTTTTGATTTTCAGCAACCCTCCCTTGAGCCCTAATAGTGATTGCAACAAAATCCTCCTCATTAAATCTAACTAAATTTTGTCCAGGTGCTTTCTGAACATGAGTTTTGTTATCACTGAATCACATCACCCTTATGTTTATACAAGTGCATATACTTGAACTTACAATTTGATTGGATAACATGGGTACTATCTCCAAGTTGTGGGACTTGCTACTAGAGATAGACCTCCAGAGAAAGCTGGTTCTTGCTCCTAAACTACCTGCCACAATCTACTCTAATGCAGGGGAAACTAACTATTCTAATCTAAATTTCCAAGGGACTTTGGGAGAGCCTAGAATGCATGATTCTGAATAGCCTACACTATTTTGTAGCGCTGATACACCAGAGGCTGGAGGGTGTGAGAGTAATCTCCAAATTTGTGAAATACAGAGGCAAAGTGCACACTAGAAGATGGTGATAAATCTTTCTCCATAATCTAGCAAAATGCATTCACAATAGTATCCCTATGATTGTACACAATGATAATGAATCCCTGCAAGAACATACTAAATAGAC
This sequence comes from Taxus chinensis, assembly GCA_019776745.2. Classification (NCBI taxonomy): domain Eukaryota; kingdom Viridiplantae; phylum Streptophyta; class Pinopsida; order Cupressales; family Taxaceae; genus Taxus; species Taxus chinensis. The sequence continues at coordinate 500,958,794 of CM034155.1, read as the reverse complement.
ACAATATTCTTGTAGCTAACTTTCCATTAAAGAAGGCAAGAAGAATGCAAGAAAACACAATAGGGGAAGATACATCCACAAACTTGATATTTTATTGCTTCATGATATGCACAGTTTAATCTATTACAAGATAAGGGCCTGGATCACCATGCAAGGAGTCCACTACAAGGGCTTGCTAGACATTGGCTCTCCCAAAGCAATTTTGGTAAAATAGATATTGAAACTAGACATAAATTCTTGGGAGCTCTTTTACATAGTGAGCCCAATTGTTCAATTTATAGAAAAATGATTTGAAGTTTTCTTGAGAACTGAAAATAGAAATTTTCCCGAAATCTATCCTTCAAGTTCCTATAAGAGTCATTCCAATTGAGTGAAATGATTATATGTTACCATTGCAAAAGGCTCCCCATACTGTAAAATGTGGTGCAGCTAGAGAAAGAATGATGACCATGCTTCATGAGTGATATTATGGACTGCAAATAGGGCTACAACATAAAACATTGTTCTGAACTGGTGTAACAGGATTTTTGCCCGTAAATGATATGGAATCCATTTCTCATCAAATCTAGGGAATTTCTTGATTGACTATGCATTGGGAATCGGAGCCAAAATTAGTAATGGTACAAAATTTGTGTGATTTTGTTGAGAAATACAAAAGTTATGGCCTATCTGAGTGCGGGCAGCTATTTTACGGGTCTGAGGCGTTTTCTGTCATTTGACGGGAATGAGCATTATACTGACTAAGCCGAATATGTTTCTTCTTATTTAAATATATATACCCTCATTAAGAAACAAAATCAAAAGGAATCATGCTCATTCCAAAAAGTCCAATTTTGTGAAAATCGGAGCTCGGAGTCAGAAGTTATGGCCATTTGAAGTTTCACGGGTCAGACGTTGACTTTTCTTCCTTGTTGTCGGTCGCTTCAACTTTTCGCGTCCCACGCGTCCCTTTGGCCTGGATGTCCCAATACGAAAGTCCTCATTCGTGCCCACCTGGCTGGCACGTGCCACGTACTCTTGAAAGTCCCGCTTGCTTCCGAGACTGGCTGTAGGTTCTTCTAAGTTCGGCCGGTTCGCGTACTTTTGTCCCAACTGAACTCTGGTGCGGGCTATGGGTATACCCATTTTGAATCCGGCTGGTTCGCGTACTTTGCGTACCTTCGGCCCAACTTTTGGGCTGCCTTAAGTAATTTTCGGCCGAGTTTTCCTCCACGTACTAATTGCCCAGATGTCCCAGACTACCTGTTTCAACAGTTAGTCAATTTTTTCCACTTTTCGGCCAGTTCGGATTTCCGCATCCCGCGCGTCCCTTTGGCCCGAATGTCCCTAATGCTGCGTAGACCGCCTGGTGGTCTTTAGGCTGGTTCGCATCCAGATGTCCCTTATGTCCCGACTGTTGCGAGGACTAGGACTTAGCCATTTTTCATGATTTTTTCTGGCCCGAGCTTGTTTTTGCAATTTTTTCACATTTTTAAAACTTGCTAGGTTTTCTTCTTGGACAGAAGAGTTAGAAAGAACCCGAGGAGACCCCAGAAAAATGATTTTTTGCCTTGAATCAATATAATTGCTTGGGACTAAAGAATTTGATGCATGTTATTAAAATTACCTTGAGGGGTGAATTTTGGATAACAAGTTTCTTGGTGCCCACCCTCCATTTGAGGCCCGAAAACAATGTTTCATATTGAGGTTGTGCAACAAGATTCAGATTCAAAAACTTATTTGGGTAAGTTGCAGGTGAATGAGGTTGATTACAAGGTTGACAGCACTCCTTTGTAGCCATATTAATTAGGACTAAAGCATTAGAAGAACTAGGAGCCTTTGGGTCAAACTTCCTTTGTTGATAAGGCTGCCTATAATTCTGATTCTGTTGATAGGGCTGCCTATTTTGTTGATTCTATTGGTAGGGCTGTTAAGGAGCCTGGTCGGCTCTGCTAGGTAATGCCATTTTGTTCTCAATTGAAGTTAGTTTATTCCCCATAGTCTGCAAATATTTGAACACATCGTCTGATGGGGCTACAACAATGGGCTCTATGATTGTAATAGGTTGAGGAATAGGTGTTGAATCTGTCATAAATGGCATTGATGGCCTTGGTGCTAACTTTCCAGCCTAAATAAGACTATTTTCAGATTGGATAACAATATCATAAGCTGCTGGGAGTGTCTCTCCACCCATTGACTAACTTATAGTTCATATATCATTGTTTAATGCTCTAAGATAATAAAGGAAAGCATGATCAGCTCGATGCTTTATAATTGCTGGAATTCTCTCCCAAGTTCTGGAAAAACAAATATCGAAAATAGACATAAATACGTTGGGAGTTGTTTTAATAGTAGATGAATATTCAATGAGAGACAAATGATCTGAGTTGTCTTGGAACTGTTTCAACAATTTTTCCCCTAAAATATCCCAAGTTCCTATGCTTCTAAATTTTTGTACCATTGCAAGGCTTGCCCTTTAAAAGATGCAACTAAAACTCTTAGAGCTACATCTTCATGAGTGATATTATGGACTACGCATAGGGCTACAACATATTTTATATGTTTAGCTGGTGTAACTTGATTTTCACCCGTAAATGATGACAAAATTTTCATGGCAACATTGGGAATATCATGATAAATTGGAATTACTAATGGGTTTCCATTAGTAAAGGGCACAGAATTCCTGGGTGGTTGTTGGGACATTGGAAAAATTGGGATATTGATAGAAAAATTTATACGTGGTGAAGGAATATTAGGAGGAGGATTACCAAAACCAAGTATATTATAAGGCAAAGTATTACCAACTCTTCTCCTTCTAGAAGAATTCAAAGGCAAAGAAACAAAATTAGAAGGAATCCCTCTTACCGATGATCTTGTAGTCACTTTAGGCATGAAACATGGTGCAATACTGGTCTAAAATCAACTTTACGGAGTCACCAAAAGATGATGAAATATTTAAAATAAAGTAGCTGCAGTTTGCTCCTGAAAGTGACCTTTAATTTGCTATGGATCTAAAACTTGCATGCAAATCTTATTCATTGTCCCATCGGGCGTGCCAAAAACTGTTATCTTTCGAAATTTCACCTCATAGAGAGATGGCTGCAGGTTTTCAAGCTTGGACAAATGATTTCTCAATGGAAATACATCAGGTCTGTGGGTATACCTATTTTGAGGTGAGTCTCCGGTATCAAGGCCGGTTCCTTGTTGGTGTATACTAAATTGCTTTATAGGATTTTTTAGGGTTAAGGATGATTGTAACAATAATTAAAACTAAGGTGATACACCAAATTTGTATGAGGGATTTGACTGAGTGTATGCACAACCAATCTGTGAAGGATTTTAAATGCACGAACCAATAGTTTTCTGTAGAGTATCTAAGGGCAAGACACTTGATTGTACTGAGGGAGAATCACAACAGTACTAATAAGTTAACATGCACATTAAATTTAAGCAGAAAGGACTGAAACTTGCAGTAGGGTAAGGTGGTTGATCAGGGAATTTGTATTTATAAGATTAATATAACATACACAAGACTGCAAAGTAACTTGGAAAGGTAAAAACCACTTCACAATCAGCAGGAAAAACTGGCAAAATTTTCTTCAATACTCATATATTCAAAAATTCCTCCAGTAAAATCCCCTTGTGCTTTGCAAAGGCACACAATATATAGCAAAATAAAATTCACCCCCTTCCTAAAAATATCCTAAGGCTGTACTCGCCCATGCATCCTAATTTTATCCTTTATTTAATAATAAATAAAAGGATAAAATGATACAAACTAGTACAAGAGGCATTAATAGCCTTTGATTACATCTCAGTCAGCTGATCTATTTTTAAGAAAGAGAAGGGTGAATAATTTGCTAATAATAAAATTGCTTGCTAGGCAATTCTTCTTCCTTTGAGCATGCAAATTCATCTTCTTCTCTATTTTGTCTTGTTGTGAGGGCATGCAAAAATAATCTCCCCGTATGTGAGAAAAATAATTCCAAATATTTGCAATAATACTCATCCTTATATTAATATGGTTGGGACCACTATTTCCTCTGATGCCGACATTCATTGTGATTGCTAGTGATCACATGGATGACATTCTGCAAGTCTACTCCAACCTCCTTGGTGTGGGGACCACCTTCACATTGCCAGTTTTGGCCACCTTGTGGACTTTAGCACATATAAAAAGGGTGACCATATTCATTAATAAACATGTCATATACAAACCATATTTTGATTAATTATACACATGTATATATGCATTGGTCTTTTGCATAGTCGGTAGCATGCAGTTTGGAATTCACCTTTTACGTGATCATTGTGACATGTACATTCAGCTTTGTATTATTTGGAAATGACTATGGTTTTGGAATTTTAAAATTCAAATGAAATGATATTGTTTGTGGACACATGGGCTAGCCCCTTCTCATAGTGACTCAACCCTTAGCAAACTCGTTTGGTGGTAATTTAACCTGTGTTGAGTTAGCTTTGATTTTGGTGAATCATCTCGAGCCCTTGATCTATGTACCTCTGTGTTCAATTCTGAACTCACGGTTAGGGTTTTAAAGTTAGCAATTAATGTGGTCGGTGGGAGGCCAACCATGGTTATTCTTTGATCTCTGAGCTTGTTTTTCGACCATTGATCCATTATACTTGGTGATTTTGATCCGTCAATTCTTGATCTATGATTAGGGCTAGGTTAAGTTGAGCTCAAGTGGGAAAGTTTAAACAACTCAAATCCCCTCATTTGATCATTTTGCATTCTAGTTTTGAGGGTGAAGCTCTGGCAAATTTTTTGTAGACCGCCATGGATGAGGCTTCAAAGCTCAGATTTTCTGATTATTTTGGCCTTTTGTGCTCTGTTATTGATATCTTCGTGAGATCTCTCTGTCATTTTCAAACTACAAAGCTCAGCTTTCCATGCAAAGGAGGTCTCTATATTTTTTGGCAGCCATGGTTGAAATTTTTGAGCTCTGTTACTTTTATATTTGCTTGACCTTCTAAACTATGTTGTATTTGCATTTTATGTTTTCTTCTAAGGAGGTGGACGTGCTATTTTACATGGCTGCCACTGCCGTGAACTTGAAGTCTTGATTGTGTTTCACTATTATCCTTCAAAGCTCTATTGCGATGTTATTTGGTATAACATCTTATCATTTGATATTTCTATGTGATGCATTGTGGTCATGACCACATTTTTTAAACTCCGACCTTGGTATTGTATTATTCTCTAGTCTCTATCGAGCCTAGTTGTGTGTTGCAGACATCACTATTTGATGAAGAGAATGGTAAGTTTTAATCTCCGAACAAATTAATTTGATAGCTTTCATCACTATCACTTTATCCTTTGAAAAATAATGATAATGTTCTCTTTTTCTACATTTTTTCAGTGTTTTCTGACTCAGCTTTGGTTATTTTCGAGTTAAACCTACTCTTCTCGAGCTTTTTCATGTCTTTCTCAGCTTCAACAAACAAGTAAGTACCGTTTGTTACCCCGATATTTCCTTAAATAACCATTAATGGGTCTACAATAAAGAACTAAGCTCTGTATTTTTCATTTTCTTTAACTTTACGTCCTTGCAGGCCTGCATTTTCCTCTGTACTTTGACTTCTATGGCATTAAAATGGTGACTCTAGGCATTGAAAGATTCAACCTGTTTTGGATTTACTCCGTATATTCTTGTCATTTATTTAGATCTGTACATTTTATAATGTGGGTACTCGTAGATCTATGTTTTATCAGACGTTTAACGGAAAATATGGTCTTGATTTGTAAGTTCGAAACATAGTCATTATGGAATTCTCCCTTACATGTTGTCTCTTAAATGTGGATCTATAACTTTACTCTACTCTTTGACTTGAAATAATGTACTCGACAATGAATTTCTACTTTTGGAGTTCTGGGTTGTTCATAGATTTGTAACTTCTATTCCTCCCTAAATATGGGTTTTGCATTATTTTGTTGGCACGTTCATGAGAAGGATTTCCATATTTTAATATCATGGGATAATCTATGCATTTATTCACTCTGTGGCATTTGTTTGCATTTCTATGAAGATATCATGGGTTTTTTACTTCAAAACTAGGTCGTCATATTTTCTTTGAGCCTTACTATATAACTATACTTTATATGATTTACCTTCTTTTGCCTTTTAAACTCCATCAATAGCACTTTGAAATCTATCATTAAATTGTGAACTCTGCAGGAACTCTACTTTGTAATTAGTGTATCATGCTTTGAACAAGTATTTGATGTGCTTATTAGAACTGATCCTTTGAGCTGAGTTGTATTCTTCAAGAAATATGAATCATCCTCCATTTCATTATTTCTGAAAACTTCTCTCCTAGATAGATATACACCTATGGAGAACAAAACTTCTGACACTCCCGTAGATTTTCCTTTGTGACTTACAAACATTTGTTCATGTTCCTAGTGAATATATTTTGTAACTGTAATTACAATCGTACTCTTTGATATTTGCAATAATTTTAAGCAATTCTTGATCTATTTTGATATCACTATTTGGCACAAGCCTTGATTCAGATACTTTACCCTCTTACTTTCATTGTATTTCTTTGATTTTCAGTTTGATATAGATGCTGGAAAAGTTGCAAATGTTGATTTTATAGGGCGAAGCCCTACCAATTTTTTTCTAGAATTATCTCTCTTTCAAAATATTTTCAAACTAGACATGTTCCTTACTTGTAAGAATCCCCTCTATTCTGAGAATTTGAGCTCATAAAGACCTATAGCTTAAACTAGTCTTTGATTGTATAGCTATTATATGATGATCTTCCATGCACATTATGTCTTTTGTAGCTTACTTCAAACTATCATCATGAGATAGATTTTTTTCACCTATAATGGCTTCTGCTTATGTTGTAGATGAGTACAACCTTTCTTGAATGAATGTATTTGATTGATATTGCAGTAATTATGTGCTCTCATATCTGCTTTATTCTGAAAACTATAACTTAGAAAAGCTGAAATTTGTGAGATTATCTTGGAATTTCAATTCACTTCAGCTGATTAAGCTATAAGGAATTCTTTTCCGCAATTATATACTACTTTTCCTTTCCTTACCACTTTGATATGTATGCTGAAAAATCTAAAATGTTGATTTTACATGGCGAAGCCCTATCAAATTTTTTCTAGAATCTTATCTCTCATCCTATTTCAACTGTAATCCTTTTGCTTTTAGCCTCAGCTTGTTGAAATCTAATTCTGCTTCTTCTTTACAAATTGAAAAGTGTACTTCTCTCTTCAAAGCTCTAACCTCTTCCATTTGAAGAATGTTTTCTAAACTTTGAGTTGCACTCTTCCTTTTTCTTAGTATGTACTTATGACTTATTTATTTCCCTCTTTGGCTGCAACATATACCTGCACACTTAGGAAAACAATTAGAAAATAATAAGGCTTTTTGGCCTCTCTTATGTCCATGTTTTCTTCTTTCTTTTCACTTCCTTCTTTCTGAGTGATATTCAAGTAGAATACATCTCCTATTTAGGGAAATATTCATATGCAAGAAGTAGGATAATGTAGGAATATGTTTTGATCCCTGAGCTCGTAACTAATGATTGATTTTTTTTCTTTTTAGGTACCGTGACTTGAGGATGAAGGAGCTGGCACAGAGATGCTTTGCACAAAGAAGAATATACAAGGTAATGATGGGTTCACCCTCATACTCCTCTTCTTTCTCCTTCATGCATGTGTATCTTTCTTTTCAGTAGCTGGACTTTACTTTTCAGTTACATCAAATGGCTTGTCTGCGAAACATTTGACTCTCCTTGTGAATAAAACATTGAATTTTGTAAGTGAGTTGTATATCTCTTTTTGCATTTCTGTATGGATTGTATAATGAATAAACAACTCAGTAACATAATTGAATGTATTAATCGTAAAGGAAAGAACATTGAGTAGAACTTGTAACATTCAGTAATGAATTCTAATTTTCTGGGATCTGGACTTATGTATGTTGTTCAAGAACTTTACACTTCACCTACTCTGCAATTGGACATTCTTATCAAGACAACATAATTGTCCTTCATGGCTTGTGTTCTTTTGCTGAGGACAATCATGAAATTGTAGACTATGTGATTTGTTACGTTTTGTAACAACACACATAGATCCAGATTTCAAGTATTCTTTTAAATAAATTAGCAACAATGACATAATCTGATGTGATCTTCCCTAGCTTAGGTGTACTTCACCTAATTCTATCAATCGTAACAAATTTTTGAGTTGCCCATTTTTGCACAAGTGCAAAAATTTTCAACACAACCAAAACATGGTCAACATAAAATATGACATTGTACCTTCCAAAAATTTAGCACAATTTCATTATTTCAATATTTTCCATTCATAACAAAAACAACATTTTACACACATTTGGAGAGAATAAGAAATATAATGTGCAGTTTCATTTTATTTTTAAAGCTAAAGAGAGAAATAGAGAGAGAGAAAAAAAAATTTTCCCATGATCAATTTTCTCAAAACAAACAAGCAAAGGAGGTTTCATACAATAATATGTTAGCGTTTACAATTTTCTCGATAATTATCAGACTAGAAGATGGTCCCATGACTATTTTCCCTTTTTTCTACAAGTTTACAAAATCTTCCAATTTAGTCAAAGTGGTTATGGGGCTGCATCCAAAGACCAATTTTTGAGAATCAAACACACCAAGTTACAAATCATATAACTCTCTTATACACAAGGAAACCCTTAGAATTGATGAAACTCAAATTTGGCAAACAAGGTTAGAACGATGACCACCTTTATAGATCTACCGATTGTAATTACACTAGATTGACCTTGTCACCCCTGCAAAAATCACTTGTAAATCTATCTTACAAAGGAATTTTATCATAACTAAGGATTGATAGTGATTATCCTTGATAAATAATATAGGTGTACAAAGGCTAAATTCCATTTCTCCACCTTGGGCCTAACCTACAACCCAAAACCAAACTGAAATTTTAATTTTCAGCAGCTATCCAAATTTATGAAAAGTTAACTATGCTCCTAAGCATGTGATGATAAATAGTCAAAAGAAAAATTTGGATTCATTCTATGTTTCGGTGTAATACTCTACATGAAAGGACATTATCAAATCTTGACTCTCCCATTTTGGGGCTTGGAGAGGTGTTTTTGTGTCATTAGAAACATGTTTTATTAACATTTCATAGGTCATTAAGTGCTAGGTTTAAATAAAAATCAAGTTCAACTCACCAATTGGGTGGCTTTAGTTATCTAATAATAATAACTAAGTTTATCTAAACATCTCATTAGGTGATTCATGAGTTGGGTTTATAATCAAGTAAACTTTCTAGTTACGTATAAAAAGAGGTAAATTTATTAAAAATCATTATATTATGCTGGTGAAAATATTTCAACTCTCAAAATGTGCTAAGAATAAATGTTAAAATATAATTAATTATTTTTATCACCAAATTAATTAAATTTTGTATTAGCAAATGTAATGTATAACTTTCAAGTTAAATCAAATTAAGAACTGAGGTAATAGTTGGGTTAGAATTAGAAGTAGTTTTATAACTACTTCTTGGAGCAGAATGCCTATATAAAGTTGTGTTGTAATTGTAAAAGGGTCTTTTGGTTCTGCTTCTTCTCATTCACACATCCATATTCTTAGGGAACTATTTTATTGTGATATTATGATTTTACAACTTTGTGTACATATATTTTACCTCATGAATACAATGATTTCTTTACTATTCTATTAATGGTTCCTAATTAAAAAATTTGTCATTCTATTTGTAAAAGAGTCATTAATGTTTCTTTTCCTTCATAGTATGATTGATGCTCAAGTGATCAAACTTTGTGCTCAATATCAGGTTACGTGGACTTTGTGCCATATAATCATATTCTAAAGGAGATGAAGACTTTGTGCTTCTCATATTTCATGCTCATTATATGTCTTTCCATAGATAAAGAAGTTACCTTCTGTACTATTCTCTATTTGTAATATACACTTATATTTCACTCCTCATTCATCCTCCCTCTCCGTATTTTTCCTTTCCCAAATTTTCCACCTTTTTTTGCTTTTCAGGTAAAATCACCAAAAATTCAAAAAATCACATAATATGAGGGAACTACCCATCTCAAAAAGTAGAGGAAACTTCACCCCATCGAAAGGTGAATTTCCCTAAATGTTACTGGTTTTTATACAGTCCCATTGGGCATATTTAGTGAAAAATAATCCAACCAATAGTTTTTGGTGACTCTACTGGGGATTAAAATTATGTCAGGTTCATTCCCTTAATCCAGGAACCTTCCCAGGAATGAAGGCAAGATGAAAACCATTTATTGGGTTACGTCAATGAGTGAAAATGATAATTATGGGGATGAAGATAGAGATCTACCTGTTCACAATTTTTTCACTTGTGAAAAAATGGGTAACTCAAAACAAGTTGTTATGATGGAAGGTATTGATTAAGTATACCTAAGCTAAAGAAGTATTGATGTTATTAGTTACTCCTAAATTAATTAATGATTAAGTGAAATCTGCAGCTATGTGTGCTGTCACAAAACATAACATATCACATAGTCTGTAATTTCATGATACATTCAGCAAAAGAACATAAAGGCCCCAAAGGACAGCTATGTTATCATGATTAAGACACTGAATTACAAATTAGGTGAAGTGTTGAGTTTTGGAACAACAAACATAAGTACAGATTACAAAAATCAGAGTTCATTACTGAATGTTATAGGTTCTAATTAATGTTCTTTCCTTAATGTTTAAGACATTCAATTATATTACTGAGTTGTTTAGTTCATCATACACTCCATTCAGAAGCTTGAAATGTAAAAGGAAATACACAACTCAATTTCAAAATTCAATGTTTTATTCACAAGGAAGGTCAAATGTCTCCCACACAAGCCGTGGGATGTGACTAAAAAGTAAAGTACATCTACTGAAGTAAGAGTTACACATGCATGAAATAGAAAGAAAAGGAGTATGAGTGAACCCATCATTTCCTTTGTATATTCTTCGTTGTACAGAGCATCTCCTTGCCAGTTCCTTTCATCCTCAACGCATGGTACCTAAAAAGCAAAAATAAGGAAATCATCAATAAAGATCTTAGGGTTAATCCATATTCCTACACTATTCTAATTCGTGCATATGGATCTCTAAGCAACAGGAGATATATCTTTCTCAAAGATTAGATTGCATATCTCACTCAGAAAGTAGAAAGAGAAAGAGATTAAGAAACATGGACACAAGAGAAGCCAAAAAGTCTAAGTATTTTCTAACTTTTTCTTAAGTGTGCAGGTACAGGTTGCAACCAAGAAGAAAGAAGCATATACATGGTGAAAAGGAGGACCAAAGTAATTGAAACTAAGATATTGTCTACAAATGGATGAGGGTACAATACAAACTAAAGAAGATGCTTGCAGACAAGGTACATTTTCCAGATTTCAATCAAAGGAAAGGAATTCTGGGAAAATTTTGACAGGGCTTCACCATGAATAATCAATATTTTAAATTTTCCAACATGCCAAAAATGTTACTATAAAGGAAATAAAGCATCCATCTAAAAGAAACAAGCTACAGAGATCTTAACAAGCATCTAAATCAAGTTTTATGCCTACGAAAGTTTCAAAGAACAAGTTAATTGCTTGTAATTTCCAAAAAAAATGATAAAAGGTACAAAGATCTCATGAAACTAAGAATAGTCAAACCTCTATTACTACCAGTTCCAAAATCAAATGAACAAGCCTACCGATCTGTCAAAAGATACAAAATTCTCAAGGATCTAAATTTTAGAACCAGGAAGGATAGAAGAGAAAAGTAATGACAGAGTAGATATTGTGACAGAAAAGCATATGTGCAACCCAAACAACTTCAAATTTACATAAATACCTCAAGACCCAATTCTGGGACAGATCAAAGTGCATATCATGCTACATTATACTTCAGATCTAAATTCAAATGCAAGATTCTAGGTTAAATAGAACTGGATAACACACGAAGAATCAAAGGTATCTCTTTATCTATGGCTCAATACAACAAATCTGAAACTAATACATAGATTTGACTGAGTTTGGATTAGAACAGGAAAGGCTTAAATATTGACTGAGAACGATAGTAAAATTAGAAGCACATTCATACACAGTTCTAATGATTACAAACACTCAAATGATCATCAGAAGGAGGTATTTTTTCTACAACACAAAGTACAAAAATCTATATTCAAGGGATAATTTTATAAGGAATGGATCCAAGTAGCAAGTAAAAAGAGCTTGACATATTATTGATGACAAAAAATCAAGTGGAATAACTTTTAATCAAAAAACTCACACATATCCAAGTCAAAGAAATGTTACAATATTTCAGAGATTGTCATTTCAATTAAAATCATATTCAAGTTACATTATTAGAGTGTGTACAGATATAGACCATTGATAAAAACATTAATGGGAATCATCAAGTTCAGAGAAAGAAGAGAAAGCTCAGAATGAGGTTCAATTCAAAATAACCAAGACCGAGCCACAGATATTCAGAAAACCTTCAAGGAAAAGTCCAGACTCAAGCCGTAATAAAATAATGGAGACCCAGATTAATGTTAGGATAAAAATGCAAAGCATCCAGAGGAAAAGAAATTCAAACATCATTAATGGCAGCATAGGTCAAATGACACCACAAAGTTGAAGAAACCATCACAATACAATTGTAAAGAAAATGTACCCATTATTTGAACTCTCATGGCCACACAGAAACTATAGAACTAGTTAAAATTTGGATAACCAGAAAGTTTTGACCATCAAATATCATATAAAAAAAATGGCCATTATTTTATGACAGGAGCCATCACGTTTCTACCTCAAAAGAAATAAGCTACAGATCCAGTTCAATAAAAATATTTCTCTTCATTTTACCAAATACCCATGAAGGAAAAAAAACTTACTGATAATAAACATCAGGTTAAGACGAAGGAAAATCACTCATACCATGATCACAGGAAGAGGAAGCAATAAAAGTATATCAGATCCAAGGAGCTTCACTTTCATCTTCAATGAATGCAGTTGAAGCCCTCAGAATGAACTTGGACAGAGCAGAACAATGAGAACGGAGATATTTCAGAACCCACAAGCTATATTTACAGAAGAAAACCGAGCTCAAAGAAATCATTAACAATGGCAGCCATAGAATCTTAACAGAGCTCCTACAGGAACAAAGATCTCTTTTAAAGAATAGTTGAGCTCGAAGATAATGATAACTGGTAAAAAATAGACCAGATCCCGTGAAGAAATCCAAGTAACAGACCTTAAAGGTTTCATCAATGGCTACCGTTAAAAATTTGTAGAGTTCATTTAGCTCCTGTAAAACTCAATAATGAAAATGTTAAAGATCAGGGTTTCGAATGTTTTACTCATCAACGATCCAAAGTAACCTAACTCACTCTAAGTTAATGATCAGAGGATCAAAGGCCACAAATCGACAAGGATACAAATCAACGTCTCCAAATCAATCCCCAATTTCAATACAACCACCACGGTTAAGTTTTCACCAACCAAATTAATTACATGTTAGAAACCCTAATCATGGGTTGGAGATCAACAACCACGAATCAAGGGTACAGATATCAATGATAAAAAACGAGTCATAAAAATCAATGAAATGGTGGAATAATGGAGGTCGGGAGTCACTTAGGTTTTCAAACCTTAAAAATGCAAAAGGTTAAATGTTCCAAAGTTTCTTGCGAAGCCCTAGCCTCGCAAGGACAAATTCAATATCAAAGGAAAATTCAATACATCGATTCCACATAGTATCGGCGAAGCAACGGGATTTCTAAGGGTTTTGATACTTTATACAAAAGGGCTTAAAACTTCAAAAAAATCTCGAAAGTTCCAAAAAGAGTTTGAAATTCCAAATTTTCCTTAAGGCCCCAAAATCCCAAAGGGGAGAAAAAACCACAAAAGGTTCGCAGGTCCCCAAAGGGCTTAAAACTTCAACAAATCCCAAAATTCCGCAAAAGACATAAAATTTCTAAAATTTTGCCTGAAGGCCCGTAAAAGCAAAGGGAGAATATTTTTTGTGCCATCCAAGTTATTATTTCGAGTTTTGACTTTCAAAATTTGATTTATAGTAAATGTTTCAAGAAAATACAAAGTGTCAACCAATGAAACATGCATGTATTAATCAAAAGATGGCCAAAAATCAGTTGAAGACAAGTGTACGTATCAGAAGTGGTCGCCACAACGGCTGGATTATTTTGTGAATTTTGCAAGTGTTGTAATTATTTTTCTCACAAATAGGAAGTTATATTTTTGCATACCTTCACATCAAGGTAAAATAGAGAAGAAGACAAAGTTGTATTTTCATGGAGAGAGACTTTCCTAACAAGCAATCTTATTTTTAGTAAACTATTCACCCTTCTTTATTAAAAATACACTAGTCAACTACAGTTTGACTATATTGTAATTAAGGATAATAATGCCTATTTGTAATTGCATGCTCTATTTTTATTACTTTATCTATTATTAAATAAAGGATAAAAATATGATGCATGGGCGAGTACAAGCCTTAGGCTATTTTTAGGAAGAAGGTGAACTTTTTTTGCTATATATTGTGTGCCTTTACAAAGCACAAGGGAGAACTTCTGGAGGACTTTTCAATATAGGAGTACTGAAGAAAATTTTTCTAGTTTTTCCTTCTGAGTGTGAAGTATTTTTTGCCTTCCTAATTATTTGCATTCTTTTATATGTTTCTATTAGTCTTGTGAATGCAAAATCCTCGATTAATCATCTTACCCTATTGCAAAATTCAGTAGTTTATGCATGATATTAATGTGCATGTTTAGCTCAGCAATATTGTTGTGATAATCTCCCTCAATACCTCAAAGTGTTTTCCCCTTAACATTATGCAGAAGAATTGTTGGTTCGTGCACCCAAAATCCTTCACATATCAATTATGCACACACTCAATCAAAGCCCTCATATAAATTTGGTGTATCACCTTAGTTTTAATTATTTTACAGTCATCTTTTACTCCTAAACCCGAGAATAAATTTTAGGATACAACAATAAGCAACTGGCCTCGATACCAAAGACTCACCTCAAAATAGGCATACCCATAGACCTGAGTTGTTTCCATTGTATCTACGAAAGAGAGAGATCAAATTTTTCAAGCTTAGAAATCCTGCAACTCATCTCTCTACAGGGTGCACTTTCAAGAGATAATAGGTTTTGGGACACCCGATGGGACGATGAATTAGATCTACATGCAAGTTACAAATTTTACATTAGATCTACATTAGATCTACATCAGATTTACAACAGTTACAAAGTCATTTTTGGGAGCAAGCTGCAAAAATTTATTCTAAATATTTTAAAATCTTTTGGTGACTCCGTTGGGCTGATATCAGACTAGTATTGCAGCATGTTCCATGCCTAAAGTGACTACAAGATCATCCATAAGAGGAATTCCTCTTGAGTTTGTTTCTTTACCCTTGAATTTTGCTAGAAGCAAAAGAGTTGGTAATACTTTACCTTATAATAGACCTGGATTTGATAACCCTCCTCCTAATATTCCTTCACCACATATCAATTTCTGTATTAACATCCTAGTTTTGCAAATGGTTATTCAACCACCAAGGAATTTTGTGACCTTTACTAATGGTATTCCATTAGTAATCCTAATTTACCATGACATTCCTAATGCTGCCATGAAAAGTTTACCATCATTCACGGGAGAAAATCAGGTTACACCTGCTGAACATATCAAAGATGTTGCAGCCCTATGTGTAATCCATAACATCACTCATGAAGATGTAGCTTTAAAAATTTTTGCCGCATCTTTTAAAGGGTAAGCCTTACAATGGTATAGAACTAGAAATTGGAAGCATAAGAACTTGGGATAACTTAGTTGAAAAATTGCTGAAACAGTTCTAGGATAATTCAAATCATTTGTCTCTCATTGAACAATTGTCTACTATTAAAAGAGCTCCCAATGAGTTTATGTCTAGTCTCAATATCCATTTTGCCATAACTTGGGAGAGAATTCCAACAAGTGTCAAGACTCAACCTGATCATACTTTCCTTTATTATCTTAGAGCATTAAACAATGATATCTCAACTATGATTCAGTCAATTGGGGGGAGACACTCCCAATTGCCTACGATATCACTATACGAGCTGAAAATAGTCTTATTCAAGCTAGAAAATTGGCGCCAAGGCCTTCAATGCGCTTTTTAGCAGATTTAGCACCTATTCCTCAACCTATTAAAATCATAGAACCTATTGTTGTAGCTCCATCAGAAGATGTATTTAAAGATTTGCAAACTATGGGAAATAAATTGACTTCAATTGAGAATAGAATTGCATTACCTAGTAGACCCTATCAAGCTCCTTATCAGCAAAATCAACAGAATCAACAAAACAGGCAGCCCTATCAACAGAATCAAAATTATAGGTAGCCTTACCAACAAAGGTATTTTGACCCAGAGGCTCCTAGTTCATCTAATGCTTTAGTCCCAGTTAATATGGCTAAAGAAGAGTGGTGTTAACCTTGCAATCAACCTCAGTCAGTTGCAACTTGCCCAAATGCTTTTCTGAATCTGAATTTTGTTGTACAACCTCAATCTGAAACATTGTTCATACCTTGGATGGAGGTGGGCAGCAAGGAACTCATGTTCAGAAAGCACCTAAACAAAATTTAGTCAGTTTTAATGAGGAGGATTTCATTGTAGTCACTACTAAGGCTCAAGGGAAAGCTGTTGAAATTTAAAAACAACATAATAGCCTATCTTGCCTATTGTCATTGATAAGACATCACCTATAGTCCCTAAGTCAGCCAACAACCATGTTGTTCCTAAATAAATAAGTGTTCCAGTTGATAAAGGCCATAAAAAATAGCTACAGCCTTATCCAAGAAGACTGTTTATACCTTAGATATCCAAGACAGCTGAAGCAGAATCAATTTTCGCTAAGGCCTACTCTAAGACAATTGAAACTTTCTCTAAAATTGATGCTTCTTTTAATATTATTGATGTAATGAAAAGGAATAATGTTAATATCTCAATGTGGGACGCTCTAAGTATTCCTGGACAACAAGATTTACTTTCTCATGAACTAACTAAACTACATATTTCTTCAAAAACAGTAGAGAAAAGGAAGTTCATAAGGTAGACATGGTCCTTGAAACATTTGAACAAGACAACATTAAAGAAGTTAAGTGGATGGTTCAGAAAGTTCTGAATGCTCATGACATCAAGAAACCACCACCATTTTATTTATCACTGATTATTAGAGAACATTTAGTTCACAATTGCATGGCGGACAGTGGTGCAAGTAGCACAGTTATGCCAAAAGTGATTGCAGAAAAATTAGGTTTGTAGTATGAGCCTACAGAAAGGAGCGTCTTACAGCTTGATGGAATTGCAACTAATATAGTTGGTATAATCCAAAATTTAGAAGTGACATTACATGGTTGCCCAAATGTTTCTATTCTGCAAGATGTTACTGTTGTGAATTTACCTCCATACTTTTCCTTATGCTTATCTAGAGATTTCATAGCAAAAATAGGAGGTTATCTCTCTTCAGATTGGTCCTTCTTATTTTTCACTACTCGTTATGGTACCGAAGTTACTATCAATTCATAACCATTAGCCAGATTTCACATTGAGCCTCACTCTCCAAATGCGGTAGCTAATTATTCAGCCTTAGATCAGTCTGATTTTGATTAGGTAGCTCATATTTCAGCATTGGATGGTATTTCTAACATGTTCATGAATGCATTGGATGTTGTTTCTAACATGTTTATGGATGAAAATAAAATGGAAGAACATGTTGATGATCCTTTTAAGGAAGTTGAAGAACACCTGTTTGGTGTGTATTGTATGCATGAAGAAAATACACCACTTCCCTTACTGTCCAAAATAGAAGATTTAGTAGAAGGGATTTGGAAGCTTCATTTCAATGGAGCTAAGAACAATAAGGGACATGGAGCAGGTATAATGCTCACTTCCCCAAAAAATGAAAGGTATTTCTCAGTTTCGAATCTCTAATTTTCATGTACTTGTAACGTAGCTAAATACGAAGCTTTAATTCATGGCTTGCTTTGGGCTAGAAAGAGAGGTATCAACATGCTACAGATTTTTGGTGACTCTGAGTTGGTTATCAATCAAGTAAAAAATTTCAATGTTTGTAAGAATCCATTAATGAAGTCTTACAGACATAGAGTTTAAGACTTAATGGAAGATTTTGATGCTATTAACATTCAGTCTATTCCTAGAGCTGAAAAAAAGCATGCAGATAGACTTGCAGCAGTTGGGGCTGGTTTTGAAGTGCTAGAAAAGATTGAAAATAGAAAAATCCAACCTCATATAAAGTTAATTAGCAGGCCCTCAGTACCTGATAATGATTCAAATTGGCAAGTTTTTGAAAGTGATGATCAAATCTGCAGGTTTTCGCAGCAAGAAGTTGAGTTTTCTGTAGTTGATCAGAATAAATTACAACACTTATATAGTGACTAGATTTTTCAGTTGAAGAAAAATAAAATACCTTGAGGTCTGGTCACATTGGAAGACATCTTCAGCAATGACGATCAGTTAAGAAAAGTCAAGAATAAAATGTCAACTCATGCTGATAATTACGAAGAGATCTCGGTTGATGGAGGGAAAAAGCTATTTCTTGGAAAGGTATGTTCCTTAACTAAAAAATAGTCATTTATTAATCTTTGCAAAGAGTTTAAGGATGTTCTTGCTTGGAAATACCAAGATCTGAAAGGATTTGATCACAGTTTAGCACAACATATAATTGAGTTGCAACCAAATTCTAAACCTCTTAGACAGAAATAGAGGCCTGTAAATCCCAAAATAGCACCTCTGATGAGGAAAAATTTATATAAGTTGATTGAATGATGTATTATCTTTCTAGTCAAGCATTCAAGTTGGGTAGCCAATCTTGTTCCTATTAGAAAGAAGAACAGTGAAATCAGACTATGTGTAGATTTCAGAGATCTTAATAAGGCTTCATCAAAAGATCATTACCCACTCCCGAATATGGATCAGATTTTGAGAATAGTCTCAGGTTCAGATAGACTATCTCTTCTAGACGGTTATAGTGGATATAATCAAAGTTTAGTCTGAGAATAATATAGATATAAAATAACCTTTACCACTAAGTGGGGTACTTATGCTTACAAAAGGATGCCTTTTGGTCTTCCAAATGCCGTTGAACGTTTCAACGTGCAATGGACATGGATTTTCACAACTTGTTAAATAAATGCATCCTTGTTTATGTAGATGATGTTACTGTATTTTCAAAAGATTCTGAAGAAAATCTAATGCATTTAAGATAGAATTTTTAGTTGTGTAGGAAATTTGGAATATCTTTTAATCCACTGAAGTCTATCTTTTCAGTACATCAAGGCAAGCTACTTGGTCACATTGTTTCTAAGCAAGGTTTAGCAATTGATCCTTTCAGGATCGAAGCCATATCATAGCTATCATTGCCCCATCATAAAAAGGAATTACAAAGTTTTCTTGGAAAAATCAACTTTGTTAGAATATTTGTTCCAGATTTTGTAGCATTGGTTAAACCACTCACAGCTATGCTAAAGAAAGAGAAAACTTTCTCTTAGACTAGTGAAGGGAGAGAAGGTTTTGAATCAATCAATGTATCTATCTCTCAAGCTCCTACTCTTGCAAATCCAAATTTTGATAAAGATTTTACAATGTATGCACTTACAGGAGCTGAAACAATCTCAACTATATTAACTCAAGTCAATGATGAAAAAATTGAGCAACCTATTGCTTTCTTTGGACAAAGTTTGCATGATTATGAAACACAGTACACATTTATTTAAAAGCAAATACTTTTAGAAGTCAGAGGACTAAATAATTTCAAGTATATTCTTTTGAACAATCAAATCCATGTTCTTTTTTCTCATCCAAGTGTGAAAGCATTCTTACTAAATAAGGAATTTAATGAGAAAAGAGAAAATTGGATAATAAAGGTCATGGAGTATGATGTTGATATTTAGGTTGCTAAAATGGTTCAAAGGAAAGGTTTATGTGAACATCTAATTGCTGATATGTAAAAACAACAAGATGTAGAACCAGATGATTCAAAACACCATGATGAAATTGTGTATCAACAATCAGAAATAATGGTTCAACCAGAAAATCAGTAACCTAAGTCAGTTCAAGAGTTTCAGGAATCAAGATGGATGACTGATATGGTTAACTATCTACAACATGGCACCTATCCAGAAGGTATGGACAAGAATAAACGAAGATATTTCATATTACAAGTTGTGCTTTATATCTTCATTGATAATGTGTTATTAAAAAGAGATATAAATGGAATCTTGTTGTGGTGTGTTGACTATGATAAAATTCAAAAAATACTGTCAGAATTCCATGAAGGACCTGTAGGAGGTCACTTTTTAAAACGTACCATAGCCTCAAAAATTATGAAAGCTAGTTACTATTGGCCTAACATATTCAAGGACTATTTTGAATGGATTAGAAAGTGTAGAAAATGTGCTTTCTTTGTTGGGAAAGAACATTTATCTTCGCTGCCCTTGCAGCCTATCTCAATTGATCAACCTTTTATGCAATGGGGTCTTGATTTTATTGGCATGATAAACCCACCTTCATCACAAGGACATAAGTGGATCTTAACTGCTACAGATTGCTTCACAATATGCACTGAAGTAATAGCCTTCAAGGATGCTAATGAAACTTCGATACTATCCTTTTATGAAGGAATAGTCTGTAGATTCAGTGTTCCAGCAATTATCATATCAGATAATGCTCTAGCATTTCTTAGTGCAAAGATAACAGATTGGGCTGTTAACCATGGAATCTATCTAAGTTATTCATCTAATTATTACCCACAAGGTAATGGCTTAGCTGAAAGTACTAACAAGAATCTATTAAGGATCATCAGAAGAACACTTAAAGATAATCAAAGAACTTAGCATCTGATGTTGAATTCAACACTTTGGTATAATAGAGTGTCTCCTAAAAGATCAGTTGGAAATTCACCATACAAACTTGTGTACGGAAAGGAAGCAAGAATTCCTATATCAATTGAGTTACATGCATTAGATTTGTTGCATCAAATGGAGCTGTTTGAAAATGAACCATTACATGTTTGTTATGCAAAGTTAATGGAATTGCAAGAGCTAAGAGATAAAGCTCATTTGAATATGGAGAAAAAATCAGAAATAAATGAAGAATACTTTTGACAAGAAAGCCAAATTCAGAGTCTTTAATGAAGGAGATATTGTGTTAAAGTGGGATGCTGATCGTGTGAAGCTAGGAAGACACATGAAGTTTGATACAATCTGGAGTGGCCCTTACATTATTTCAGCTTGCAAAAAACACAATGCTTTTCAGTTTTTGAAGCTGAATGAAGAGGAGCTTCCCATTCTTGTGAATGGTAGGTTTCTCAAAAACTATTATTGAATATCTTACAGTGATTGTTAGAGTAGGATTTCCCTTCAATAAATGTAGTTTCTACAAATTTCATAATTTTTCAATTCAATAAGTGCATTTGTGCATGTGATCTAGTTTACCAAATCCTTTCCTAGTTTTAGTTTCATTTTGGAAAGGGTTGGACCTTTCAAAAAGGTATATTTTGATTATATGCTTCAGACTTCGTGCCCAATGGACAAGAGCAAGGAACTAGTCTTTAAGCTAGCAGGCAGCTTTCCCCGCAGGTTCGCTAGAAATGTTGACAATTTTTGCACTTGTGCAAAAATGGGAAAGTCAAAAATTTGTTATGATGGAAGGTATTGATTAAGTATACCTAAGCTAAAGAAGTTCTGATGTTATTAGTTACTGCTGAATTAATTAATGATTAAGTGAAATCTACAGCTATGTGTGCTATTACAAAACATAACAGATCACATAGTATGTAATTTCATGATACATTCAACAAAAGAACAAAAAGGCCCTGAAGGACAAGTATGTTTTCTTGAGGAAGACATCGAATTATAGATTAGGTGAAGTGTTGAGTTTTGGGACAACAAACATAAGTACAGATTACAAAAATCAGAGTTCATTACTGAATGTTATAGGTTCTCATTAATGTTCTTTCCTTCATGTTTAATACATTCAATTATATGACTAAGTTGTTTAGTTCATCATACACTCCATTCAAAAGCTTGAAATGCAGAAGGAAATACACAACACAATTTCAAAATTCAATGTTTTATTCAAAAGGAAGGTCAAATGTCTCCCACACAAGTCGTGGGATGTGACTAAAAAGTAAAGTACATCTACTAAAGTAAGAGGTACACATGCATGAAATATAAAGCAAAGGAGTATGAGTGAACCCATCATTTCCTTTGTATATTCTTCGTTGTGTAGAGCATC
This sequence comes from Taxus chinensis, assembly GCA_019776745.2. NCBI lineage: Eukaryota > Viridiplantae > Streptophyta > Pinopsida > Cupressales > Taxaceae > Taxus > Taxus chinensis. The sequence goes on along the minus strand of CM034155.1, from coordinate 500,936,470 downwards.
TCCTTTCCAGCTCCTTTCATCCTCGAGGCATGGTGCCTAAAAAGCAAAAATAAGGAAATCATCAACAAAGAGCATAGGGTTAATCCATATTCCTAAACTATTCTAATTCGTGCATATGGATCTCTAAGCAATAGGAGATATAGCTTTCTGAAATATCAGATTGCATAGCTCACTCAGAAAGTAGAAAGAGAAAGAGATTAAGAAACATGGACACAAGAGAAGCCAAAAAGTCTAAGTATTTTCTAACTTTTTCTTAATTGTGTAGGTACAGGTTACAGCCAAGAAGAAAGAAGCATATACATGGTGAAAAGGAGGACCAAAGTAACTGAAACTAAGATATTGTCTACAAATGGAAGAGGGTACAATACATAATAAAGAAGATGTTTGAAGACAAGGTACATTTTCCAGGTTTCAGTCAAAGGAAAGGAATTCTGGGAACATTTTGACAGGGCTTCACCATGAATAATCAACATTTTAAATTTTCCACTATAAAGGAAATAAAGCATCCATATAAAAGAAACAAGCTACAGAGATCTTAACAAGCATATAAATAAAGTATTATGCCTATGAAAGTATCAAAGAACAAGTTAACTACTTGTAATTTCCAAAAAAAATGATACAAGATATAAAGATCTCATGAAATTAAGAATAGTCAAACCTCTATTACTACTAGTTCCAGAATCAAATGAACAAGCCTACCGATCTGTCAAAAGATAAAAAATTCTCAAGGAGCTAAATTTTAGAACCAGGAAGGATAGAAGAGAAAAGTAATGACAGAGCAGATATTGTGACAGAAAAGCATATGTGCAACCCAAGCAACTTCAAATTTACATAAAGACCTCAAGCCCCAAATCTAGGACAGATCAAAGTACGCATCATGCTACATTATACTTCAGAGCTAAATTCAAATGCAAGATTCAAGGTTACATAGAACCGGATAACACACGAAGGATCAAAGGTATCTCCTTGACTATGGCTCAATACAACAAAGTTGAAACTAATAGACATATTTGACTGAGTTTGGATTAGAACAGAAAAGGCTCAAATATTGACCAAGAACAATATTAAAATCAGAAGCACATTCATACACAATTCCAATGATTACAAACACTCAAATGATCATCAGAAGCAGGCATTTTTTCTACAACACAAAGTACAAGAGTCTATATTTAAGGGATAATTTTATAAGGAATGGATACAAGTAGCAAGTAAAAAGATCTTGGCATATTATTCATGACACAAACTAAGGTGGAAGAAATTTGAATTAGAAAACTCACACATATCCAAGTTAAAGAAATGTTACAATATTTCAGAGATTGTCATTTCCATTAAAATCATATTCAAGTTACATTATAAGAGTGTGTACAGATTCAGACCATTGATAAAAAAATTAATAGGAATCATCAAGTTCAGAGAAAGAAGAGCAAGCTCAAAATGAGGTTCAATTTGAAATAACCAAGGCCAAGCCATAGATATTTAGAAAATCTTTAAGGAAAAATCCAGACTCAAGCCGTAATAAAAAAATGGAGACCCAGATTAATGTCAAGCTAAAAAATGAAAAGCTTCTAGAGGCAAAGAAATTCTGGCATCATTAATGGTGGTAGAGGTCAAATGACACCACAAAGTTGAAGAAACCATCAGAGTACAATTGTAAAGAAAATTAACCCATTATTTGAACTCTCGTGTCCACACAGAAACTATAGAACTAGTTAAAATTTAGATATCCAGAAAGTGTCGACCATCAAAAATCATATAGAAATGATGGTCATTATTTTGCGGCCGGAGCCATGAAGTTTCTACCTCAAAAGAAATAAGCTACATATCTAGTTCAATAAAAATATTTCTCTTCATTTTACCAAATACCCATGAAGGAAAACAAACTTAACGATAATAAACGTCAGGTTAAGCTGAAGGAAAATCACTCATAGCATGATCACAGGAAGAGGAAGCAATAACAATATATCAAATCCAAGGAGCTTCACTTTCACCTTCCATGACCATAGTTGAAGCCCTCAGAATGAACTCAGACAGAGCAGAACAATGAGAACGGAGATATTTCAGAACCCACAAGGTATAGTTATAGAAGAAAGCGGAGCTAAAATAAATCACTAACAATGGCAGCCATAGAATTTTCAAAAAGCTCCTACAGGCACAGAGATCTCTTTTAAAGAAAATCTAGGCTCAAAGACAATGACAACTAGTTAAAAATTGACCAGATCCTACAAAAAAAGCCAAATAACAGAGCTTGGAGGTTTCATCAATGGTTGCCATTAAAAATTTGTAGAGTTCATTTAGCTCAAATAGAACTCAAGAATAAAAATGTGAAAGATTAGAGTTTCGAGTGTTTTACTCATCAACGATTTAAAGTAACCTAACTCACTTTGAGTTAATGATGAGAGGATCAAAGGCCACAAATCAACAAGGACACAGATCAACGTCTCCAGATTGATCCCAAATTTCAATACAACCACCATGGTTAAGTTTTCACTGACCAAATTAATTACAATTCAGAAACCCTAATAATGGATTGGAGATCAACGGCCATTAATCAAAGGTACATAGATCGATGATCACAAGCGAGTCATAAAAATCAATGCAATGATGAAATAATGGAGTTCGGGAGTCACTTTGGTTTTCAAACCTTAAAAATGCAAAAGGTTAAAAGTTCCAAAGTTTCCTACGAATCCCTAGCCCTGCAAGGCCAAATTCAATATCAAAGGAAAAGTCAATACATCGATTCCACATAGTATTGGCGGAGCGGCGGGCTTTCTCAAGGTTTTGATACTTTATACAAAAGGGCTTAAAACTTCAAAAAATCCCAAAGGTGTGCAAAAGAGTTTAAAATGCCAAATTTTCCAAAAGGCCTGAAAATCCGAAAGGGGCAAAAAAGCCATAAAAGGTCCACAAGTCCACAAAAGGCTTAAAACTTCAAAAGATTCCAAAAGTCTGCAAAAGACTTATAATTTCCATAATTTTGCCTTAAGGCCCGTAAAAGCAAAGGGAGAATATTTTTCGTGCCATCCAAGTTATTATTCTGAGTTTTGACTTTCAAAATTCGAATTATAGTATATGTTTCAAGATAATACAAGGTGCCAACCAATGAAACATGTATGTTTTAATCAAAAGATGGCCAAAACTCAGTTAAAGACAAGTGTAAGAATTAGAAGTGGTCCCCACAGTGGCTAGATTATTTTGTGAATTTTGCATGTGTTGTAATTATTTTGCTCACAAACAGGGAGTTGTATTTTTGCATGCCTTCACAATAGGATAAAATAGAGAAGAAGATAGAGTTGCATGTTCATGTAAAGAGACTTGCCTAGCAAGCAATCTTATTTTTAGCAAATTATTCACTCTTCTTTCTTAAAAATAGATCAGTCAACTTCAGTTTGACTATATTTTTATTAAGGCTAATAATTCCTATTTGTAATTACATGCTCTATTTTTATTCCTTTATCTATTATAAAATAATGGATAAAAAGAGGATGCATGGGCGAGTACAGGTCTTAGGCTATATTTAGGAAGAAGGTGAACTTTTTTTGCTATATATTGTGTGCCTTTTCAAAGCACAAGGGAGAATTTCTGGAGGACTTTCGGATATAGGAGTACTAAAGAAAATTTTGTCAGTTTTTCCTTCTGAGTGTGAAGTATATTTTGCCTTCCCAATTATTTGCATTCTTGTGTATATTTGTATTAGTCTTGTGAATGCAAATTCCCTGATTAATCAACTTACCCTGTTGCAAAATTCAGTAGTTTCTGCATGATATTAATGTGCATGTTTAGCTTAGCAGTATTGTTGTGATAATCTCCCTCAAACCTCAAAGTGTTTTCCCCTTAACATTCTGCAAAATAATTGTTGGTTCATGAACCCAAAATCCTTCACATATCAATTGTGCACACACTCAGTTAAAACCCTCATACAAATTTGGTGTATCACCTTAGTTTTAATTATTTTACAGTCATCATTTATTCCTAAACCCCAGAATAAATTTTAGGATACATCAATAAGGAACCAGCCTTGGTACTAGAGACTCGCCTCAAAATAGGTATACACACAAACCTGAGGTGTTTCCATTGTATCTACGAAAGAGAGAGATCAAATTTTGCAAGCTTAGAAAACCTGTAGCCCATCTCTCTACAGGGTGCACTTTCGAGAGATACCACTACCTATTCAAAATATCCAAGCTCTTGAAAATCTAGAATAGGCCCAGTTTCTGCAAAAATTCTACAGAGGTATGAATTCATAAGCATTTCTATTACCTGTTGAATACAAGAAAGTAAGAAAAACATTTCAAAAATGTTCTAATATTCCATGTGTAAAAAATAAAGCCACAACTGTACTTGTAGTATATGTGAAAATGAAATAAAGTGTAAGAAAGGATGGATAGATTGGAAAACATTGTTGCTTCTTATGATCCAATGATTCAATCTCTATGGCTTAAGTTCAAATAAAGGATTACGAGAGGAAAGAAACTGAAAATTGCACCTACAGATGATCAAAAGTCTATATAGTTGATGAAATAAGTACAAAGACAATATAAGAAACTGCAGGAACAATAGGAAGAAAAACAAATTGAAAAACAATCAATGTATGGGTCCAAGACACTTCATAACGAGGAGGAAAACATTCAAGTTCTAGAAGTTACTCATGATGATTCTTCACATTGTAAGGTATTTATCCCTCAATGTTACTTCAAATTCACCAATGAATGTCTGCTTGTTGCTCCGCCTAATGAATGTCAATTTTATATTCCTTTAAATGATGGATACGACAAACAATTTGAGGCTCCATTCCAACCCAAAATAGAGTTCTTTGAAGATATATCATACATCAGGGTTGAATGTCCTTGTTTGTAAAGAAATGATCCTATGCTAGTGGAGGTTGATACTCATCATGGAAAAAAGGAAAAAGCTAGTCTCTCTCCTACAATGGAAGAATTTCAAGACATCGAGATCAAGGTCACTATTGATAACCCTCTTGTTGTTTTGAGTTCTTTTAATGACAAACAAGTGTCTAGATATGAAGAAAAGGAAATCAAAAAGTTCAATAGCTCTCCTATCATATTAGTTGATAAGATAAGAACAATTGCACTCCCTTGTAGTCTCTCCAAATAAACAAAAAATGGAAATCAATGTCTGAAATCTTTTGTTCATAATCATGATTGCATCAATCCTGTTTCAAACCATCCTTCAGAATGTAAGAAAGAGGAAGAGAATGTTATTGTTGATCAATTTTTATCTAGCTCACAGCTATTGAATTCCTTGTTAATTGTTAGGATATATTTATTAGTGTTCTCATTAATATATTATTGTAATGGGATTATTGTCATATGGTAAAACAATAATATACTTGTTTGTTATACCCATGATTATTGCGGGTTCATTATTGTACATACTTCCTACGTATTAGGAAGTGTGTTTATTGTCCATGGCTATATATTAGCCATTGTATTTTCAGGAATAATATACAAAAGACTATTATTGTTTACAGAGTGTTCTGCTCCTCTATCCCATTCATTTGGTACCAAAACAAGAATTATTTGAGAGTGGAAGAGTAGGTATGGAGAATTAAAAATAGGGGTAGTAGCATTGTGTTTCACTCCTGCGAATGAGAAAGAATCAAATTTTAAAGAGCATATAGCGTAGGATATTATATTTTTCTATGTATTATTCTGTGAATTTTGTCATAGGGGCACATATGTGGAATATAATTCAGTGAGAAAGAAATAGTGGTCTTAGCATTTCATGTTGTCCCCCCACCGAACTTCTTGGCATTCAAGCCTGCACCAGTAATCAAGAATCTACAATTCTGCTATCAACATTCCAGATCTCTAAAGCGTATGCAACCAACAATTCATTATTAGATCTATTCCTAATCATGCATGCAGCTGTGTAAGTGGGAGTCAGTGGTCAAAGATCTGCTAGCATTCTATATCATGTTCAAAGAATATACCAAATCCTCTATTCGGTGCAGGCCTGGTCAGGAGAAAAAGGAAAGTGTAGTTTATCTCACCAATATTCTTTCTCCGCAGCATTATCACATTGATTTCTATGGTCACGTGTATCTATCAGGGCCGTGCCCATTGAATCCATTGTGATCATATTATCCTTGGTACCGATGGTAAAATCCCACATTTCAAAACTGATCAAGAGCCTGCGTGAGCTCTCATAAAACATATATTTTCGTTATATCAACAGTCTTAAGCATTTGGTTTTGAGTAGAACAGCTGTGATGGTCTTCTCATAAACGTGAACTCCCCACACTCATACGCCTCTCACGTGTGCATCGTCCAAGCTTGTTTTCATAGAATGAATTATCAAATTCTCTACAAACTTAGCTGCCTCGTATACAGAACATGAAGTTCCTAGTACGTGTCATTTTCCATTCCATGCAAAGTGTTATATAAAGGTATTAGGTCTTTTATTTTTTAAAGATATAGTTCTGTCTCTGTATTGACGATTAGTAGTTATTCGGTTTAGCATATTATCATCACTCAAGTCCTTTAAGATTCAAGTTCATTCGGTATTTTAGGTCTTTAGTTTTAGTTTTAGTTTTAAGTTTAGCCTATTTAGTTTGGTTTTGATTTTGTCTTTTATGAGTATAAATATATTATCAAAAGTTGCTCAAAGGTCTATTTTTATATGCATTAAAATTTAACTGTCAAAGTATTTTTAATAGTTGTTAATAGGGTTATTATTATCAAGATTTTAAATATGTATGTCGATAGTTGAGTTAGATTCAAAAGAGTTAAAAGAGTCACAATCAAGTAAATAGTAAAGTTTTGAAAAGAGTCGAGTCATTGTAAAAGTTTTTTAAAAAATGCCTTATGGACGCATTTTCAATGCTACCGATGTCCGATAAATAAAGTGTTTCACATTATGGGAGGAGACAAAATAAAGTACAATGTGAAAAAAAATGAGATTCAAGTTCCAATTTAGCTGAGTTAGCAACAAACCAAATTGTGGATGGAGGCATCAGAGGTTGGAGGTCACTCAGTGACCTCTTGTCAATCATCACCGACGAGGCCACACATACTGATTTGGTGATATGTGTGAGTGTGTGTGGTTTTTTAGAATAAATGTGTTATGAAAAATTCACATTATGGGTGGAAATGCCACAATGCTTCGGTTTGTATGTGTGGATGATATGTTGTACACTATCATGGATTCTAATATGTAATATCCTAAAGAGAAACTATGGTGAGGGCCAAAGAATGCAAAGGCACATCACGATATGGGTGTAGGTAAACTATTTGAAAAACTTCACCCCTTTTTGGCTTGTGGAAAACCACTAGAAAATCACCTTACTCTCGATTGTTGGTTAACCAATGGAAAACAAACTTGTGGTTTGTGATAATCTAAAGGAAAATCACATGATCACGAAATTAGGTGCAGTGTAGTATGGAGGTTTTCCCTGTGTTCACACTAAGGGGGGAATGTTACGAATACATTTATTAATTCTCTCATTAATATATTGTTGTAATGGGATTATTTTTGTATAGTATAACAATAATATATTTGTTTGTTATACTCGTGATTATTTTGGTTCTTTGTTTTACCTACTTCCTATTTATCAAGAAGTGAGTTTGTTGTCTATGGCTATATATTAGCCATTGTATTTGTAGCATTAATATATAGAATTTTATTATTTTTTACATAGTGTTCTGATCCTCTATCCCCTTCATTAATAATGAAGAAAAATATTTAATGCAATTTTTGCTCGAAGATCAAATATTTTGGAAATTGAAAGTGAGGGTGTTGATTTTGTAAAAATAACTGGTTTGTTTTCCAAGGACAAGATAGAAATTTCAGAGATAGGAAAGAGTGTAGCTGAAAAATAATTTAGTAGCTACTTCCTAATTCCTATTGATTATAAGGAAAACCTCATGGAAGTGCATGTTTCTCATGAGTTGTGTCATGACGATAGTTGTAATCTTCACATAGATGTTATTAGCACCAGTGATCTTCAAAACACATATTTAGATGTTGTGATTGATATTTCTCCATGTGGTGGGGCCTCAGGTCACGATGAGACCACATGATCAAAGCCACCACGATGATCATGATATTATATCAAGCCAACTCAGTTAGGTGAATATATTCAACTGATCTATACATGATGTGTTCATTATTGGCTCGGTGACTATCAATTCCATGGGAATAATATGGCGAGCTCCCTATAACTATCAATCACATTGCATGGAGCTATTTAATCCAAGTTCTATATTTGGACTATCAGTGGATAAGGCTACTCAAAATCTCTCCACATAGCTTGGCGAACTATCCATTAAAATCCATGTTCGGGATTTGCACTATATTGGAGACCAAGCTCGTTATCCTATTGGGTGAGTTTATTACATGCCTCAGTGAGCTCATTAGTTGCATTATACAAGTTTATTATTGGCTCTGTGAGCTATTCATATTAACTTGATAGATTCTATATTTCTCAAGCCACATATTTGGCATGTAAACCCCGGTATCTATATTCATGGCTTCATTGTACTAGTTTGCAATATGAAGTATTAATGAATCGGTTCATATGAACCCAGGAGGCATATTGACACCATTTTAATCAACAGAATTCACATTCGTGTTTGGTGTCAATCCTAAGTCATCATCAAGTGTGCACGTACCTAATGGCGAAATCTATTATCAATTTATGTGTAGTATGTATGGGATTCATTTTACATTACATTTTCCATTTGAAGTTGATAGCATATGTGGCATATAAAATATTGTGGTGCTTATAGGGGTCCATGGGTAATTAAAAAATTTATCCCTATTTACGGATCTTGTTTGGTATCAAAGTAGGGATCTGTGGCCACCAGATCTTGTTTGGTATTAGAGCATAGATCCAAGGCCACTGGATCATGTTTGGTATCAAATCTAGTTAATCTTTTTAGAAAATCTACTATTCTATGACTAGGTTGGTATCTTAGCAAGCTGATTTTGCAATGGGTTGCTTCAACTTGTGCATATGGAGTCCAGATCTGTGGGATAAACTAAGGGACATGTTCATCATACTCAATATGTTTCTCACATCTATATTTAGATTACTCCCTCGTATCTCCTAGCCATATTTTGTGTGTCTGCTACCACTTGGTTACCCATATCTATAAGCTTTGAGATATGTCTAGCATTTGTGCAGATAATAAAGCTCATCGGTGTTAGCTCAGATCGTCATTTTGTGTAGAAGCATTGTGACCGTGCAACAAAATTATAGTTGATAATTGTTGGCATCTGACATTAGGTCAAATAGTCACTCTGCGTAGAGGCTCATGGCCATACAATAGAGTGGTACCTTGTAGTCATCATCAATATGAGGCTTCATATTATGTAGAGATAGTAGTCATGCAGAGGGTTTGAAGTCATCATTATTGAGCTCATGGGAGATCAACTCATATCATCACTTTACCTAGAGGAATCATGGCCATGCAACAAAGTGGCATTTGATCATCATCTTCATTTGAAATTAGCTCATATATTCATTCTGTGTAGAGGTTGAGACTATGCATCAGAATGGTAGTTGATTGTCATGGAATTGGTATTGGGTTGAATCTTCATTCTGTGTAGAGACTCTTTGTGTCTATGCAATAGGATGGTACCTGATAGTCATCATCAATAGGAGGCTTTGCACCATGTAGAGGCAATAGCCATGTAGTGGGTAGGAGTCGTCATTGTTTAGCTTTTATATTTATTCTTTATAGTGGCATTTTGATCGTACATCCGAGCGGTAGATAATCATTATGGACATGACATCTTCCCAAGTGTAAGACCCCTAAATGGAAGATGTGGTGATGTTTAAGTATTGTTGAAGTGTAAGAGCTCTTGAAAGGCAAATGTAGCAGTACATATTTTTGGGTGTTGCCTAAGTACAAGACCCCTAGAAGGTAGATGTGGTAATATCTCTGTCCATACAGACTATATGTTACTGAACTATAAGACCCCTAGGTAGTAAATGTAGTAGTATATTCCTACTGTATTGCTAAAGTGTAAGACCTCCTGATAGGAAGATGTAGCAGTACATATTTTTGGATGTTGTTAAAGTGCACAACCTCTAGAGGGAAGATGTGGTAATATCTACTTCCATGCAAACTATATGTTGCTGAAGTGTAAGAACCCCAGAGGGAAGATGTAGTAATACATATTCCTCCTATGTTGCTGAAGAGTAAGACCTTAGCAGGAAAATGTGGTAGTACAAGTGTCAGGGATTGTCAAATTTTAAGACCCCTAGAGGGTAGATGTGGATATTCAAGACAAAGGAGAAATCATGGAGTGCCAAACCAGGTGGGCCCATAACTCACAAGTCCCAGAGATCGACCAAAAGACACTTAGTTTTTATGTAGGGGTAAAATCCATGTTGCAAGGTAAAAGATAGTGTCTTCTTCAGTTCGAACCAACTTTATTCTATGTAGAGGCAACATCCATGTAACAGGATGAAGAGTACCAAGAGGTGTTAGCATAGTTGCACAAATTCCAAATGTCTCGGGATTAAGCCATTAATTGTTTGATTGTGGATTTGGTAGCATATTTCATATATCTCTTCTCATCAACCAGAGGTTTAGGGTTCACAATCTTTTGGTAGATAAAAATCCTTCCCACTAGGGAGGTGTGATCTGAAGGAAATTCTGGGATGTTAGGAGTTCTCTAAATCTCCTTAAAACATAAAAAAATTATAGATAATTCCATTAGATTTCCATTATTACCTAGAATGTGGAAAATAGACTCCATATGCTCAAGATATAGCCAGTCAAAGTTTGGTCAACATTCAATCCTGACAGGGTCAACTGACCAATGTGGTAACAACATGTCGTGGAAGTGGATTGCATTCAGAGGAGCAAAATAAAAGAGATTTTTTATGATGTCGGTCTTAAAAACTCGTATTCATATTCCATTAACGATATTTTTCCATGTGGTGGGGCCTCAAGCCACCACGTGACCTGCCACCATGACGATCATGTTATTATACCAAGCCAACTTAGTTGAGTGAGCTATCTATTTAACTCATCAAGCTCATTATTACATGACAAGTTTATTATTAGATCAGGGAGATCTCTATATATCTTGGCCTCTATATTCCATGGTTTGGGTTGGTGAGTTGATATGTGTATATGGTGAGCTCATTATTCATTATGGCGAGTCATTATTGGGTGAGTTCATACAACTTAGTGAGTTCCTTATTCACATTGCATGGTGAGATAATTTTTATTATAACCAACCTCATTATTATATTTGGATGAGTTCATATATCATGGATGAGTTCTACATTGCTTGAAGAGCTCTCCATATAGCTAAACAAGCTATCTATTAATCTCCATGTTCAGGATTTGTACTATATTGGAGAATGAGCTCATTATCCAATTGGGTGAGTTTATTACATGCCTTGGTGAGCTCATTAGTTGCATTGGATGAGTTTATTACTAGCTTGGGGAGTTATTAATATTAACTCAGTAGATTCTATATTGCTTGGGCCACATACTTGGTATGTCAACAAAGAAGGAAATAGTTATAATATAATGTGGTTGTTTAAATACAAACCTTAAATAAGGCTTAAAATAGTATGGTGGTCGGCGGAGATATTAGAACCCCCACCGCCAAATTTAATAACCATAATGTATCACCTCCATTATAACTAAGCTATCTAGGTATAAATATGAGCTCGGGGATATTTGTTACAACATAGGTTGTTCTAAGTTTCCTATTGCAATGCCATAGGTCATAAGGAGTAGACTTCATATAGAACTATTTTTGAAGGAGTTAGGCTCAAAATTGGCCTTAGATGTAAAAAGGGAAAATGCTCAAAATTTCCCCATACTCCTAGTGATATATTCATCTTCCCATTTTTGAGTTGTATTGACACCGTTTTAATCAATGGAATTCACATCAGTGTTTCGTTTCAGTCTAGATTCGTCATCAAGCATGCCTCTTATCCATGGAAGATTATCGAAGACTCATATTTCTATGACGATCATCACCAGCTGAGATTCTACTTCTTGATGGATGGAGTAACTTGTCTTCATATTTCCAAATTAGATTATTCTACTGGATCACGATCAATCTTATCTATCTTGTTCAGATTCATGTGCAATCAGTTGGGTATGTGATCATAGAGAGCGGAATCCCTATACCGCTATCAAATGGGTGAAATCCCCATAACTATCACATGGGCATAATTCATATAGCTATCATAAGGGTGGAATTTGTATACCACTATCAGTTAGGTACTTAAATAGATACGTTCCTTGGTATCTATATTCATGTCTTCATTATACTATTTTGCAATATGAAGTATTAATGAATTGTTTCATATAAACCCAGAGACGTAGGCAATGCTGAACTCCACTATAAATTTTTGTGCAAAGTGTATGTGCTTCATTTTACATTGCATTTTCCATTTGAATTTGATAACATATGTGGAGTATAAAAGATTGTAGTGCCTATAGGATTTCATGGGCAGTTAAAATTTTTACCCCTATTTACGAATCAACCAAGGTTCAGTTTAGGACCCCTCCCTAAAAAAAATTCTATAGATTCCTTAGCAAATCTATGAAAATGAATTTCGAAATGATGGCAAATATGAAGAAAATGGGTTTCGAAGTTTAATAATGGTGTCGACCAAAAACATATATAATTTTTTGAAAAATCATTTTTTTTAATTCTATTGCTATCAGACAGTAGCTTTTTTATATGCTACTAGCTGATAACATATTTTATGATACCGACCGACAACATAATATATGTTATTGGTCGGTAATAGTAAATATGCTACCGGATGGTAGCATATTTTAGGCTACCTGTCGACAACATAATATATGTTATCAGCCGGTAGGATAATAATGAATACCAACATTTCCTGGCCCTTATTGAAACAAACATGAAAAGTTAGGTAAAAATTTATTTATGACCCTTAAATTTTGGCGAACATGTTACCGTATGGTAATGAAAAAATCACCAATTTCTAATTTGAAAAATCATAATATTCTCCATTTTACGAATATTCTCCCCCCTAAAAAACCCTAATTAGCACTTTGTTGAAATGGGAAATTGGTGATGCAAGGGTTAAGACATCTCTTGAAGTTAGTCTTCAAATTTTATTGGTTTGTAGAGTTCAAAAAGGAAACAAACAAGGTTCACACAAGCCTATGTGCAGTTTCATTCCTCCACTTCCTCATAGTTGGAAAGTTAGAGGATTTAGGAAGACATTCATATCTTCACAAGAAATGGGTAATCTTTTTATGGAATATCACTATGTGGATGATATACTTGCTTCTATTTTTATTTTCAAGCCACATAATGCTCCTATAACATTTTGCTATGCTCAACTGACCATTTCAGTTCCTGGGTGCCTCATACCATCAATTTGTTATTTCACAAAGGTACCTACTTTTCCAAGCCTATTTCAGGGTTTTTGTAAGTTCTGTACAATCTTTTCCTTTCCCCTTATAAATATCATCTTTTTCTTTGTATATAACTTCCCTATTTTGGTTTTCTTCCCTTCCTAGTTCTTTGTGTGTGTTTGTGTGGATGTCTTGTTGATACAACAAAGTGATAAGAATGCTTCCTCGATAAGCCTTTACTTTTTTAATAAGGAACTGGTCTATTTCAAACCCTAAGATTATAGAGTTTGAGCTATGACTTATTGTGCTACGCCCAATCCAAGTCATTTCCCCAACAAGAGTCAATAGTTATCACCTATCCAAAATAGTGGAATTTTTTAATTTTTTGAAATTTTTGGCTAAGTGACCCTTTACATTGATGTACTTACCTTTTTTGTAGTCAAAAGAGAGGAAAAAGTTTAAGAGTTAGTGGATTTTGGGGTATTTTTTACTGTTATGTAGCCTTTGCGGCCTTTGGTGGAACAAGAACAATTCTCTAATTCCTCATGTTCTCCACATCCCTGATTTACCTGTAATGCATTCCTCAGTAGTGTTGATCAATATTTTTTTCCACCGGAGCTAGTTCTATCGGGCCCCTTGTTCCTCATAGATCTTAGTTCTCTGCATTGATTTGTTCCATGGACAACACTAACTACCCTTATCCCATCATTTCCCCTTTGTTTTTTCCTTTGAGGAAATATTTAGAACCTATGAAACTAGTCCCTGTCAGACTTTAGTTCCCCACAACTCATTGTTCCCCGCATTGCTCTCTAGCCCACAAGCCTTACTTTCAATAGCTTATGTAGATATTTTTAAGTCAAGAGGAACCATTCCATTGATCCCATTATTCCCTACAGCCTCGTGACTTCCGCAATTCACTGAACTCCGTTATATTGTGGACAATGTAGAATTCCTAAGAACACTAGGAACTTGTTTCATTGTGCTTGTTGTTTTGTGCATCACCACTTCTCCCACACTATATAAATTTTCTTATTTTCTTTCAACCCTGTTTTATCCACCTGGCATGGAATGGTTAAAATAAAGTTCCCAAAATCCCGCTAATCCCCGCATTACACTAGTTCACACCAAGTTGACCCCATTTTGAATTTGACTATTATAAGAGGTAAAAATCAGTCATATTTCACCATTGTACACAAATATTTTTGTTTTTCACTATTTAATTCTCTCCCAAAATAATGAAGGAAACCACATGATATTTCATTAATTAATATGATCTGATAGAAGAGAGGATGAATGTAAATTCTGAGTCAAAAAGATAGAGTTCTTTCATGGAAGTGGTTAACAGGTCTCTCATGGACATATATTTTGACATTGGTATTGTCAGAGATAAAATATTATTTGAGAATGAAGAGTTCAAGAAGTGGATTTCTCCTAGTGAACCCAGGCATGAGATGATGGTGTAGAGAGATCCAATATTGAAAATCATTGTATTATTCTAGTGAAAAAAATTTGGCTGTCAAAATGTGCTAAGAATAAATGTCAAAATATACTTAATTATTTTTCTCACGAAATTAATTAAATTTTACATTTGCAAATGTATTTTATAACTCAAGTTGATTCAAAGTGAGAACTGAGGTAATAGTTGGGTTAGACTTAGAAGTAGTTTTATAACTACTTCTTGGAGCACAATGCCTATATAAGGTTGTGTTGTAACTGTAAAAGGGTCTTCTAGTTCTGTTTCTTCTCATTCACACACCCATATTCTTGGGGAACTATTTTATCTGTATATTACACTACTGTAACTTTGTGTACATGAATACAGTGCTTTCTTTACTATTTTGTTAATGGTTCCTAATTACAATTTTTTTCATTCTAATTGTAAAAGAGTCATTAATGTTTCTTTTACTTCATAGTATGATTGATGCTCAAGTGATCATACTTTGTGTTTGATATCAGGGTACATGGAATTTGTTTCATATCATCATAGTCTGAAGGAGATGGAGACATTATGCTTCTTAAATTTCACACTTATTGTATGTCCTTCAACAAAAAGAGAAGTCCCCCTTTGTGTAGTTCTCTATTTATAATTTTCACTTCTTTTTCCCTCCTCATTCCTCGTTCATCTTTGTATTTTTTCTTTCCCAAAATTTCCACCCTTTTTCGATTTCTAGTTAAAAGCACAAAACATACAAAAAATCACATCATACGAGGGAACTGCCTCTCTCAAAAAGAAAATGAAAATTCACCTTGTCGAAAGATGAATTTCCCTAACTATTTTTGGTTTTTATGCACATATATTGGGCATATTCAATGAAATAAATTCAACCAACAATCTTGATCAACCATCTCATGTCCATGAGCATCCATGAGTCAATCATATTGATACCAATCAAGATGATCATTGGTATTCTTAGATCTTTGACAACCTATCCCAATCCAAAGTTCCCTCTGACCTTTCTATGAATGGTAGGAGGTCTTTCCTTCAACGTGAAACACACTATGTTATCCTTTGCAGAATCCTTTACAAACATTGGTTTGATGACATTCTCTTACGTTGACTTAAATACTTTGAATCTATCCATGTTATTCGAGAGATACACAACGGTATATGTGGTGGAAACTTTAGTGTCTTGGTTATTGCTAAGTATGTCTTTCTCTTGGGAAATTACTAGCCTACCCTTAACCAAGATTGTTGTGAAATTTTTAAAAAGTGTGTTAAATTCCATCAAAATTGCAATCTCATCTGCATTCATAGCTAGGCTCTACAGCCGACCCAAGACCTATGGCTCTACTCACAATGGGGACACGACCTCATTGGCATTATCAATCTGCACTCTTCTCAACACCTTCATTTTATCATCATAGCTACTGGGTATTTCACAAAATGGGTGGAATCCATTCCAGTAACATCTACCAAAGCTAACCAAATCATCAACTTCATCTATCAACACATCATCTACTGTTTTTTCATCCCTCACAAGGTCATCATGGACAACAAAAATTCCTTCAAAAATAAAGACCTTAAGAAGCTTTGCAACACCTTTAACATCAAGCTTAGTTTCTTCTCACCTTATTATCCCTAGGGTAAAATCCAAGTCGAAGCCTCCAACAAGACCCTTCATAACATTCTTACTAAGACTATTGATAGGTTGGCTCATGATTGACATCTTCATATTCATTACGCTCTTTGGGTATACCAGACTAACATCAGCACCCCTACGTGAGCTACTTATTTATCTCTTGTATATGGATCCAAAGCCTTCCTTCCTATAGAGGTTCAAATACCTTCCTTGTGTGCCTCTCTTTATGAATTTATCTTTGACGTGCAGTATTTTCAGGAACATCTAATACAACTTGAGATGCTAGATGAACGTCTCTTAATCTCCCTTCAGCATCATCAAGTTTATCAAGATTGAATTAAACATGCTTACAACAAGCATCCCAAGCCTTGCAAATTCAACATTGGTGACCTTGTCCTTACAGAAAATTAGAATGTCACTACTATAGAAAGGATCCAACATGGAAAGTTTTCTTCCAACTAGATTGGACCATACATTAGCACACATAAGTATGGGTTTGGAGACTAATTATTAGCTTCTCTTGATGGTAAAACTAAACTGAAATCTCTCAAGACCTTGTAATTATGACCTTTATATTATTAGCATATCTATAGATGTGATCTTAGTCACATTAGTGATCCCTTATTTCCATCTATCATTGTAATGATCTGGAATCATGTGGTCTACCATCACTATCCTATCTATCACCTTAGATATGGGCACCATGGATCTTCTCATAACATGTTCCTTATGGATAGGCTCTTCATTTTTGGTGATAATTTCACAATCATTACCTCCATTTTCATCTTATCTTTCTTCCAAAACCATGATAAGGGTCCTCAAGTATATCTTGCACACCTTCATTGCCCCCGCCCCGAGTGGTCTACTTAGATATCCCAACTCCTATGTAAAGTTTGAAATTCAAAATCAAGGATGATCCTATTAAGTTATCCTAAAAATAGGTTATTCCCTTGAAGGAAAAATATTTATATTAATCAAATAATGTAAAAACTTAGACTGATCCATCAAAGGACAACTATTGTGTATCCTGACATCTCAAAAAAATTATTAAAAAAAGAATAAACCAAAAGACTCAAAAAGTATACCACTCCCTCAAATTATGGCTACTATATTATGTCATGGCAGTAAAATTATTCCTTGATTGATCAAAATTTCATATGTAAAAAACATCCTATGAAAGTGTCTTACATCGATCAACTTTCCCATCAAAATAAAAATTCCCACATCAATCAGTTTGCATCATTATATCTATAGTTAGGGCATAGCCCTAGGAACACCACCTGAGGAAAACCTATTTCCCACAGCTTGAATCTTTTTCATGTCAACAATAGGTCTAGAATATTTCGCTTCTCATTCTCCTCTCTTAATCATTAGTGTTGCTAGCTATTGTAAATTCTATGCTAGCACCTACCTTTAGCTACAAGTGTATTACTTTGTTTGATTATCATTCTCACATTACCTCTAATATAATTTGGATCACTCCTTCCACCTGTGCTTTTCTCTATGGTATAATGTACTTTGTATGTTCCTTGGTTATCACCCATTAGGTCACATCCTCTCTCCAAGCCTATCACATTCACCCCCTCTAGTTTCCTAACATCATTTTTGTATCATTTCATTTCATTATCTCATCTTTATCTAACCATCTATCCATGTCCAAATCATATTTTCATTCCCCATATTTTCATCATAACACATTTAATCTCACCATTTACATTATATATCCTATCTTATCACATCCCATATCATTTGTAACTACATTGTTTATAAATCCATCACATCTAAGATATCTGTCACATTTTATCACATTCATATCCTATTGTAAATTTTCCAAAACATAATTAAATCCATAATTTAAACATCATCATGATCCATAATCATACTCATAACATTCACATCACATCTATATCTAAATTATAATCATATCCATATTCAATCTAAAATAGCTCATAAATCTACATCTAATCCATATCATCATAATCATAATCATTACATCATCAAAACCATAAATCATACACATGACACATGATGAATCATGACAAAAATCAAGATCATATATATCTCATCATAAATCCAAAAATCCATGTACATCAAATCACTGGCCACTAAGGGTTGTGTCTCGATCCAAATACATCACCAACAATAAACTCCACATCAGATAATCTCAAATCCTACCTACATGGGGTAGGTTCCTGAATATCAATCCTCAGTGCCTCCATCATGGCCACCATCTATGGCCCACCACACTCACCATACTCCCAGATGGAATTGGGTGTGTTGTGTCACTCACTCCTACTCGTTGTAACACTAGATGATCTATGTATCTTCATGTTTGAGGTAGCTTGTGTGTCACAATCCTCTCGTAGTATCACTTATCTACCACTAGTGCTATGTAAAAACTCAGGGAAATAGTCCCTAAAGGCCCCATATTCCTAGCTTCCTATGATGTATCTAACACACCGCTCTCAGACTGTGCAGTAAGTATAGGTGCAAGGTATCCAAATCTTTCCCTGTAAGCCTCACACTTCCTCCTATATGTGTCCCACTTCTTCCTAGCCTCATCCCTCTCTTGATGTAGGACCAAGGCCTCCTTTCATGTTGCCTCTAACTCCTGGCGAGAAGTGACCCTCTCCAAACGGTTTGAATCATGTTCGGTTGTGTAACTGGGCTATCTCCATATCTCCTCTATCATCCCCCTCATTGATCTTGTGGTGCCTCATCCTCCTCTAGTGTCATCTCCTCATCATCTTCACCTCCACCATTGGCCCCCTTTGCTATTATGAAATCTTCCCATGTCCCAGTCATCCAATCTGAGAATCCAACCCCAACCCATACATCATCATTGCCATCCCATGGCCACCCCCACCTCCTCCAATGGGCCTGACATGTTAGGAATCAGGTATATCTCTCTCAGATTCATTTCATCTGTATATAATCAGGCTCTTGAGGCACTATGTTTCACTACTATGAACTATTTCCTAACTCTATCAAATTGAATAACCTCCATCATCTCAAGCATGTGACCCTACACCCATCTCATGTATCTCATCCTCGTCAACTCCACATCCACTCTTGGCCATGCAGGGAAGTCGTGGTATGGATACCATCTCACCTTACTCTATCTCTAGCTTCGCCAATCTATCCCTATACCAATCGAAATCCCTATCCCCTCTATCACCATGAGACTAATCATATCACCATCTCATAAACCCTACCACCATCTTAATATGGTCACCAGTAACCATGTGAATCATAGTGTTCTAATCACTATGATGTGCTTGTATGAACAACGATTGATAAGGAATTCCACATCTAATCCCTTCTTCCTCCCTAATCTATACATTGATACATCTATGCTAGTAGTGTCATCCCAAATAAAAAACTATATGATGATCAACAATGTCTACCAAGACTCTTGCTAATTTCCATGGGGATCTAGCACCACCTGAATCAAGATGTGTGTACTAGGAAATTTCTATCATCACCAAACAAATCAATCAGCTCCATGGCACCCTGTGATCATATATCATCTCATATGAAAATTCCCTTGAGGAGAATGTAATGCAAGGGGCATCAGTTCAAAACAACCATGTCAACACCTCCAATCTGCTATCCACTGTAATCGACACTATATACTCCCCCTGTATCGGTAATCTTAGGATGTAATATACATCCTCAAGAGTGACGGTCATCTCACTTGTCCAGATCTAAAAATGTGCATGTACTCACATCCCACCTCTCCACCAATGCAATCATCAAACTTACATCATGTGGAATCTTCTAGTAATATTGAAATCCACCCAATCCAATTTTTACTAAGTGATCCCACTCAATATCTACTCTATCACCCGTGATTTGATCATATAGGTTCAGTACTCTATCTATCAAGTATAAGGTCTCTTGGGCCTGTAAAACCATTCAAACATCCAAACATCAGATTCCTCATCATACAAGTTTCGTCAAAAATCCAAATCAAGCAAAATATACCTATCCTACCCCTGGTTGACGTCGACCCAGGTCGGGTTGATGCCTCCAAGGTTGGTTTAATACCTTTTTTAGGTATGCTTGATGGCAATCGTACCTAGTCGTTGTCGACTATCCCTTGCATTGACCCCAAAAATTTGGAAAAATGTAAAAAATTAAACAAACACAAAAAATGCTTAAAAACAAGGTAGGGTTTAGGAACTTACCATTCTACGGGTCCTCTGACACTTCCTCACTACTCCTCTGGTCTCAATTTCTCACACAATCTCACTCTCTCTTTTATAATCAGAGCTCTTGATTGTCACTTTCTAGCATGCAAATGTGCTTAATAGGCTGATTCATTGGCCTATATAGCCTACCTAGGTTATATCACCCATGATTTGTTTCTCCTTGGTTTCCATTAACTTTTCCTATTCACATGCGACTCGAATTTAATTTTTTCCACCATTTCCCCTTTTTTCACCATCTCCCCTATCAAATCATATTTGCTTCCATTCTATTTCTGGTGTGTCACCCATAACACACAATTCTTTGTCGTATGCAAGTATTGTTATCATCTTTCCTTTAGGGACACCTTCATGCCCTTTGTTGGGGCATCATTCTTGTCTTCATCCTCATCTTCTCTAAACACATTTTCACCCGATTCCTCATGTATGAATGATTTCACATTATTATCCTTGCATTTTTTTTGTGCATGATTTCCTCCCCTGACCCATTGGTCCCACGAATTGGACATCCACTTTGAGTGGACTCCCTCCATCTCGCAGTGGTTTTTTTCCAGCTCACAAGTCCGCAAGACATTGTCTTCATCTCCATTGAGACTATACTTTTTCCCTTGCTGAAGTGATTCCTAAAATCATTGCTATGCAATCCTTATTTTTACTTGAATCCTTCCTACCTAGGGCATCATGCATCATCTTTTGTTTTTTCCCATACTTTCCCATCCTCCCTTCTCATATATCTCTTTTAAACTAGTGATCAATTCCACTTCATGTCATCGATCCCTAGTTTGAGGGGGAACACCTTATAAGTTAATCCTTTCCTCATCAATTACCTTTCCCATCTCCTATCATTTTTGTCTTGCAATCTACCATGCCAAAACAATTAACAAAAAGGAGTAAAATTTAGACACTTATTTTTGGCACCCCAATGCTTTTACATCTCATTCACCCCTCACCCTCTCATATCATTCTCATTTCCCTCTTATTTTTTAATTACCCACTTTCCCTCTTGAATTCATATTCCCCCCACAACCTACTTATTTTAATATCCTCCATCATTCCTATTTTACCATATTTTAAATCCCCACTAATCAATAGTATCCCTAAAATACCCTAATCCATTTAATTATCCTAAACCACATCCTAATCAATCCCATTTAATGCCCTTATCAGATTTGCATACCCCCTAATAATTTTCCATTCATTAAACTCCTCCTAACATTCCTTACACTCATTTACTCCCTCCTTATCATCCCTTAACCCATTAAACATCTACCATATGCGTGTAGGGCTAAAAATATCCCTCTAGCCATTGCATAATGGTTTCTACCCATTTATCATCCTATTCTCACTCACCCATTATGGTCCTAACGTATCTTGGCAAACTGTCTGTCCCAATTTTTGATGAATGACTTGAGTTACCATCAACCCTACCCTGTCATATTAAATCACACTCACCCCTCTTCTCAAAGAACTGAAAAAATTCAAATCTCGTGTGCTCTTTGTGATTATTGCTTCCTGTATTTGTCTGTGTAATGCCCACATTTTCAACACCAAAATACAACAGTAAAATTATTAGAATATATTTTTTTACTTTAATTTCACACTACAAAACACCACATGGGATCCAAATAAATAAACTCAAGAACACGTAGAAAATTTACATAAACATGAATCCATTCATACAATAAGATAACATAGGGTACACATCAATGTCTTACTTAATGCCATAATCCAGGACAATGACCCAATTACAATAAGAAACACATGATAGGCATACTCCACAACATGGCCTTTTCATGGTTTACATATTCATTACATTTAGGTTTCCATTGTATGGCCTTATAGTTTTCAACATAATTTAACACATAAGGTTTAAAATTTCCTATTTTTAAAACTTCAATCACTTTATTTTATAGAGCATTAATCTTTAACGACGAATGTGTGGTTGATATTTTTATTTAATTCCATTAGTTAACCATATCTCATTTGTTAAATAAATTCATTTTATGCAACTATGAGTCTCATAATATTCAATTCTTATGTTAAAGGTTTGTTTCTCAAAAATTGTTTAGTTGACTATAATTGTCTGAAGAACACATAACATGGTCCACTTTGTTCCTTTACAACTAGGTTGCATGTTTTTGGTTTAACATTTCACCTATAGTGGTTCCTTTAGAATTCGCTCATTTCTCTTGTGGAAATAACTTTATATAGCATGATTGTGATTAGGAACATATGTACACACATATGTCTCCTAATATTTGACTTAAGGATTTGTTTGAGAGAACCGTGTTTACTTGGTTTAGAAAAATAATATCATTATAAGGAGGAAAAATTTAGAGGAAGAAAAAGGAAGATTACTAGATCAATAAAAAACCTATCCCGAGTTCATTTCATAGAATTTTTTTAATACTAACAATACACTCTTTTAATTTTCAATTTATTACAACCAACTACGTAGGTTAACTAATTATTTTGTATCATTCTTGATTTATAATCTGCTGCTCCAATTAGGAATTCATATTTTCACAATCATATTGCATATGGAAGGGTACATTACAGCTATGTCCCCCTTATAAATACTCTTCCTCGAATCTAAGTGAAGAATTTCACATTTAATACTACTTTTGTTTCATCATCTTAAGGGTTCACTCTTAGTAGCAGCGAGTTAATTACATGTTTTCGACCATAAATTATATTCCTAAGTGATCCTAAATTTAATATATTCCTATCTACGTCAGGGGTTCTACTAACTTTTACAACTCCAAATAGAGTTTGATCCCCTTAACTCACAAGACCTTGGTTACAGTTGAAGGTATCCTATCCTCAAGGTTACATTTTTTTATTTCATTAGTATCATTGTTTAACCACATTCATGCATATAAGGCATGTGATCATGCAACATATTTGGTTTTCCAATTTATTAGGTTGTCGTATTATTCATGGAAATTTACTTATCACATTCTTTTTATGATCACATTTGACATTTTAGTTGGTTTCGACATCACTCAATGGTATACCATTTTCTTAGTGGTCATTCCATAGATTAATGTTTTTAACCCTTTTTACTAACTAAATTTATGCAATTAATTTGGTCTTATATAACATGATTTTAGAACAAATTTATTCATATAAAACTTATGTAATACTTAGGGATTTAAGACTACAAGGAGTATGACCTCGCACAAGACCACTAATTTCATTACTCTTAGACATGCAAGTATTAAGTGTATTTTGCAAGAGAGATATCCCAAATAATATTATGCACTACAAAACCATCCTAAGCACCTATTTCAATTGTTGGGTAAATACACAAGTAATTTGAAATGTAGTCTCCACTCACATAGCTTAGATCTCACAAGAGATCAATTGTAGGTATAACCACCAACTATCTTGCAAGGCTTTGGCCATCCACTAGGGTACCAAGGGAAATTATGCACAAGAGGGATAACTTATTCCTGATATGGTCAGACCTATAACACCTAGAAAAAATCACCTCACTTGCCCCAATATGATAGGTTTCACAACATATATGTACCACATCATAAAATATCAAGGAAATGGTCCTTAACAAGATGTATTAGATGTGAAGCATGAAGATTATTAATGAGGTCAGAGTATTTTATTAACACGATCAATGTTTTATGCCCTAGATAAAGACTCGAATGGGGGAAAATATGATGATAGGAATTATAACTCGTTCTTTTAATTTTGTTAGTTTTGATGAGAGGAGATTTTGCCTACCATTATGGGTGTTAAGGAAATATACCATTAATTAACATAACAAAATATTATTTTAATATCTTTATAACATAGGTATAACATTGAGTACAACTTCACATCTAATTCGACACTATAAAATATAGCCAAATTGGTATTCCATTTTCAAAATATACCAAGAACAATTCTCTAACCAATAATACATATCATTAATTCTATGGTAATACATTTATTGCGAGATGAATATAACTTTACAATGATAACTCATTAATTACAACATCTCACATCTAGAAAATTCCTTTTGTTCGGAGTACTTGCAATAAACATTGTGTCATTCCTAGGTTTGAGTATGGAAATCCCCTAAACCCAACGAGAGAGAGAGAGAGAGAGAGAGAGAGAGAGAGAGAGTCAACATACATTTCAAAATTCATTTATACAAAATAAAATATTGAATAAAATTTTATGTGGCATTATAATGGTATTACGAGGTTACACACATGGCTAAACGTCAAACAAGACTCAAAAATGGGATTCTAGCTAAAGTTTAGGAAACTAACCAAAACAATGAAAGCCCTTAGAAATTGGGTCTCAAACACACTCGTTTCAAGTTTAATTACAAATTTTTATGATTCCTACTTATTCCTACATATATAGAGATTCCATCGTGCTTGACAGAAGTTGATTATGATGATCAGAGCTCAAGATACAAGGGCAAGTATGGGGCTAGTTATCGAAATTGTGTAAGCAACTCTTATGACACAATGACCAGTAGGCCCCAAAACCCACTTGAAAAATTAGTTTCCAAAGGCATTTTCATTGAACTAAAGGTGGTTTATGATCCTCTTGCTGGAATTATATAGGTAGGAGGTAGTGGTTTTTAATTTCACTCAAACTAAGCAACAATCGCAAGATGAAACCGATTGCATTTTATTAAAACAAAATGTCACACAATTGCACCACAATTGACTATTAAGCTAAGTGGATTCAAAATGTGACTTGCAAGGATGCTACATAAATTCAAATGACTTAGCTAAGTAACCCCATGGTGTCCTGCATTACCAGGGGTCATGCTAGGAGTTTTCATTGTTGCGGTATACTTGGGTGTGACACTTCATGCACGTGAATTTCAAGATTAGAGGAATTTTCTTTTTTTTGTTGTTGATGTTTTGAGAGTTCACGTCAAGGAAATATTTTGTCATTTATTAGAATTATGCTCCCTATCATTAAAATTTTAATTTTGAAAAATCTTGAAATGAGGAATTGAAATTTAATGCAAGCTAAAAGGGGAAAACCATACTTTTGTCCCGACGCTTGGCGGAGACATCAGCTAGGGAATTTTTCACCATGGCTCTTGACTGACGAAAATCATTTGGTTGAAAGTTTTTTATTCCTTTTTGATGAATCCATTTCATTCATATCTAGCAATCATGGAATTTCATGGGGCTATTTTTCATCACAAAATAGACCAACCCAATTGTTATGGCACTCTTCTTTCTAATGCTACCTCTAAACACTTAATCACATGCTGCCTCACCAATTCTGAATCCATCTCTCAGCCATATTTATGTCAAATTTAATGCTCCTATAGGTTATATTCTAGATGCTACAAATAAAACCCCCCCACAACTCCTCATTCCCCTTATTTTAGGCTTTCTTAAACAAGGAAAATCTTCTATGGACACCATCAAATAAGATATGTACACCACGTCCCTCCAGGTGGCTCCCTTCCATCCACACTTACCAAGATGTTTTCAAATACAAAAAATAACATTCTAATTTCATTAATTATTTTCCAAATAGCCATATCTTGCTAGCATGACTTGAAATTGCTAACCCAACTCTGTCATATTTTCTAGCAAAGGTGGATGACTTTGGATTTTAACTACTATATGTTTTTGTTGGAGCAGTTCCATGGCCTTATTAACAAACCCATTTTATGTATACCCTAAAATCAGCAAATTTCATGGCCCACATTTATAGAAGGCATTATGTAAAATGGTTAAGTTTCTTCTTTATGCTTCCAAATTTTGCATACTAGTATACTAAGGACCTTAAAACCACAACTGTTAAACACCTAACAGTCAAAACATCGATAAACAAATAATCCACCTAACCTCCATAGATTAAAAGTAGTATAATAAAAAAATAAAGTTTAGCATTTGTTCAAGATAGCCTGCATGACCAAGGAACCTTCCACACAACCACCATAAGGATCATGAACACAAAACCAAATCCACACCCGAGCCACATGATTAAATGGATATTTAAAAAACAAGGTTTAGAGCTTCCACTTAATTATCAACATGTCCTAGAGTTGGATAGAACCCCCTCTTCAACACCTATGCATAGTCTGCTATATTATTAATTCAAGAAGCTGTGAAAAAACTTAAGATTATGCTTTGACGGATGTCCACACCAATTTACAATTCTTCCTTACAAGTGTGGTTGGGTGAAGAAGGCATATCATAGTCTCAGACCCAAAAATCAACACAAGATTTGATAGATCACCTTGGATGCAATGCCAACAGATGTTCACTAATGTCCTACGCACATGGAGAAGAGGTGAAGTCTAAGTTGGGCCTTATTTTCCAAATTCACACAGTGCCAACCCTAGTTCTATGCACATGAGCACAATAGCTCTAACACAACCTGTACTGGTTCATGTCACATCTATAGGGAAAGATTCCACTATTTATAATATTTTATGAATATTTTATAATAAATAGATGGAAAGATTCCTTTTCTGTTCACTTCATACATTAATTATGGTGGGAAAAGTGATCACATTCAAGAAGGCCTCGGCTGCACCAAGGCTCATGGTGAAGCGGAGTATGGAGGCACTGTTCATAAGTTGAAGCTCACTTTAGCGTGTTTTCTATGTGCATGTGTGGAGGACATGAATCACTATATTTGAATAGGATGGGAAGGAATAAACAGTTTTCAAAAAGTATAGTAAAATAATAAAAACTGCCCAGCCTTACTAATAAAGCTTCGGACAATATAGGTGAAGGGACGTTTTAACCAAAAAGATGAATAGAAAGTGGAAGAATTTTTTATATATATAGAATCTTCTCATAAGAAAATCCTTCACATTCCACAAGAATTCTATACCGTATTTTATTTATTCAACCCATCTTCTTTCTGCACAAGAAATCCATATGAGAGGGCATTACAACTTTGTTTAGCATAGTTCCACATAGCATTTTGTTTATTTAATCATGACAACATTGATCTTGCTAGAAATATCCAACTACTGCTAAATTTAAAACGTTAACTAGGGTTCCATTGTAGTTAATACCTAAGGATCTCAAATAAAGTGCATCTATTCTCACGTAAGGAAAGGACAAGTCTCAAAAGGTGTTTTAGGATGTGTCACTCTCATTCTCTATTGCATGTTGACAAAGTCAGCCATAGTCCTACCAATTAGGTTGTATAAAATGTGGGGGCATTACATCTCCATCCCCTTATAAGAGCATCACCCTCGATGCGACACAAAATTAAAACTCGAAGGATACATAGGCAATAAAGTCAATAATGACACATGTCATTTATCAAAACAACTTTTCAGTATAACGCGACCAAAAGGAAGAAAACTAAATTCAACGTTATCTTAAATTTTAATGTTATGTGAAGATTGGTAGTTGATTATCTTCTACTTTACTACTCAATTAGTCTTTTCTTTTATAGTATTTATTGATATCAATCTCTTAACATTCATTATTTAGAATTTCAATTGTCTTATGTTTGTGGGTTCCCAAAATTACTTGGCCTCAATATGTCACACAAAACTCAACACAACAAAAATGACCCACGATACATCTTGCTACATACTTTCATGACTGTATCACTTCACATGACCTCTAGTTCTACCATGGAAAGACAACAAGTAGTCCACATAACAAATAATTTCCAGCAATATTGTCACATGCATAGATCCAACACACACATGCGACTAATAAAATATGAATCATCACGATGATACATATACAACTGGTATCACATGACCTAAATACCATGACTGTACTAAAAAAATGCAAAGTATATATCCAATAATACATATTAACCAAGGGGAACATCAAGACTCAATCATAACAATGCCTAACAAGACTCACAAGAGTACACATAACTCATAACAACAAATCCACACATCACAAAACATCATGAAATAACTCCACATATCTCCCAAAGCATCAAAAATGAACTCCATATACCTCTCAAAGCATTACCAAACAAATTCATATACCTCCCAAAGAGAAAGAATCATAGTGCCAAAACCAAGCCGAGTTTCTCAACCATATAGAGCCCTATCTCCTTTCTCCATATCGGGTCACTCGACCATAGAGCCCCATCTCCTTTCTTCATATCGGGTCACTCAACCATAGATCCCCATCTCCGTTCTCCATATTGGGTCACTCAACCATAGAGCCCCATCTCTTTTATCCATATCATGTCACTCAACCACAGAGCCCCATCTCCTTTCTCCATTTAATGAGGCCAAGTCACCCTATGGCCACAGGCACATAGATCCCTGTCACCTGCACCCAAGTGGTGTAGTAGGTTGTAGTTCAAAAACTACATGAGGCTAAAACCCATTGGGGCATACCCCCATACAACGAAACATGTCCATAGGTCTAACCACTCCATGGTGAATCCTATGACCCTATTCTAACACATTATGACATTAGAACCAACATAACAATTTGTCTCAAATTCCAAGTGGAAAAAAATCCAAAGCCTTGGGATAGGCTATAAAACTTTTAAACATGAAAAGAAAATTTTAAATAAAGAAAAACAAATGGCTAAATATCCATAGTTAGTGCAAAAATTTGCATGTTAGTGCAACAACTGAATAAAAATACCAAAATATAAGAACACATCAATCAAGAAAACTATTGGTTCTGACAAGAAAAGAGATAATGACCAATTTATGAATAAAATACATATAGAGAAATAACACATTACAATCACTATGTGGCCTTATACAACCACCAAAGGGGTACTCATCGAGTTACTAACACTTAGATATTGCTCCTCAGCTTGTAAAATAACATGTCAAATAATATAGCTATTGTCATCTCTACCTGAATCATCCCTCCATACTCCCACAAGGCTCAATATAGTCTCAACATAGTTTGAGAGGGGGGTGTATTGGTTGTCATTCATTAAGCCTAAGGTGTTAAGGAAACACAATATACATGTTGGTCATGCATACTAAACAAAAAGAAGTGGTTTTTTAATCTATGTAAGACTCCACTCCCTATCTCATACTCAACTCGAATGACTGGTCAACGATACACCAATTGTAAGGTACACCTAGGTCATCCATATGATGACCATATAGGGAGAGAGAAAAAGGTATAGGTCACCATCTACTGATCCTAAGGTATCCATGAAACACAATATATATGGTGCCCATTGGGCAATGTGTCATACATACCAAACAAATAGAGGTGGATTTTCAGTCTATGTAAGACTCCACCTCCTATCTCGTACTCGGTTCGAGTAACTGGTCAACAGTACTCATTTCCTCTCTCCAACAGACACTATTTACCAATTTATTCCCTTAGGGGTGGTTAGTGTAAGGTTCATAACATAAGACATAACTACATTACTAACATGATGGTGATTCATTCACATTAACCATAGCATTTTACGCATGGTGTATATACAAGGTATAGCATTATCATTACATTCATAGGTTTCAATACGTCACATTAGCACATAATGCATCCAAAGTGCAAGCACTGTACAATAGGGGTCATACGATCACCACATACCCCTAATTTATGAAATGAATCATCATATATTACATGAATTATATGTATTATGAACACAATGACTAACATTACAACATATAGTCAATTGCAATGCAACAAGGTGACACACACAGTTCATCACAACACGGTGATGACATCATGATACAATCCAATTCACTCTACACCATTTTTTTCATGTAACACATCAACACACCTTCATATCACATAATAACAAAACACTCCAACACTCCGCAATTGGCAATAAAATAATTTTCACACACAACAGGGTGACACATCACACATGAACTCCTCATTGAATCCATGAAAAGGAGAGTGAATACTCTCATCAAAAGCACATCAATATGATAAAAAATACACACTAAGTGACATGAACAACATGTGTGTTCATAATATCATAATTATAATAGTGTTCACATCACAACATATATCACATTACTCTTCCCATCTCCACCACCACCCACTACAACAAACTAGACCTTTTGCCACAATTTTTCAACAACATTTTTTGTGGTTATATGGTATTCCAAAAATTGAAATTGTGGCATTGGAATTATAGCTAATCCACATTTTGATATATTATTGAAGTTTGTCCACAATTCAATATACCATGGATAGACCACAATTTAGAGAATTTATAGATAATCTCCATTTTGTGAATAATCTACTTTATCCACACACACACACACACACACACATATATATTGGTTATACAATTTATACATCTATCTATCATTTATTATACTTTTTGTTATTATCATGTAGGAACACATATTTTCTAGGAAGCCTTAGCTTTTTGAAACCGACTTCATCGGGAAGTCCACCATATCTATTGGTAATCCTTTTCTTTTGGATTAGTATGCATTGTTGCGCAGGTTGTTGATTTACAGTAGGGAAGATCTACTATTGTGCACCCACACCATATTCATCATCATCCCCATTAGGAGGTCCCTAAACCCTCCTATTTTATGAGGTTTTCTTGATTTCTAATTTAGTCTTCACTAATCTGAAGCAGGAAGCGTGAAATATTGACAAGCACACCACATGCATTATAGTACCCAATATAATGAGCACACTAGATGAAATAGTTAAATTATATTTTCATTGCAATAAAAATTTATCGCAGGCGACATTCCATCTCTTATACCAACTTAACGCGTAAAGTAGTAGCATTTTTCACTTTGATTTTTAAACCAACGGTTCCTTATAGGAAAATTATTTTTTTAATGCTAAAATTAAAAAAATCCTAAATAGAACCAACTTAAAGAATGTACAATGCAAATAATAATGGACATTACACTCAATTTATTAATGGAGTTTAGAAATTACCTATGTCTCTAGGTTTGTTAATTAGTTAACCGATCCATTATAAATTTACGATCATAAGTAAAAGGAAACTTACAATACTATAATGAATGTTCTGGTCCACCACGAACTTAGTGCCAATCAATCATTTATAATGCAGATGGTATTGGAAAGATTTCTCAAAAAATATTCAAGCTTTGAATTAAGTTTGTATGGCTTATGTTTTAATGGTTATTGAACTAGACATTTGAATCGGTGGCAACTTGGTCCTTAGTTTTCCATGAGCTTTATCATCTTGCTCGGTTAATCAAATCACTTTGTTAATCATCTCAACCATTGAATCGGCCATGAGCTTGTTTTCTAGCTCAATTTTAGCTTGAC
Organism: Taxus chinensis; assembly: GCA_019776745.2. Classification (NCBI taxonomy): domain Eukaryota; kingdom Viridiplantae; phylum Streptophyta; class Pinopsida; order Cupressales; family Taxaceae; genus Taxus; species Taxus chinensis. Next base: position 500,904,668 of record CM034155.1, on the reverse strand, counting down.
CCCAACTCGCCATCTCAATCTCTAGCTTGATGAGCTACTTGTTGTTTCACTGCGGGCGGACCTTCCTTTGTAAAAATAGTGTACACCACTGTTGAAAAAACTTTTATCGAATGTTGAAGACCGGTGGTAAAACATAAATTTCATTTTTTCTCTATGCCACTTGATATCTCAAGGACCCATTTTCCAATTTGCAACATACCTAGTCATGGAGTTTCTTGTTCTCTAGCTTTGTCCTGTGAAATCATGTTTTTGCACAGACTATATTTGGAGCATACAGTGTCCATTTATAGCATTCAATATACCACCAAAAATATCTCAACTTTCTCTTTCATAAGGAACATTTTTAGGGAGGTTTTGGGAAATTATATTTCCCAAATTTGACCTCTGTATCAAAGAGAGAGGGAGGAGAGATTGTGAGAAGGAGGGAGGGAAAGAGGGGGGAGTATGAGGGAAGGAGGGAGGCAGAAGGAGAGATAGGAAGGGAGAGAGGGGGAGTAGGAGAGAGGGAGGGAGGGAGGGAGAGGGAGAGAGAGGGAGGGAGAGAGGGGGGAGAAGGACGGAGGGACAAGGAGAGAGGGAGAGATAGGGAGGGAGAGAGAGCAACGAAGGGAGCGGGAGAGACCAGAATAGAGATAGATATATAGATAGTAGAGAGATTGTGTTTATGCTCCTAACACATTTTTAATCCCAAAATTTATTTCCTCCACCTAGAACCTCACCCACTCCCATTGATGTACTGTATTCATCACATAAATATTTTCATTTCAACATTAAAAAGAATTAATTTTTTTATTTTTTGTAAATCAATTTGATTTGATCAAACTTTGATGTTATTAAATATGTCAAACTCAAGAACTTAAAAGTGATATGAGTTAAACAAATTGCAAATGAAAAATGACATCACCACACAATTCAGAAACATGAAGGCACTCCATGGGGTCTAGATGGTTAGTCTACTGAAGGACATCTACAAAGTTACCATTATTATTTTATTATCTCATTTACCGAATTTACTAGATTATAATCAAAATGCTCAGAAAATGAACTCAACCATACCATGGGGCTAACTCAAGCTTACATGAGTGAAGTTGAAAATGTGGAAACGTGAGGGGCATTACAGATATATGGTATAGATGTGACTCATATTTTCTATGAAAAGTATATTACAAAATCATTATTTATACATATTTAAATATCCAATTCTTGTACAATCATATTGTAGACTAATTCAAAGGGAACCATAAATTTGTACACAAAATCCTACATAATTATCACATCTTTCCATCTCAACAAGTTATTCATCAATATAAAATATATAATATTAAATTGCCTCACATTCAACATCACATTTATTTAAAATAATTTTATATCCTTTACTTTATAATAAATATCCAATATCCCAACAAATTTATGATATTGAGATGTGAAAAAACACCAAAATATTGTGCTCACATAGGAAGGCTAGCTATCAAGTTAAGAAATTATGTTGTACGTAAGTATGCATGCACTTTCACATAATTATAGAATCTAGACAAAGTTTGAAAAGTGGTTTGATATACAATTTTTGATTTGATAGCTTGTCATCATATATTATGTCCTTATTACAAAGAAACCTAACTAATCTTTATTGGAAGTTCCTTCACCTTCATTAACCAACCCTATCCAAGTACTTATAAAATAATTCAGATCATTTAAGGTTCACCACATTGATTTTTTTTAAACATAAAATTATGTGTTGTATACCTAGTGAGAAAAACTAATCTAGATGAGAGTGAATAAGCCAATGAGATGCAATTCTAGTGATCAAAGAAGAAAATAATTTGAATTCTAAGGTCCCTATATAAATTATTCAAATGGAATATTTTTAGTTTGTATTTGCAATTTCAGAAATTTGTTATAGGTTTTATGAGTTATTCCATAGTTATGAAAACTATATACATGTTGTCTCAATTGCATTTGACAGATAAGCAAGCTATTGCATACTTTTTTATTTTTAATAAAAAAAATGGAGATTACATATCTACTACTACTTGGAAAAACTACTAAATTTTGGTGTTAAAAGAGTTGTAATATTGTTTTTGTGTTTTATATATACGTACACACACATATACACACATATATACATATATATTACTAAATTTTGGTGTCAAAATCATTATTGAGTATTTTTTTTTTCTCTACTCCCCTCGACCCCCTTACGACATGAGTGGGGGGCATGACCCCCCACACATTCCCTTTAAGAAGTGAGGTACAAACCATGTTGAAAAAGGATCCAAAATTTAACTTTGTTTGCACATATCTAACATAAATTTCTAAGACCTTGTGGTAGCCCAAGGTGTTGAAATATAATCTTGAGCCCTCCCCTTTAACCTATGTTGACCTCCTTCCAGCCACATGTCACCATTCTGAGTGAATAAATTCCTTCTCCCCTCCATCCACCAAAATACATGGAATGCCGAAATGTGGCGCCCAACTTTGCATTGCTAGGAATTAATATTTTAACCAGTTTTTTTATATCACGAAAAAAATTTATTAAAGATATCTTCTATAATATTTAATGTTTTAGGTTGAAAATTAATTTTTGGTAGGTGTATTCATACGTCTTGAGAATTATCCTGAAGTATGAAGTGTGTAGAAAAAGATAAAAGTTTTAGGAAATAAGGGATAAAATATGTGGAACAATCCCACTCAGAATCGTAATAATAGAAACTAATATGTAGAAAATATCACAGATCTGAAAATAAAAGTGTGGAAAATAAAAGAACACAATATAGAGACAATATTTAACATGGTTCACCCAATTTGGGCTACATCCACTAAGAATCACGTGCTCATATTTTATTACAAGCCACCTCTCTCTCAATACAATACCCAAATTTGTTTAGAGCTATGTTCAACAAACTCTCCTAAATTCACACTTGAACTTACACACACTTACAATACAATTGTCTACCCTATCAAAAGTACATCAATAATCAAGTACCAAAACCATGGGCCAAAATTGTCACATAGACCTATGGATCAAAAACCTTGCCCATATGAGATAAACATGTTTCCCAAGATATTGGGCACATTTTTCAAGGCAATAAAAATTTCACAAGTGGACACTGTATAATAATTTTAGTGTGTAGTCTTCAACACTTCCACCCATGAAAACATGCTCCATAACATAACAAGAATGTTTGAGATAGCTCAACTATATTTATACAATAGAAAATTATTAATAAAAAAATGAATATGAAGCCCAACTCAAGTCTGGATGTTTTGTATGCTACCAATATATTATACAAAATATCTATTTATGTGTGTTTTTAGCTTCTACTGTGTGCTTTGTATTTGAAATTTTAATTATTATGTTTCTATATGCCCCTTCCGCTTTTATGTGGAGTATTTGTTTTGCAGGATTACTTGCTTCTATGGCTATCTATTGTTTGCTTTTTGCTTATCATTTTTTGCTAATGTATGCGAGGCTTGCCCTTTGTTTGGTGTACACACTTGTTTGTTTGTATGCGGTCATTATGGCCTTGAGTACCTTGCGACGTTGTGAGTGGTGTCCCATGTTTGTGACCCACTTTGGTGGTCTATATTACTTCCTTGCATGTTTACTTGCATTCTAGCTTACACAAGTTTTTTTCCATGTGTCCGAGGTCAAACTTATCTTTTCATACATACTTGACTTGATTATTTTCAATGGACCATACCCATTGAATCTATGTCTCACTTATTTAGATGGTTCAGCTTGAGATTTTTAACACTCGTGTTCTAACTTCCCTATCCCTACAAGGCTACATTTTATGTGGTTGATCCGAAGTAGGGGCTGAATGCTCTCTTTCCACAATGTCACATTTGGTGAGTAACCAAAGAGCGGGAATCATGTGGGGTCTTGCACTGTACACAATAAATTCTCACCCTCAGTGATAATTCAATTTAGTTTGTACCACTTGACATCTGTGAATTACAAATTATTTTGTTTTTATGAGTCTCCGTGAAGCTTTTACATATATCGGTATAATTTCTCCCATAGGATCTTGGCTTCTTCTAAAATATAATCTGGCAAGCAGTTACATGATGAGAGGATACAGTTGAGCATGCCTCGTTCTAGCACAACTTCAGGCTAGTGGCATTCGGATCGCAACCTACAAAACATCTCAATGGGAGATGGAGATAGCCCGTATTTGAAACAAAAATTCAAGGTGGAAGTTACAGGTTAGAGAATAATGCAGCTTGGTCCCTACACTTCTTATGAGCTCAGTGTAGTTTAAGATCGCCCAAAAAACTCGTATGCTTCACTACATGGGCTCTGGTAGGAAATGTAAATCTCATCACGAACCTGATGCAAATGTTCACATTTACAATCTTGATGAACCATTAGATATTATCTACTATAGAAATGGGTCTTGATCATGATGGTTGTAGCACCCATATATACATAATCTCTATTCTTTCAAACCACCTGGATTGTCTTCTGCACTTTTGCAGGTTTGACCATAGGAGAAGCTAAGCAGTCAATGTCAGAGAGTGCTTTGAAGCCATACATGCTAGATTCTAACGATTTTTTTGCATGTGGGGCCTTAGCACTGTTGTCCAAATTCACCTAGGGAGTTAATTGGATAACATGTAGGTACGTCACACACATCGAACAACTACACACACATTTCCACCCTAGGTTCACTCTTATCACATTTTACTAACTTTTATATCTTTAGTTTCCATGCTCCATCATCTTTTTGTCACTCCACCCTTTTTTTAGTCCTTTAACACGTATCCTAGATCACTATACATGGAAATCAGGTATGCATCTCTACCTACTTTATGTTACTAAGCGTTCCTTTCACCAACATAAAGTGGCAGAAAATGTTTTTTTCATTTGCATCATTTTATCCTTGACTATGGTATCCACGCTAGTAATGAGGTGCCCATAGGTCCCTTGGTCCCATTTGGAGTGCCCTGATCCTTTTTCCACTTTACTTCCATCTTTTAGACACTTTCTAGTTGTTTTATCTTTCTATATTTTTGGTGGTAGGCCTTTTCGGGGTTAATTATGAAATTAGACTAAGAGAACCATATAAATATAAAGTTATGAGACCATAAGAATGGATCAAGCACTAGTCACTACTATCACCACCTAGGGTTGCATCCATCCAAGGCTCCATTTGTATCCATCTAGCTCCACCACAAGGGATAAGGCTGGTTCATTTGCATCGCATTATATAGGAGGGAAGTTTATTCTATTTTATCCACCATTTATTACATTTCTAAATCTAGTTATAACTCCCTACTTCACAAAGTGTGATTGACACAAGAGCATCTAGGGCACAATTCTCACACACCCACTTAAAACTATAGTTGGGTTTGTAATGTAGTACAACGCTCAGTTAGTAAGTCAACCATTATGGATGCAAAGGACAATCCGACCCCTTCATTTACATTTTTTTATTTTTAGGGTTTTATAGGCCTCTCTTTCATAATTGATTACTAACAACATCCAGCACAATGCAACAAAATACATGCGACAAGAAGTGAAGTGTTCGAACTCTAGAAAGGATACTAAGTGTAAGCAGTGCGATCAATTTTGACGCGTAAGAGTTAGGCACGAAGGCACATGTGAGGGTAAGAATGATATCACATGATGGCTCATGCACTGGTTATTTCTATTCCATACTTAGTTGCATTAAGAGCCATGAGTATAATTGGAAAGATAAAAGGTTGGAGTAACAACCAATCAAGGTTTTGAAGATAAGAAAAGAACATGAAGGCTTGTAGTTCAAGTAAAGTCTATTTTGAGATAGATCTCAGATGAAGGAAGTTAAAATTTCATGCAGAGCTTAGGCTATTAATAGGATTATATCTATAGTTTATATTAGAATATAATCTATTATTAGAAAGCTTACATGCTCTTGTAATTATCTTGTAACACATGTATTGTTGTTTATAGCATGCAGGCTATTTTTGGAGAGTGCATGAGTAGTGAAGGGTAAGTCCCCACTACATATATATACATATTCATTTGCATGAATTAGGGATATGTGTATCATACTATGAATGATTGAGAGGCTATTTTCTTGTTTCTCTTATGTGCGTGACCTTATGGAGTTATCATTGATGTATTTAGCTTCTGTGTTTTATAGTGATGAATACAATGGATCTTTGTGGATGGATATTGGTTCACATATCTGTAACTAGGTATTACATGGTAAACGTGATCTTGATTCTTGTTTAGCTTATTCTTGCATGTGGTTGGGTTCTAGATCTAGTTGTGGTTTATCTTTTCATGGTTGTTATGGATATGGTTGTTATGATTATGGATTATATGTCCCTTCATGCTAACTCCTTGAAAAATATGCCATAAAAGAGGGACTTGGTACCCTTGAACACTTCGGGTGATCACTTAGTTATGCCTAAGTGATGTGCCAATGTGCCTTGAGATATTGGTAAAATAAAAGACTATATTTTTGTTCCATTACAGGACCTCTTTTCAAGTTATCAAAATGATGTTTCATTATGAAGACCTATCAATTTACTTTGGACAGTATTGAGAGTTAGGTAGAAAATTTAGAGGAAGAGTTTTCTCACAAATATAAAAATGGACCATATTTTAATGCTCATGTGTGGGTTGAATAGAATTTGTATCATGAACTCTATGAGACGTTCTTTTCCTATTTCCCTGTAGAGTTGTATGAGTGGTTGGTAGCATATGCATCAAAGAGAAATTGGAGGTATAGAATAATTGTTTTGACACAGGAAGAATACCAGACTCTGCATGATTATGATTTGGATTGGACACACATTGTAGATCATTAGTGGGGTGGTGTTTTGAATGGTTATACATTGGATTATGATGTTTCTACTTATTCCTATCCATAGGTAGTTGAGTTCTAGTTCTTATGCAAACCCATATAATCTTATTCTCACACTATCCCTTTAGCGATTAAGATCTTGATTGTAACTTTGTATTTAAAAGAGTGAATTATGGCTAGTGAAATCTCACCATGTATGGGGGTAGGAGTAGGTGTGGTGAAAGATGGTAGACCTGATGGAAGAATAAAAGAGAGAAGAAAGAAGGCTTAAGTATAATGAAGCGCATGAGAGGGAATTGATGAAGAGACATGACATTGAGGAGTTATTGGATTCATAGAGAGAGATGGGTTAGGAAGGATTTAGAGCTCACATGGAAGACATGGACCCAGAGCATCTAGTTCTTTCATCCTTAAGCAAGTGTGGTAGATGGTCTCCCCCAGATTCTGATGAGAGCGCATCTAAGGAAGAATAATTAAGAGCCATGGATGCTTATTCGATCGATCCTGACAACATAGTCCTTACACTTGGTCTTCTATTTCCTGAAATAGTTGTTGAGAATCAAGATAGTGTAGGTACTTCAATAGTGATAGGTAGCTTTCATTTTCCTTTGAATACATGAGTTTTTTAGATGGATACACAATCATATTTGTTTGGTGGTCCTATTGGCAGTATATTTTCTGGTGCATCATCTACACAGGGCTTGGGCACACATAACATTGGTAATACTTCTTGAAGTAGCACAAATTCATAGACCATAGGCATTCAATTCAGCACAACAGTGGGGACACAAGGCAACACATCCTCTGGTTCGGTTTCCACTATAGGAGGAAGATCGGATGGTTTGAGATCTAGTGGATCTAGTGGTTATGGAGGTGGAGGGAATACTGGAGGTAATATAGGTTATGGATATGGTGGGAAAGGTTCACACCAACCCCAATAAGTGTATTATGAGATGTCTCTTTGCCTACCATAATACAAAGGAAATGAAGATGCATTTGAACATGTGCACATGTGTGAGATACTAAGATGCACTAAGGGAATCATAACTTCTGTATGTAAGGAAAATCAGTTTGATACTACTTTGCAAGGACATGCACATATTTTTGTTTTTGGAAATAATTGTTTTAGTGTGAAAAATATCTAATTAGATGTGTAAATGAGTTGTTAGTAACAACTCATAAAGATCTTGAAGTTAGAATAAGTCTCTTAGAGAGATAAGTGGGTTTGTTTGTGAGTTGTCTCCGATAAGCTTTGACTCCTAAATATTAGGATCAAGCTATTGTATAAGAGAACATTGATTATTGAATAAAATTACATCTGAGTTATTTATCATATTTGGTTTCTGTCTTATGTTTTTTGTGTTCTCTGTATATTTTTTTTTAGATCTGGGTAATCAGCTTCATCTGGTATCAGAGCAATTAACTCCTAGGGCCATGTATTAGTGCATTGTTTAAATCCCATTAGGGAACTTATTCACAATTTTTAAGGTTTCAATGGTGAACATGGTTGAAAATCCTTACACCATACATGAGAGTTATACCAGCGACCTGATTTGACAAGCCTACGGATCCCTGCGCATTGATAAAAGCTTGAACGGAGGGCATTAACTATGGCATGATAAATTCCATTTGTCCCTGTCCCTGACCTATAGGCTTCGTGCACCCTTCGAACAACGTCCCTATCTCTGACCCTGCATGCACCCTTAAACGACGTCCCTGTCCCTACGTGTAAAGTTTTAAATTCTACAGGCTACGTGCAAAGTTTTTAAATGCTTGGAATTCCTGGAAGCTTCTCTGCCCTCCGTAGTGCCCAACTCCTCTTTGAATTCGACCATTGTGCATTCAGCTCCACGTGGAGATCAGTTCTGGAAGGTATTAAACTCTAGTTTTGAATTTATTAAATTATATAAACCATATGCCATTTCTTAATTATCAATTTAATATACTATGGCATAAACCTTAGTATTAATATCTTGTTATAGTTTTAGCACATGTGGCTATAGACTTATAAGAAATATTAAAACTAGACTATTCCAAATTAGGGGGTGTATTTTGCTTTAATAAAGACAACGTATTTGCAAAAATGATATAATTTCTAATGTATAGCCTTCGGCTATATTAGAAATTAAAATAGAATATCCATGTAAAATTTAAAAAGTAATTTGTTTTTATTAATTTTTAAATACATAGTGTAAATCAGGAGTAATATCAATTGAAAATAAGTCCCCTGAGAGTGCATTTTCAGTCGAAACCAATAATCTAAGGTATAATGGACATTTCACTAGAAAAATTCAATGGATTAAACTTTCACACCTCAAAAGTCAATATCCAAATGCAATTAATGCATAGGAATCTATGGAGGATTTTATTAGGAGTTGAATCAAAACCCACAGATGCTACAAAACTACTAGAGTGGGAAACAAGGGATGATAAGGAAAAATAAATAATAGGACTTGCCCTATTAGATACTGAGCTACACTATGTGGATCTAGAAAAATCCTCAAAAATAATTTGGGAACTACTCAGAAAAACTTTTGGCTCAAATGCAGTCAATGCTAAATTTTCACTAAAACTACAACTATTCAAACTCAAGATGAATGAAAATGTGACAATGTCAAGCCACATTAATGAAATAAGATCACTCATAAGGAAAATTGTAGAAGTAAAAGTTGTAATAGAAGATGAAGACGTTAAAGCCATACTTCTAAACAGTCTTCCTCCTAAGTACAATAATGTTGTGTTCACTCTCGGATAGATGCCCACACAATCACTTGAAGACATGATATCTACACTTCTAAGTGAGGAGAAAAGAACTAAAGAAGACAATCAAGAAGAGTCTGCTCTCTATGTTAAGAAAAAATATGCTAAAACCTACATAAAAAAAGAAGAAGTAGAATGCTTCTATTGTAAACAAAAGGGGCATAAGTCTCCATTTTGCAAAATCAGAGTAAAAGATGTCATCAGTGGTAAACTCAAAATGAATGAGGCCAATGTAGTTGTTGAAGAGTTATAATATGAAGAAGAACCAGCACCAAAAGAACCTGACTACAATTCTGATGACTTTCTATTCTAAATAAAGAATTTGGAGGCTGGAGGCAAAGGAGGAGGAGGAAAACTACATCTCTTGTTAGTCACCAACAAAGAGATTGCTGCATTGTATTGGTGATATTTATTTTTAGTTTTGTGTTTCATTCTACAAATAAAACTTGTTAAAACAAGTACATGATTGTATCACCTACATTAGTCAGGATATGATCGGTGTTAAAGAGATATTGGCATATAATGACATGGTTTTTGGTAAACTAGCAAAACCAATTGGTTGTATGTAAACCATGATCAATCCTTCATTGGTTTTATGGTAACCATGGAAAAACCATTTCTCAGGTTTGTGAATCCTTTGAAAATTACACAGTCATTGTTAGATGTAGTATAGGAGGATGCCTTCCCCATGTTCACACTAAGGGGGTGAATGTTAGGAAATAATTATTTTAGTGTGAAAAATGTCTAATTAGATGTGTAAATGAGTTGTTAGTAACAACTCATAAAGATCTTTAAGTTAGAATAAGTCTCTTAGAGAGATAAGTGGGATTGTGTGTGATTTGTCTCCAATAAGCTTTGACTCCTAAATATTAGGATCAAGCTATTGTATAAGAGAACACTGATTATTGAATAAAATTACATCCGAGTTATTTATCATATTTGGTTTCTATCTGATGTGTTTTTTGTTCTCTGTATATTTTTTTAGATCTGGGTAATCAACTTCAAGTTGGTACAAGAAGTATGTTCCAAACCAGACTTGTGTAGACTACACTGCGCTGTGTGATGATTTCTTAGTTGATTTTCATATACTCGAGTTTGAATAGAAAAGTAACAACATGCTAAAGGATATTAAGCAGGACATGAATGAGAGCGTAAAGGAGTATGATTCCTGTTTTAAAACTTTTGTATCTAAGTTGTCTTATGATATCCAACCTAGCCAACATTTACAATAGTTTTTTGGTAGTTTGATTATACCTTTTAGAAGGGAACTTTCTCAAAATAATTTTATAGATCCGCGTGAGACTTTGGAGGTAGATCTGTGCACTGAGGATGTTCGAAGCATAGACATTGGAGTCAGCCCATTTTTGGAAGCTCAAATTCCATATATGGAAAAATAGTTAGAAAAAATGTTAGCTAATTCAGCCCATGAGATGCACAATGGTATTTGGTATATGGATTATGAGGTGAAAGGAAACACTAAGCATAGTTTCCCTCATGAATTGGTGTGCACCATGTTACTGGATTATGAGATATGTCATTTGGATCATGATTCAAGTAGGTGACCCCTGTTATAATGCACAATAAGGAAGAACATGTCATTTTATTGTAAAGTTTGTAAGTCTACCACTCATGATACAAATAATTATAGATTGATTGATCAGATTCATGATGTCATTGAAATTGGTGTACGTTAGACTAGTGTTGTAAAAAAATCTAAGGAACAAGGTGAGCATCATAATCATAATTGTAATGAAAGGCGCTTTGATGGAGGTGGTAGAGGTAGAGGTTACCGCAGAGGATATAGAGATCAAGGCCATGGTGGTGGAAAGGATAATTCCCAGGAGGAACCTATTATACATATGGATCCTATTATCATTATAAGTGCGAGTGCCCTCAAAACATTATTTTCACATGGTGCAAAAAGAATCACAAGTTTGAGGAATGCCCAGATTCATATGAGTATATAAGCAAGCAAGATAAGGGCATGGGAATGGTTAGAGTAATGTGTGCTATGGAAGACCAGTAGATGTTGAAGATAACACCTAACCCGGAGATGATACATGTATGGGTTAATACACTCATTGAGGCTACACATGCACGTGAGAATCTGAAGAAGAAACATGTTATTACAAAACAAGATATATTGCATGAAAAGTATCTAGACCCTACTCATTAGAATGAATTCCATCAGGAAACTATAGAGGTTATTAGAGACTTGTAGGGTGAGATACAATGCTTAAACGAGAAGTCGTAGAAGCTAAATAAATTTAAGGCAATTGAGTTTCCTCATAAATATGTTGATGACTTAAAGGAGGTTTGTAAGATGTTACGTCAAGAAAACATTATTCCTTTGTTAGGGGAATGATTAAGGGAGAAGGTGTTGCACACATGAGTTGAGTGCAAGAGACAAATATTACATGTAACCTTACCTCCTCATAGTCTTGATTATGAAAAAGAGATCACTTTGAATGCAGTTGTTGATGGATGGTTGTTGAGTAATATATTGATTGATACAAGTGCATAAGTGAATGTACTCACCTTCGACACATGGAATCAAATGGGTAGGCCACCATTACAACCATCTTCAAACGTGTTATATATGGCTAAAAAAACTAAAGCCATCTCCATTAGATTTTTGAAGGATGCCACTATTACTATACAAGGGACCAAGTTTACTAGGGACTTTGAGGTCTTTGAACTTGCTGAAGTAGATAGTTTTCGAGCCTTTCTTGGGCCCCCTTGGTGTTATGCAAATAATGTTGATCTATGATTTAATAAAGGTTACATCAATTTTTAGAACAAGGAAGAGTGCGTGATCATTCCTTTGATAGACAAAAAATTTACACCTTATGTGGAGCTGTTAAGCAAGGAGGACCTTAATTGAATATATGTGCGCACCATTAGAGATCCTAAAGTGCTTGAGCCATCTAAGGAAGATGTTATTAAATGGGATGTGTGTAATACATAATTGATTTAACCAAAGTTTCTTGTGAAAAATTGTCACATGGTAATTATCAAAATGGTTGGGCGTGAGATGAAGAGTGCAGTTACTCACGTAAGTAGGCCACGTTGTGTTATGTGCTTAGGTAGTAATTAGGTACTAAGGTATACTGGTGATGGAAATCCTAATGTATTTCTATGTGCTATGGAATCCAAGTGGAAATATCAACTAGAGAGAAGGAATATAATGGTATATAACTTGTGTGGGATGATAACATGCTGGTGGATTGCACACATATATATTCTTATAGAGTGGCGAGAAGTGAGAATCACTTTCTCTACTAGATTTCTTAGGAATAATGCGTCTACCAAGACATGTTAATTTAATGGGGGGTTTGACAATTTGCATCACTTTCAGGAGTGTGAGAGACTCTAGACAGAGTGGAAGGAGGCCTCATCCCCTTCACTATGGGTACATAAGTTCTACTTCACTTTGCATGGTTTCGCGTGTGTATGACATGCTATGTAGAGTTGAATAAAGAAACAGGGAATTGGAAAGAGTTGACAACAAGTATAGTTCAAACCTTTGACTATTTTTCTACTAAACCATCAATGAATGAGGCATTACGGATTCTGAAATGTTGGACTATGGGAGATAGTGCAAAGACCGAGGAGCTCATTCAACAATTACCAGGTGAGTCAAATCTAAAGGTGCGTTTTAAAGAAGAAGAGACAAATGAAGAACAACTTGGGTGCGCCTGGCTAGAAAAATAAAAATGAAAGCTAATTTAAATTATTAATGATGAAGAAGTGGAGAATCTAGATGTTGATCATATCATGGGTACATACGAGGTCTTAGATAGTGCAGATGAGAAGGTATGCATGTATCACGAGCCTATAAAAAAAGGTCAACATTAGTAAAAATGCAGAACCTAAGAAGGCCATCATTGGTGACTATTGGTTTGATTCAGTGGTCACAAAAAAATTGATCTGTTGTGTGACTTCAAAGACGTATTCCTTAGAGGCTATCATGAGATGAAAGGGGTACATCACTCTTTGGGCGAGACGAGGATCAATTTTAAGGAAGGTGCGTGCCCGGTTAAGAAGAGGCCTTATCGGATGAATCCTAACATGTGTGTAAAGGTAAAGGAAGAAATTAATAAGATGTTGAAGGCTGGAATCATTGAGCCCATTGAGGAGTCGGAGCGGGTTAACCCTATAGTGATAAGCATAAAGAAAGATGGAAGGATAAGGATATGTGTGGATTATATGGAGTTGAATGTTGCTTTTATAATAAATCCCTTTCCCACACCATTTACAAATGATGTTTTGGAAGGCCTTGTAGGGTGCAAGATCTATGCCTTCGCTAATGGATTTTTTGGATATCACTAGGTGTAGATTGCAAAGGAAGATCAAGAGAAGAAAAATTTCACCACTTAGTGAGGGAGTTTTGCATACACATTTATGCCTTTTGGATTGAAGAATACACCTACATTCTTTTCACGCATTATTAGGCAAGCATTCCAGGACTTCATTCATAAGTTTTTATTGGTTTACTTGGATGATTAGATAGTTTATGGGCTAGTAAAAGATCATTGTTAAAATTTAAGACTTATGTTTGAGAGGTGCCAATAGTTGAACATCTCTCTAAACATCAAGAAGTGCATCTTTGCTACATCCTTTGGAAATCTACTAGGACATATCATATGTAAAGAAGGATTGTTGGTAGATCCTGCTAAGGTTGTTGCTATTTTGGGCTTAGAGGAGCCTACTAACCAGAGCGAGGTGCGTAGATTCTTGGGGCACAAAGGTTATTACAAGAATTTTATCAAGGGTTATGCTAGGCTAGTCACACCCTTGGAGGAATTTTGAAGAGTAAGGGAAATTTCCATTGGGGTGAGGCGCAACAACACATGTTTGAAAAATTAAAGGAAAGTCATACTTTTGCACCTATTTTGTGCTTTAACTCTTATTTCACTAAATTGGGACATATTCCAGTGAATTGAGACTCCAGTATTTCAATTATTGGAATAAATCCATCTCTTTTTTTATGTATATTGGATTCCATTTTTGGCTATATTGGATTCCATTAGTAGCAATATTGGATTCCATTAGTAACAATATCGGATTCCAATATTTTCATTATCATACTTATTCAAGTTCCAATTTCTCTATTATTGGATTCCAATATCGCTAATATTGGGTTCCAATATCATTATTATTGGATTCCAATTTGGCTAATATTAGATTCCAATAGCGCTATTATTGGATTCCAAGTTCACCACTATTGTAATCCAATTTATAAATCCTACTTTTTTAATTTTAGTTTCACTATTTTAGGATTTCTATTTTGTTATTACTTGAATCCCCCACATAAGCCAAGTGGCCACTATCTTACATAAGAGAAATGGTCACTATCTTACATAAGCCAAGAGACCAATATCTATCTTACATAAGTGAAGTGGCTGCTATCTTACATAAGCCTACTGCTATCTTACATAAGCCTCACGGCCGCTATCTTCAATAATCTATAGTGGTTGCTAACTTACATAATGAAAGCGTATGCTAGGTGAAATCAGCCTAGAGGGTCAAAGTTACATATTTTTATTGGTTGATTTGTACATGTGACTTGATTTTACTTGTGTTATTTGGCTACCTTTTTTCTAAATTTTTAGTATAAAATTCATAAATGTTGACTTCAATTTTTACAACTACTGGTACTATACTACAAATTACCACTCAAATTCATTGGCTTATGCATAGTCATTGGCTTCTTTCCCCTATGGCTTTCAAAAGTTGTATAGCCTAGCGGCCACTGTGACTTAGGTTTTTTTATTACACGTTAAAATTCAAATATTGATTCCAATGGGAGGTCAAAAGTGGGTGATCACACTTAATTGTGTAAGCGAGTGCAAATTCAAGTTTGAAAACTCACTCTTGGATGTGATAATGCTAGCTCATCGTAGTGTGAGAGATTCATGGCATCATACATATAAGAAGTGCAATTCATCACATGACGAAGGGTCATCCATCGACAAAGAAGTGTGATCCCTCGTACATCGAAGTGCAATACCTCGCATGACAAAGTATGCACATTTTCACAACAAAGTGTGAATTCACACTTGGAATGGTGATCACTCGCATATCAAAGTGCAATCCCTTGCACAATGACGTGCGATACCTCGAAAAAAAAATTAGTACCATTTTCAAGACAAAGTGCGAGCATTCACAATTGGAATAGCGGGAATAGGGAATAGATTTCAGGAATAGGTTTACATGGACTAAATCCTATCCAATTTATTATAACCACTATTTTAATCCAATTTATAAATCCCAATTTTTGGATTTTAGTTTCACTATTTTAGGATTTCTAGTTTGTTATTATTTGAATCCCCCACATAAGCCAAGTGACCTCTATCTTACATAAGCTTCATGGTTGCTAACTTACATGATGAAAGTGCATGCTAGGTGAAATCAACTTAACAAGGTCAAAGTTACATCTGCCTTGCAGCCACTAAATTACATTTACCTTGCAGCCACTAAGTTACATAAGCCTTGTGGCCTCTAAGCTACATAATACCATGATAATCTTAGCAGCCGATATCTTACATAAGTGTATAGGTTGTTAACCTACATAAGCATATATGTTGTTAACTTACATAATAATAGTGGTCACTAATTTACATAAGAGTACGTTCATTTAGGTGAAATAATCCTAGTGGCTTTAAAGTTACACCAGCCTACTAGTAGCAAGTTTCATAAGCCCACCAACCGCTAAGCTACATAAAACTAGTGACCGCTAAGTTACATAAGCCTAGGCGCCACAAAGTTACATCAGTCCAGGGGTTAAATTTGATGCCCTTTTATACCTGTAAAAAAAAATTAGATGATGGTAATTTACAAAATTGCCATTTAAAAGTACAAAACACTAGTTATTGAAATACTTCAAATTTATATTTATTTGATATTTTATGTATATTATATATTGATATAATTTTTATATAAATCTATATTAAAAAAAACCATGACTATTGTAAATATGCAAGTTGCGTGTGATAAAGTCAACTACTTTTATGCTTTTCCAATCTATAAATCATAAAGAACAACAAAGATTTAAGAATTACATTAAACAAGTTGTTTTGAGGAAATGGATTTGAAACTGTATTTCCATAGGCAATCAATCCTTCGAGAAAATTACATAAGAATTGATCCCTCATAACGGTATTAATTATTATTCTTGAATTTGTGCAAGGTATCACTGGATAGCTTCATGACCCCAACTCAGTATTTTAATTTGAACTCCTTTCCATGTATTACTTAGAATACATGCCCAGATAATGTTGTCTATATCAATATCTGATGTGTCCCTTGATTTTTGCCACCATTTCTTTTTCTATATTTCCTTTTCGTGTGGGTTCCCACTATTGTACCCTTATATTTTGAGTGTTTTTGTGAACATCTTGTATTAGTTCTAGCTCTACCTTTTCCATCAATATAGGTACATTATCATCAGCTCGGTCTTACTATTATCATCTACCCAACATTCACATCCACTATTGGGTTGAATTCCTCTCGAGTTCTATCACAAATAATTCTAACATATATATCCTTATTTGAAAGGACATTTTGAAAATAGTAGTTATCCATGTCAAGACATGGTGCACCCACTATCTGATCATACATTGCGCTATCTTGAATTATTTTTGGCCAAAAACAATCTCTTCTCGTCATGTTACAATTGACAAAGGGATTCTCTAGGGCACGTAGAACATTTTTCCAATATGCAATATTTGGAACATAGTATGCTTCTCCACCATCTATTGAACACTTTTCCCAGTGTGTGATGAATACCTGAATGCCTCTCTGCATGTTTGTCTTTTCTTTAGGTTCTTTGAAGGGTGTCAATGGAGGATCTCCTTGAGGAAAGAAAGGTTTCCCATCTACTATTTTCCAGATATCAACTGAGTGTGACCAGATGGACTATAAGATTAATTCTTTGAACTCCATGATGGCCTTTTTGTCTTTGACATAGAATTTAAACATCTTTTGTTTCCTGATATGCATGATATTGTGGTTACCATCTAGCAAGTGTGGTTCTGTAGAGGCCTTAAAGTCATAAACTTCCTCGATAACTTACAAAGTGAATGTGATGGACTCCTCTTGGCATGTTCTGTAAGTGTCCATTATTTTTGGCAAAGAAAATATATCTAATTTGCACAATGTTGTTGATAACTGGCTGAATGTCCCATCTATGTATTCATGTATGTGACCCAATAGAAGAAAAATCACATACACTGTGTTGAAAACCCTTCTAGGTATCAGCATGGATTCAAATGAAAAAAATGTGTGATTTTTGTTGTCACTTGTAGTATTATCTACTTGTAGGTAGATAGTTGGTGGTTGTTTTCTAAATGAACTTGAACAATTGCTTACAGTATTAGTTGTATGAGCACCCTCATTTTTCTACTTGTATTCCTTGCACTTTTCATATGCATCATTTTACAATAGTGCATCATGTAATGGGAATTTTGATGTCCCACTACTATATAACAAATCACCATATTGATCTGTAAGTGGTTCTTCTAGCTTCTATATGCATAGTGTCAATGATGTTATTGTGAAGTTTTCTCCTTGCTCAATAAAAGGGAGACCAAAGTTCCCGAAACCCCCCATTTTGTGCCCATATGTTAGCATACCAGTCAAGGTGATGGGGAGATTTATAGCATTGCTTATTGATTTTACATTTTTTCTCATCCTTGGTATTGCAGTTTTCATCTTGTCCATTTTTTCATGCACAATGCTCAAATAGCTATTAGGATTTTGTTGTGATTGCACTCTATGTGCATGGTAAGTTGCACAAAAACTTTGAATGTAATCGTTATTCCATTTCTGGAATTTATCTATTTGTGTTAGTGTTTCTAGACCTAAGGTCACTACATTTGTTCTTAAGCTCTATGCACTCATCACATTTGGAGAAGAAGTTGTTCTTGGTGATTAAAACATGGGAGAAATGTTCTTGCCATATTTTGTTGAGATTTGGCTGTGACATTCAAGGAAGGCCCAACAGTGAAAGGCCCTTGTTACACTTTTGTAGTATGTAAACAAAATTATAACATGCAGGAAAGAGTCTCATTGTTACTTTAGTACCATCTTGTCCCATTGAACGAGACATGTCTACGGATATATCAAAATTCCTCTCCACCATTTTTGATATCAATACAATAGTTACAACAACGTTTGACATTTGTTTTTGTTTTCCTATATTTCCATTTACTGCCCTCCTCTCGCCATTAATCCAAGATTGTTTGTATCTATAATAGGTTCTTTTTTTGATTCCATGACATTTGTACCATGCATCCTGACATACATCCCTTCCACGTAACTTAAATTTATCTATACAATGTTATGAAGTTTTACCTTGATCACAAATGATAGCATTTGTGGTGAATGTATTAAGTACAAAGCTTTTGATGACAAGTTCATTCATATCTAGAGTTAAATTCCAACTGTGATTGAAAGCGCTTAGAGATATATTGGAGAGACATCCTTCTTTGCAACAAGGTTTTTTCTCAACTTCAAACAAAAATTATTCTCTTGATTTTTCATCCTTTTCCATTGCCTTTAATTTACTAGATGCAGCAGAATTTACCTTTTGGCATTTGTAGGCATTGTAATGTCTTTTTATCAAGTTTTCATTACTACTACATATGGAGGATTCATATGAATTTGGGTATACCAGTTGAGGAAATGGATTTTCAAATGCAATCTACATTTCTACCGAAAACTCTTCTAGAATTTATTGTAGCCTTACTTCCATAATGAAATCATTTTTATGTACCAACTAGCCAACAGACCATTGGATGAGAGAACCTTCTGATATGGAGCAAACCTTACAAGAAGGTTTAATTAATTTATCAACATACACCCCAAATGTATTGCCATCTAATTTTTTAAAGTGCACCATGTCTCCTTCATAGACATTTTTTAATCATTGCTTCTGTAACAAATTTTTGTTCTTTTGAACAAAAATGTATCAACCTGACATCAACCCCCTTGAACTTCGAATTGAAGTCATTGTTTGATGTGGCAGTTGTTTCTTGGAGTTCATAATTTCCATTGACATGAAGTGCAGTTATTGTTTCTAGATAAACTAAGTTTTTGATTGGCTAGGAAAAATTTTTGTTGCGTTGTAGACTTGGATAACAATCATTGCATGTAGTTATAATATTCTCCAATAAAACACCAAATTGTGTGGGTCCCAACCCCACTCCTGAAATCACATGTTGTTCTTGTACCAGGGATATAAATCCTTTAGCTATGTCACCTTCTTTCTGAGGAAAATTATGTTTTAGCACAACATAGGTTGTAGCAAATTCATCCCTATCTTTATGAGTTGTGAAACAATGGCTATCACTAGTAGAGTTTAAACCCTCATCCTCATTAAATGTGTCCTGTAAGTCACTACTCATGATGTTTTGAATTTCATCACCCCCCACATGTAAAACATTTGAAATCACATACTTAATCGTTTTCTTCCTTTCCCACAAGATAAATTATCCCTTGTTTTTTATTTCTACAAGGGTGTCACAATCATCAATTGTGTATGGCACTCTCTCTTTACCATTGAATACAATATTTATTGTGACAATGAATAAGATAGAACCCATGTCTCTACAATGGAGTGTATCTTTGGATGGATAAAGTAGTCCCTCCGCAAATTTCACACCTTTGGATTCTAAATCCACATGTGCTCCTTCAAAAACAGAGTTCATTTTTAACTTTATCCACAAATAAATAGAGAAAGTTAGTACAAATCACACTTAAATCTTTAACATTAGTATGGAGAATTGAAATCACAATTAGAAAATAAAAATTTACATCTTATATGAACATCTTTAAAACCTCATTTAATCCAAATCTTTAAACATATAAAAAATTGTTTACACCCTTTACATCTTGTTTCTATGTGTATAATTTTATCCATAAACCACATAGTGTAGGGGAAAAAATAAGATTTTTATAATGCATAGATTTTATTTTGTGTATTTAAATTTTGTTGAAAAAGTATTTCTAAGGGATTAAAAATAGGTACTTTTTAGTACAAATAAAATTAATATTGGTCCTTTCTTGTAAATGAAATCACCTTAGGGACAACTGATGTGTCACCTTTTTATTAACTTCTTTTTACATGTGACTTGATTTTATTTGTCTTATTGGCTACCTTTTTTCTTGATTTTACTCGTCTTATTGGCTACCTTTTTTCTAAATTCTTAGTATACAAGTTATAAATTTTGACGTCAAGTTTTACAACTAGTGGTACTATCCTACACATTACCGCTCACAGTCATTGGCTTCGTTCACCTATGGATTTAAATAATTGTATAGCCTAATGACCGCTATGACTTGATTTTTTTTTACACGCTAAAATTCAAATATTGACTAGAATGGGAGGCCAAATGTTGGTGATCGCACTTCAATTTGCGAGTGAGCATAATTTCAAGTTTGAAAACTCGCACATGGACATGAAAATGATAGTTGATCACAAAGTGAGAGATTCGTGGCCTCATACATATTTATAAAGTTAAATTCCTCACACGGAGAAGTGTGATCCAATGCATGATGAAGTGTGATCTCCCTTGCATGTCAATGTGCGATCCCTTACACGTTGAAGTGAAATCCCTCGCATGAAAAAGTACGTGCATTTTTAAGACAAAGTGCAGATTCAAACTTGGAATAGGGATCACTCGCATATCGAAGGGCATATTTTCACCTACCACTCTAGTAAAAAATTATCTATAACCTAGCAGTCTCCTAGACTTAACTTTAGGGACATTAATATTGTGTCGAAGTAAATCGTTCATGTATTTAATTCTCTAATTGTATAGCTATGCTTATTTTATGGTATAGAGTTCAAGTTTTAGTCTTTATTTTATTAAAGATGGTGGTATATGCTTTGATTCAATTATGTGTATTAATTTTTTCTAAGCTTTTTATATCCAACGTAATATTTTAACAATATAAGTTTACTTTTAATAATTTAGACTTTATTTGATTAATGATGGTGGTATATGCTTTGATTCAATTATGTGTATTAATTGTTTCTAAGATTTTTATATCTTTATTGTCGATAATTGTATATAATATTGATTAGAAGTAACACATGCTATGAAGTTTTTTATTAATAATTCTCAATATTGAAGAATTAATTTCAATTAAATTGTGAATTAAGTCTCAACCAATGTTAAATTGTAGTTTTAATACATTAAAAATTATGTTATAAAAATGTTACCTTAATTTTATCCATAAACCTCATAGTGTAGAGGAAAGATTAAGATTTTTATAATACAATGACAATTACACTTTTTTATAAGGTCAAATGTTACATAATTAATATTGCGCTTCCCTAACCATTAAATGGCCATTGAAACATGTAATGTAAAATCCGCCACTTTAGAGTATGTTTTTATTTTTTCGTACTGCATTTAATATTAAGTGGTACAATATTAAATTTTAATCCACACAAACTCTGTTATCATCTATATTTAATGTGATAAAATGGAAAAAATGTATACTCTTTTCGAAGGCGACCACACCAAAACAAGGAACACATACACAAATGGGGGAAGAACAAAGTTAAAGAAAATTAAAAGAGGTAAATCATTTTTATTTTATTTTGAATAATTTTAGTTTACACACGCATTTCACAGTGACTATAAATATTGCATTTGTTAGTAGGTAATTAACCAATTTTCAATGGTTCTCCACATGTTTTGATTATGTGATTTTACAGAGGGCAGGACCCCTTGTATATTTATTTTTAGAAAATGGAAAATGAAATTAAGTTTAGATAAAATATGGAGTACAAAAATTGTTTCATTTGTGATTGTTTATAGTAATTGATAATTTTTTCAGGCCATGGAAATATCACCATTTTCCTTGATTTCACATTTCGAATCACAAGTTTTCAAATCAACTCCAAGAAACTATGCAAAAAATATGGTTTTTTCAACACAACTAAGTAATTTATGTGTAAAGGACTTCTACGTGCAAAACTTAGATGGAAATAGTTTCTCAAATTTGTAAGAAAATACAAGTGGCACACAAAAATTGTGTCCTTACATTTATATATTACTACTATAATACTATTACGGTCAAATATCAATTTTTTTAAAAGTTGTTGATGTGAACTCAATGAATACATGAGCACAAATACCTAAAAATGAAATATTTAATATTATTACTTATGGTTTTGGCCTTTTCTCAAGATTTATTCATATGTTGTCTTTGCTACCTTATATTTTTTCCACTTCTTTGTTTCAGGAGATGCCTTGAGAGGTAGATAAAAAAGCTAGGATCGACTTGCACACAGATATATTCCCAATTGGGATCTTGCACAACATGAATTTGAATAGATCAAACATGCAGAGTCAAGATCTTAGTATGGGATGAGCTGGATATATGAGGTAGGGGAAAATCTTGGAGAAAAAAATTTATCTGGTATGAAAGGGTGAATTCAATTTGTGACTCACAATGTATGGCGTCATTCAAGTTCTATGAGAGTCACATTGGTGCCAAAGGGTTGGATGGGCTCACAATCGTCTTGATCTAGATCATCCAGATCAATGCAAACCTTGTGTGTAGACAAGCCATGGGCCTAGATGATTGGATTAGCTTGGTTTGTGTTCAATGGAGAAGTAAATCGAGGAAAATGTAGTTGGGGATTGCTTTTAGGACAATCAAAGGTCAAGTCACTTGAGGAGCTCACACATTACGACCCTTTTAAATAAGAATCGAGTTGAGTGTTGAGATGCTCCCTAATGCAAAGGTTGACTGGACCTATCCGAGATGGAAGAATTTAGGGCATAGGAGATTCTTTTTCCATTGAATGCATTCCTCCAATTCATCATTGACATCTTCTCTATAACTATTTTTCAATAACAGTGATGTGGAGGCCAAAAAGAATTTTATATTTATAGTTGTGCTCAAGACACTTAAAATAAACTATGTGCCTAGGATTTAAGGAAGAGGGTTGTGGACATATTCAAGAAGGATTATGAAGGGTTGTCTGTTTGTGTGTGTGTGTGTGTGTGTGTGTGTGTGTGTGTGTGTGTGTGTGTGTGTGTGTGTGTGTGTGTGTGTGTGTGTGTGTGTGTGTGTGTGTGTGTGTGTGTGTGTGTGTGTGTGTGTGTGTGTGTGTGTGTTTAATGGAGTAGTCTAAAATGGTAATACATAATTTATGTGTAGAATATCTAAATGCATATTGTGCACGAGGTCAAGCTCATGGCTCTAATATTTGACCAAGCATATCTTGGTGTATCTATCAGTGACATAGTTAGTGTGGTTGTTTCAATGCATGGATGTACATTTTCTTTAATTTAGTTGGAAAAAATATAATTTAATGCAGTTTATTAGATAAAAATTACATGTGTTTTAATTTTGGTGGTTAAAATCTGAATGGATTTTTTAAAATTGTAGTGATAACAATCCAAATGGGTATTAATTTTAACACTAAAATCCATGTATAAGTTAAAGTTATTTATTTTATTATTACAACTTTTTCATAATGATTTTGATAATAAATCCCAGTGTCCCACATGCAGTTTGATGGTTTTAATGTATATACTTACATGTCTTCTTGTCCAATTTCAATAATTTTCTTATTTATTTATTTATCAAATTTATTTAATACTTATTTTAGTTATGATAATTTTTAGAAAATTATAATTTTGCAAATTTGGGCTTTTATTACATCATAATTTGATAATTTTACTAAATTAAATGCATCTTAAGTTAACACCATTTTTATCGAGGGGTAATTTTGTTTGGATTATTGAATTTTTCCTTTTATTTAAGGCGTCAATCAACTCATACCTGTTATTAAAAAAACAATTTCTCATTTTAAAAAATTATTCTTAATTTTTATGACGTGGATACTTGATTTATTGTTATCATATGAAGTGTAAATATTCATACTAATTTTCATCATCTAAGGACTGGTCCAATATTTACCTTTCACAATAAAATTTAGACCGACCCTTCAAATTTGATCACTGTTTGATGTGGAAAATATCATATTAACGAACAAGTAAGAGGAGATAATTAACCTACAAGGTGGCAACTGGTACTAGATGACTTTATAACATGTTGTGAATGTCATTACAAGTAGTGGTGTAAATGGAGCATCTCACGCATTTGATCTACTTAATAGCGATACGTTTGATGTGGAAAATATCATATTAGTACTAACTAAATGGAGATAAATTACATGCAGTGTTGTTGTGGGGAAGTGGTACTGGTACTGGATGACTGTATACCATGGTATGGGAAGACATTAAACATCACTTATGTTTGTTATGGACTATTGCAAAATAGAACCCATGATCTGTTGCCAACAAATCCAACGACCTACCATTGCACCACACATATCTAAACTATGCAATTTTTTAAAAATTTAAATAATGTTTGACCAGAAAACGTACATGACAGTTAAGCGCCATGGTATGCCATAACTGGGCCTCATATGTCGCGACTAAGATAGAAAAAGCAGAAGTGGAAAGAGTAAGTTAAGCAATAACTGCTCAAAATGGAGAAAAAACTCAATTCAAGAAAAAAAAATCCTACACAAGTATCTCAAAATCCATTAATCAATCATTGGTGAAGATTGGTTGAATCCTATTACAAAAATGTGCCAAGTGAAAAATGAGATAAAATATTCCTTAAGAGGGTCTCTGCTACGAGGACATTTTAGGTACCATGTACAACAATGAAGAATATTTAATGTATTTTTGTAGCCAATTGATTGCACAAATATATAAAATGCAAAAAAATTACTGTTTCAAAATTGACTCGAAAACTAGAACTTATATGCAAGAAGATTTATTACAAGACATTCTAACAATTGTCAAACCAAGCCCCACTAATATATAGATAAGAGTCATCATAAGCTCCAAGTGTCACAAAAATTTACCTTCCAAAATAAAAATTACACACTCTAAATGTAATAAAAGTGCCGCTATCCCTGCCCTCTCTCCTAAAACAAAAACAAATATCACCTCTCCTTGCTTACAAAATACCATTTAAAAATAATTTAAAAAAATTTAACCTCCTATCTATATAAGTTTGTTAAAAAAAACTAGATAGAAATATTAGAGGCTCAATCAAAAAGGCTTTGTAACATTTAATCATGTAATAAAATATGAACTAAAAATTGACTACGGATTTTTTTTTATAAAAAATTTCAAGTTGTCCTATAGCAGGGTGCACTAAGTTAGATTAAATAGCAATGAACACTTTCCATTATCTCGTCAAAACCATATCACTCCAATGTAAAACACAGGGGATCCAAGAAAAGGGATGCACATAGATCAACAGAGGGTAAAACACTGAGTGTGGAATGGAAATGGTTTGCAGTTAGAGCTTGGAGAACCCAAAGCGAGAGAATTTAAAAGCACAGTATAGATCTGAAATAGCTGGTGTAATCTAAGGTTTTAACCAAAAAAAAATCCAAAAAATCCAAAAAATTCTTACAAACACTCATATATATCTTCAAAAATCTAGAAAATCGATGTAGACATCTGTATGGTATGGATCACACCCGAGTGAGCATAAAAATATGTAATATTTCCCTTTTATACCTATTAGAAAACTATGGGATATTTATAGTTGATCATAGTGTTTTTAGGCCTTGTAAACACAATGGAGCTAGCCTAGAAAAAATTTCTCTAAAACACACCTAAAAAAACATCCTATTCTAGGGAGCTAGCCTACAATCTTTCTGATACCATGAAAGAATAGGTGAAACCTAAGAACTTTTTCAATTTAGACTCCCTTCAGAAATGATAGAAGGTGTTGTAAATAATAAGCACTAATCGAAACACTTTATTAACAATATATCAACTTAATGAATTTGATGTCAATAACCTATTTAATTTACAATCAAAAGTGCTCTATATATAGCAAAAATAAAATTTGTAGTCCATATTTGATTTTAACTATATGATAAACATGTATTCAACAACTTCCACATAAATAGACACACATGAGACAAGTGGTCAAGCTATGAGTGCCACTTATCTTAATGTAAGCCTAGAAGTTGTGCAAAGTAGACTAATTCAACAAAACTTAAATAAAGTTAAATAGACTAAACTTACAATAAAAGGTGTATGAATATAAAAAAAATTACACCAACACAACCATCATGAGGTGCATTGAGGTCAAAATAACTCAAATATCTAATTCATTTTTCAAGAGTTTTGTGATCGATCACTCATTGTTGGGATTTGGAAAAGGAAGACTTGAAAATTATGTGACATCACATCACAATGCACAGACATAACTTCATTATCTTGAAGAAATAAATGCATTGGAAACACCAGATCATTTAAATCCCTATAGGATAGGATCAGTTCCCCCATGAGGCAAGGCTATCATGTATGATTCACACATACAGACTGTATTGTTAATGATATTGTCATGATTATGACCAAAGTGAAGTGTTAGGAAACCAAAATTACTATACTTATTGATGACTAAATATAATCCCATTTCCAGCTTCTATTATGCACTTGCACATAATTAGATTACAAAATAGGTCATTTTATTCCATTGTACATATCCTTATAGTTATTATTGTTCTTTAGACTAACATTATGTGTATTTAGTGTGTTTTGAATCTTATTATACCTTTTTATATCCTCAATTCTTTAATACACTTTAGTATATTAATGTTTTGTTCATGATGTAAAATTATTACAACATTTTGGTTCATTCATTAATTTTTGAATACCAAGTTACTTGGTAGGTGTTGTGAAAAACACCTCCCCATAATTTCGAATAAAGCATAGAGCCCTCTAATATATTTTGCAAAAGATTTGATAACCATTTTGCTTTATGATGAATAATCACGTCTCTTGGTTGCAATTTGGTCACATTTTTTTGTTAAAAATCAATTTTTTTTTGTTAAAAATCACATTTTTTAGAATAACAATGCCTTAACAAAACTTTGGTTTTAAATATGAAATTACATGGTTTTAATTTGTAAAAACATGCATTTTTTTTCTATGACGTTCTGCTACCCTGTTATCTTTAATACCATATGTGACACCCCAATGCCCAGGGTTAGTCAGAGGGTTATCAATACACTAAGTCCTTGGAGATATTTCTAGTGCTATCTAGATTGTACAATGATCATAATAGAGGGCATCCTCTCCATTCCTTTTAGACTGCCCAATTTTTTTCTAGAAAAAATGACAGAGCATGAGATAGCATATCAATTTATTCATGGCATCAACCATGTAGCTAAAGTTCATAAAAAGAAAAAGTCTATTTATTCGAATTTTCCCTTCCCAACGAGTTCATAAATTCTCAATGATTAACAAAAGGACAAGAGAGTGGTAGCACAAAAACCATCATTCCTTTTGGAATACCATAATAAAAGGATTTTTGATCTCGTAAGGAGAATGACACCATTTTACAAAAAGCCCTAGACACGGCTACATTTAACCTTCACACTAGTGCACCTACTTGAGTGTGTTACCGCCATCCTTCACGCCAGCACACCTAATTAACTACAATACTATAAACCTTCACACTAATGCACCTACTTAAGTTTGCTACCATTAAAAATCATGCTAGCACACTGTTGTCTACTCAAAATTCCCCCGCTTTTAAGAATTTGAAAATTAAAATTGTGAGGTTAAGTGTCTTTTCTGTTATCCTGGTAATGTGAAAAGTCAAAAAATTGGAAAAATCTGCATTTTTGGGTCATTTTGTGTGGTTTTCAGGCTCGTCGGACATTTTTGTCCCGTGTGTCCCAGGTTCATTCGGACTCTCTGTTCCCTGATCGACCGGTCTACCCGAAGTCCATTCTTTTCGGGCTCGTTATACATTTTTGTACCACGTGTCCCAGGTTCATTCAGACTCTCTGTTCCCCGATCGGCCGGTCTACCCGAAGTTCGTTATTTTCGAGCCCATCGGAGCTTTTTGTCCCAAGTGTCCCAAGTTCACCCGAACCTATTATTCCCTTTTCGTCTGATTCGTCCGAGTCGCGTATTCTGCGTACTTTCATCCTGCATGTCCCAAAAACATTTGTGCGTCTTTTCCCCGCATCCCCCGAATCGGCCGAACCATGTACTTCGCACTTTCGTGTCCCTCGTGTCCCAAATGAACCAAGTGCCATTCGTGCTAATTTTTCCCGCTCTACCCAAATATCTTGCTTTTTAATTTGGTAGATGTGTATTTAATGCGCATTTATTATCTTTCTCTCTCCTAAACAACTATATAACAAGTTGCCCCCTATGCATTTTTGCACACTTCTTTCATGCTATCAATTGCTTGAACCTTTGTGACTAAAATTCCTGCATGTGTATTCATTCCCCCTGCAATTCCATCCCAAGTCCAGCCAGCAGCTTTGCTCTCCGAGTTACTATCAACATGAAGATCAAATTCCAGGGGCAGGAACAAATTTCACCACTCGAGTCTTTCGTTCCCGATATTGGGGATAGTGAAGTTCGCCACCATGATTTTGGAGATTTTTGGGCAAGGATGACCGATGTAAACTCTTCACCTATGGCACAGATGATCCATGACAGTGGTTTGGCTTTCACCGGTGGCTTCCCTATCTCAGTGCAATGCATAGATACAGTGCTCTCCTGCGGTGCTCATTTCAACCCTGACTCGAGTGAGTTGGCCAACGTGCATGGGGAGCTCATCGCCAAACTTGATGCTACCACCATTGGCACTGCCCTAAGAATTCCAAAAATGGACAATTCCATAGTAATCTCTCAAAACCAGGCACAGGCCCTCTTTGACCAAGACAGTGAGAAGTACAAAGCAAGAGTGGCGAAGTCGTGGCTTAAAAACCCTAAAAAGGGGGCATCCCGTCTATCCAAGGTTCTGTTCCATGCCGATTTCAATGAAGAACTATCAGATTTCATAATCCTACTGGCTCGGGTTATGGGCTTACCCTCTACCAATGAGTTCCATTTTTGGATGTTCCCACTTATCAACATGGTGTGCGAAGGAACTCAGAGTGTCAACCGGGCAGAGATCATCACTATGAACCTAGCAGAGTAGCTATCTAATGTACAAAAGACAAAGAAACTCTATATGAATCCATACCTGATGTATACTTTGGCAGCATCAAGGCAATGGTTTGGTTTCTCATACATCGATGCTCACAAGGATGACCCCGTGTATGCCTACTACCCGCAGTTCACCCTGGAAACCAGCAATTGCAATTTCTGAAGGGTGAATGATGCTTTCACCATGTACATTGTCAAGATCCTGGAAAGTGACATGGCGAGGAGATTTTCTGATGAAGCTATGAGCCTGATAACGCATTACAGTGCCTATTTCATCCCATTTAGGAAATTTTCCTATATAAGGCTTGCCGGCTATGAGAGCACTCCTCTCAAGCTTCCTATGTTCTGCAATGACAAAATGGCCTTGATAGAAGTGTGCAGGTAATTGGACAAATTGCATAGAACCTGTAAAGATAAGAAAATTACTGGTTTGCACTTCCCCATCTCTCTGGGAAATTACACCTGCAAAATAGCCCTGGATGCACAAAATATAGAAAGGGCCCTAGCTCCCATTACTATCCATTTCTTCAGGCCCAAAACTTACTTTGACTTTAAAAAGTTTATTGACAAGAACATCAGGATCACTTATCATCATAGGACAGACAC
This sequence comes from Taxus chinensis, assembly GCA_019776745.2. NCBI lineage: Eukaryota > Viridiplantae > Streptophyta > Pinopsida > Cupressales > Taxaceae > Taxus > Taxus chinensis. Next base: position 500,874,484 of record CM034155.1, on the reverse strand, counting down.
AGAGGATTATTGGGCTGACTTTGTTGATGATTTTGAAGCAAGAAGGAGACATTAGAGTAGGTTTTCTCTACAGTTGATTCAAGAACTCGACTTGTACCAAGTTCCTGAAGGGCTTCAAGATGATGATTCTGACCTATACTCATATGAGTATGACAATGTGGTCAAACACACTCCCTTGGAGGACTTGGATTGGTTTAAAAAGGAAAAGGATGATTTGGCTGAAATCCTAGCTCCGGTCTTAGTCAGGACCAAGATCTAGTTTGATAGGAAAGTCCGTGAGCTTAGGAGGCACTCAGTGGAATCCTCCTCCAAGGATGCTTCAACACCAAGGAGGGAAGCATCAACAACCAGATTAGAAGCACCTGTGTAAACCCCTCCTGCCTCATCAACTTAAGGACATGCAGTCTCTACTCCTTCCTCATCCACCCAGGTGTATCAGAAGAAAGTAAAAGAAGTTAAAAAGGAGCCTGTGGAGGAAGACCCCCTGAGGAAGCATGCAGAATTTCCTTCAGGACTAGAGAACATTATCGTTCTCAGTGAAAGTGAAGAGAGTGAAGTGCCAGCTCCTGCAAGCACCCCTGAAGCCCCAATGGATAAAGATAAAGAAGTCTAGAGCACTAAACTTCCAAGCACTGTTTATTCTTCTACACTAGGAGTCCCAAGCATTCCAATTATATCTCAACTCGAAGAAACAGCAGTACAAACCTTGGGAGTCATGAGTTCTCTGTCTCTTAGTCCTCTCGCCCCACCTACTTCTTCCTGCTCCTCTTTTGCATGGGTGCAACTTATTGTTGACAGTAGGAAGAGAAAGTCTTCCTCCCGGATCTCAGGACCAAATTTTGATGTTGTGGCAGCCTTGTTAGGCACTACCCCTCCTTCTCATGCCAAAAAATCTAGAACTACCTCTAGGATAGTGTCTGATGCTCAAGGCCAACAATTCCTGGAGATAGCCAAAACTAAGTCAGACAAGCCAGAGCAAGATTTGCAAGCTTCTGATCTAGAACTCTCGAGAATTCCCATGGGAGAGTCTACCCCTAAAGGAGAAATCCACAATCTTTAGGAAACAGTCACCAGAGTCATTGGGAGGGTAGAGAAAGGGCAGCAAACCATTGACCAATTAGAAGAACAAGCCCAGATTCTTACAAGTTTCATCAAATCCCTTTTTTCCAAGGAAAAAGTTTTGGATCTTACCCCATTGACTACTCTTCCACCCCCTGTAATTCTGAGCCAAGATGAAGTATAGAGTATCAAAGATATGCACAAGTATTTCATCTATGGCAGAGCTATGGAGGCCATGGTGGATGATATGCTTGTTGCAGGATTGAACTTCATTGATGAAGCTTTCAAACTCCACATGAAGGTGAAAAAATTACAACAGAAGCTCTCCTCCACTATTGGGATCATAGATAAAGAACTTAAACTTTGGAGCAGTTGCATAATAGACCTCCACCTCATGGGACAAACAGATGAAAAAATTTTATTGGCAAGCAAGGTTTTTGAAGATATAAACTATAATTTTTCAAAGTCCTAGGTCTACAACGTGGAATGGAAGATCAAGGTCCTAGAGGAGGCTTTGGGAGAATTAAGAAATAGCTGGCAGAAGGCTGAGGCCTTCAAAACACTAGTTATATCTGCCTTCAAAGATATACATTTCCATCTTCAGGATGAGACTTCTAGTGTGCCTCTCTCCTTACAAGAAATCAAATCTCAATTCAGAGCTTTTGTCAAAGGTGATCTATTCAAGGAAAGCTCCATTTCCAAGGAAAAAATGAAGGAGATCTGCTCTCTTCATTCTGCCATAGAAGAAGCGAATAAAGATTATCATACTCATGTCAAGTTCGACAAGGAAATGGAGAAGTTCCTCGGATTTTTGACTCGGTCTACTGCCAACACATCAGTCCCATGAGGCAGAGACATAGCAGAGGCGTTGAAGAGATTCAGACAGCGGATCTTAAAGTTGGTGGGTCCCTCCCAATCATGAGTGCCCGTCTTCTTCTCCTAATTCTTCTCTTCTCTTCCTCCTTTTCCTCTCGTATTTGTTGTAATTAGTTGGGGTATTGCGATTAGCAGCCCTTTAACTAAACATTAGTTAAAAGAAGTAGTTACCAAGAGTAACTAATTTGTAAACTATATAATTGCCTCTCTTCGCCATTTTGAAGGGGGGGAAGAACTTGGCTTATTTCTGAAAGTGTAAATAAACCATAAAGAAATCAATACAGAAGGATTTTTTATTCTTTTTCTATCTGGTTTCCTTTATTCTCAAGCTATTCATTTAATATTGTTAGATCATTTGTCTGTATTATGCTGAGAAGCTTTGTATTCTTGCAGATGTTATTTACAGAACTTTACGTCTTTTCAAGTTTCATCTTATTAATGTGATAAAAATGATCTTATTCCAATTCGATGTACCCTCGCATGCATAAGGAATTACTCTATCATCTATGATTCTGAATGGTGCCTTTCCGCTCGCTCTCGCATTTTCATTCCTCAGTCCTTTTGTGATTGATGATCCTTTTAGAAAACACTTTCATAATATCCAAGTTCCATAGTAAAACCATGCTTTGTATATGTGTAAATAGGTTCATTTCTGAATAAGGGAACCTATCCCATTAAAGAGGAGGGTCTTCTTGTCCCCTGACTATTGCTCTTCTTGAAGTCCTTTTTGACGACCAACAGTTTTTGGCGACTCTGTTGGGGAATCATATTTCAGTTCTATAATCATTTATCGATCATCTTTTGATCTAATGACTCCACATTTTACTCAAGGGAGAAGGGCCCTTGGTTTTGAAGATTCTCAATTTTAGCTTTTGGAACAGCAGGATTTTCCTTTTCCTTCAGCAAGAAGAAATAGAAAGGCTTGTTCAACAAGCACTCCTCCTATCAAAAATAAAATCCCTACCAGTGATATTCCTTCAGAGCAAATCAGTCCTAATCTTCGAGCTCTGATTCTTTCTCAAGCCATTTTTCTAAGAATGGCAGCGCCATTACCTTGGGGTCATCATGTTGGGCCTCTTGCCCTTCCTCAGCCTTTGCACGAGTTACCCAGAGGTAACCGGAAGAACTTTCCTAAATTTAAGGGTGATGGAAAGGTACATCCTGATGAACACATCGCAGCCTTCATAGTTGCATGCGGAGTTCTGGGAGTTGAACATGAAGACATCTCCGTAAGGATTTTTGTTGAGACTTTACAAGATAATGTTGCTGATTGGTTCTATCACCTTCCGGCCGGAGCTATCACTAGCTGGAACACAATGAGAACTGGGTTTGAAAACCGTTTCAAACCGGCGGAAGACATGCATGCTTTTCTAGCCCAAATTTCTCAAATAAAGAAGGAATCACAAGAGCCCATGAGATAATTTGTGGCTCGATTCAATAGGTTGATTAACAAAATTCCACCAAATACTCAACCTATAGATCAAATTCAAAAATGCTTCTTCCTAAATGCCCAATTCCCTGAAGTTAGTTATGCACTGAGAAGGGCTAATCTTGCAACATTAGCCAAGGATCAAACTCTTGCTGTTAGTGTTGAAGATGATTTAATCATGTCAGGGAAGTTGAGGAGAGACCCTTCTAAATCTAAGTCTGCTTCTTCCTCCTCTTCCACTCCTGGACCTAATACTGATCCATTGGTACAAAAACTTGCAAATGATCTCATCGTCATTAAGAAACAATTGGCTCAGCATACTCCCTATGCAGATATTCCAAGGAGGAATTTTCAGCCCAGAAATCGTTTGCCTACTTCTCAAACAAGGCTAGCACTTGAAGGACCTCCTATTAAAGTTCCTGTCAATGCAACCTATGAAGTTGAAGAACCAGAGGATGAGGAGGTTAATGAAGAATGTGAGGAATTTGTTGAAGAGGTTGATGATGACACAGATGAACTTGAGGGATCTCAAGTTAATTTCTTCACCACTGAAGGCATTGATGAAGGAGATGATTATGATGATGTAGTAGTAGGCATGAATAGCGAATCATACGCTGTCATGACTTGAGAGTAGACAAAGCAAAGGGAGAAAGTGATGCAACCCACCAAAAAATCTAAGGAGCAGCCGACAACTATCCCTGTAATTGCAAAAAGAGGATCCCCTATACCCATTTCATCTACACCAAAGGTGAGTCCTGTCAATTTTGCTACTAAAGTTACTTCTTTTTCCCCTAAAATTGATAAACCTAGGATCTCAAGCGATGATAACCCATCCACTTCTGGGTCTTTCGATATTATTGATCACCTAAAAAAGACTAAGGTTCAAATCACAGAGGTTGAATATTATCAAACCCATCCCAAGGCTTTTGCTAAAATGATTCACTTTGTCAATTCCCATTCTAAAACTACCTCTAAAGGCCTTTTACCCACTCACTCTTCTACACCACAGCCTAATCTGGTAGCCACTGTCACCTCACCCATTGATAAAATCAAACCATTCTATGTGACACTCCTTATAGCCGGCCATAGGCTCAATAATTACGTCATAGACTCAGGGGCATCAGACAACGTAATGCCTGCCAAAGTAGCTCATGCCTTAGGCCTAACTCTCACACGTACTTACGGATCTTGTTATTCCATGGAGAGTAAGGAAGTGCCCCTGGTCGGAAGAATTAAGGATGCACAAGTGGCTTTTGCTACTTTACCTGAGAAGAAAGTTTTGGCTACTATCCTAGTAGCAGATATTCCTCCTTCATATGGGATGCTACTAAGTAGAAACTTTTGTAAGGATGTGGGTGGAGAAATTCAAATGGATTGGTCACATGCCCTCATACCTGTTAATGGGAAAATGAAGAAGTTGCTGCCTAAGAAGTAGTCTGAGTATATTATACAAAAAACTGATGATCCCAAAGCACAAATACTCTATGAGGATATAGGGCATGGAAACTACATGATTATGTCTCCAGGAGAAATCCAACCCCCCAAAGTGTCACCTAAAGATCCTAATGGTGTTTGGATATTAGAGTTTGATGAAAGTTGTTCTTCAGCTGGTTCTAGAGCTGGTGTCATATTGGTGTCACCTGAAGGAAGCATTCATCCTTTCTCATTCAAGTTGCAATTTGAAAATACCAATAATACAACAGAGTATGAAGCTCTCATTCTTGGACTCCAGGTGGCAAAAGAACAAGGTGTGAAGAATATTCTAGCTCGTGGGGATGCAGAATTGATTGTCAAGCAAGTTAGGAACCTCTTCCAGGTAAAGAATAGAAGGTTGAAACATTACAGGAATCAGGTTTGGGACTCCATTGAATTTCTTGATGCTTTCTCCATCAAAGCAATGCCTAGGGAAGAGAATACCAGGGCTGATTCACTGGCAGTCTCAGGGTCACTGCTTATACCTCATCCTGATTTTTCTCAAGATAAGTTCACCATCGAGATGATCCATAGACCCAGTGTACCTGATAATACAAGTAACTGGCAAGTTTTCAATGACGATCAACACTTGCTTTCTTTCTTAGAACTCAAGGATAATTTTGAACAGTTGTACTTTGAAGGAAGTGATAATTTACCTCGTGAAAGTGTGCCCTTTGACGAATAAGTCGTTAAAGAAGAAGAAGCAGATCAAGATGGATGTATCAAACTCAAAGGAAACAAGATTCCAAAAGGATTGGTGAGTTTAGAAGAATTGTTCGACAAACATGACAGGTATGTAAAGTTTAAAGCTTCTACTGGACCTCAACAATCAGCTGAATATGAAAAAATTAATATTGGGAGTTCTACTGATCCTAAACTCGTGAACATTGGAAAATGTTGCACACCAGAAGAAAAGAAGAAGGTAATTAGTCTTTTGAAGAAGTATAAAGATGTCCTTGCTTATTCCTATGAAGACTTAAAAGCCTTTAAACCAAAGGAGATGCAGCATTTTATCCCTCTCAAACTTGGAATTAAGCCTTTCAAACAAAAGTAGAGGCAATACAATCCTAAGATAGCTGACACCATTTTTCAAGAAATATAAAAGCTATTAAAAGCCAAAAACATTTTTCCTATTCACCATTCAACATGGATTACCAATATTGTACCTGTTAGAAAGAAAAATTGTGAAATTTGTATCTGTGTTGACTTCAGGAATCTGAATCAAGCTTCTTTAAAGGACAACTATCCTTTACCCATGATGGATCAGGTATTGCAAGCAGTAACGGGATCTGAAATGTTGTCTATGCTTGATGGATTCTCAGGATATAACCAGGTAGAAGTTAATACTACAGATCAACACAAAATGGCTTTCACTACTCCTTGGGGTACCTTTGCTTACAAAAGGATGCCTTTTGGGCTCATTAATGATGGTGACACTTTTCAGAGAGCTATGGATCTGGCTTTTGGAAGTTTGAAAGGAAAGTGTATCGTCGTATACCTTGATGACTTGACTGTATTTTCTAAAACAAGGGCAGATCATTTTCAGCATCTAGAAACAGTTTTGCTGAAATGTAGAGAACATGGGATCTCTTTAAATCCTAAGAAATCCATCTTTTGTGTCACGGAGGGGAAATTATTGGGGCACGTTTTCTCCAAAGAAGGTATAAAAATTTATCCTGAGTGAGTTCAAGCCATTCAGCAAACTCCTCTTCCAACTAGCAAGAAAGGAGTGCACTCCTTTGGTAAGATTAACTTTCTGAGGAGATTCATCCCTGATTTTGTAGAGCTAACTTTGAATATCTCTCAAATGATGAAAGGCAAACAGATGTTTGGTTGGTCTCTTGAAGTAAAAAAGGCCTTTGAAGGTATTAAAGAGGCTATTGCTAAGAATCCTGTTTTAGCGTGTCCAAATTTCAACAAAGATTTTATTATCTATTGCTATGCCACAGTTAACACCCTAGCTGCTGTTCTGACTCAAAAATATTCTAATGATCATGAACTCCCAATTGCATTCATGAGATACATTCTAAAAAATCATGAGCTAAGATACACCATAATGGAGAAACATGCTTTCGCAGTGGTTAAAGTTGTCAAGCAGTTTCATTTTTACATTCTTAATTCTCACTCCATAGTATTTGTACCAGATACAACCATCAAGTCCATTCTCACACAACAGGAGTTTGGATCCAAGAGAGGGAACTGGGTGGCTAAGGTCCAAGAATATGACATTGACATTAGACCAACTAAGCTCGTTCGTGGAAAAGGCTTGTGTGAACTCATCGCTGAGGGAGCTGGACATGGGTTACTGGAGGATGAGGCTGATCTTCCTACCGTTTTGTTTCTTGGCTCAATCGATGAATGGTATGCTGATATCATACATTTTCTCACCTATGGGGAATGCCCCTCTCATTTGACTACCAAATAAAAGAGAGCTATTAAACTAAGGTCAGCCCAATATGTTTTGTGGGAAAATTCCTTGTTTAAGCATGGATTGGATGGGAGATTTCTAAAATGTGTGGACAAAGAACAGAAAAAGAAACTACTTTCTGCTTTTCATAATCAGGTATGTGGAGGGCACTACTCATCAACTGTTACTGCTCACAAGATTCTTCGTGGAGGATATTACTGGCCTACCTTGTTCAGGGATGCATCAAAGTGGGTTGATAAATGTGAAGCATGTCAGACTTTCGTAGGAAGACCCAAGTTGGCTTCGTTACCTCCTAAACCAGTTGTGATTGAGGAACCTTTTTAACAATGGGGTTTGGATTTCATTGGAACACTTAATCCCTCTTCTAGTGCTGGTCATACCCATGTATTAACTGCCACAGATTATTTCACCAAGTGGGTAGAAGCCATTCCAGTGAAGAGTACTACTTCAGAAGTAGTATGCAGTTTTATTAAAGAGAACATCTTGGTAAGGTATGGTGTACCAAACAAAATCGTGACAGATAATGCATCAAATTTTTCTTCAACTGAGATGATGGATTTTTGCTATGGATATGGCATCTCCCTGGCTCACTCCTCAGATTACTATCCTCAGGGAAATGGACAAGCAGAATCAACAAATAAAAATATGGTGGCCATAATAAGGAAATTAGTCAACGAATCCCAACGGAACTGGCACAAGAAACTCTATGATGCTCTTTGGGCAGATAGGATCACACCTAAGAGAGCCATTGGGATGTCTCCTTTTCAGGTAGTATATGGAGTGGAGGCCCAATTTCCAGTCACAGTGGAGCTTCCAGCCCTGCATTTAATGAAGGCCATTGAAGATACCAGTTTCAATGATTCTTTGGATAAGAGGATCATGTATCTCCACAAATTGAATGAGGATAGATTGAAAGTTGCTGATAGGATATCTGCCCACCAACAGAAAGTAAAGGTCCTATTTGATAAAAAGGCCAGGTTCAGAGATTTCAAAATTGGAGACATCGTTTTACTATGGGATAAAAGGCATGAACCTCGTGGCAGCCATGGCAAGTTTGATTCCCTTTGGCTCGGACCTTTCAAGATCAGGCACTTTGCTGGTGAGAATTATTTTTACCTTGATTATATGGATGGTTCTTCTCTCCCACTTCCTTATAGTGGGCAGTACCTGAAATTTTTTAAGTCATAGGTGATTAGGAAGTCCTTTTGTACATTCTGTATAGCATTTTGTTTTTCCTTCCTTCTCTCTGTTTTGGTGTGTTGTCTTCTGTATTGTTTTGGTTTGTTGACTCTGTGGCCCAATGGATAAGGTACTAGTCTACTTCCCCAGTTTGTCTAAATTCTTGCCTTGTCTCATTCCTTGAATCCATGCCAAGTCATCCCCAGAAGGAGCCAGCTGTTGTCCACTCAAAATTCCCCTGCTTTTAAGAAGTTGAAAATTAAAATTTTGAGGTTAAGTGTCTTTTCTATTATCATGGTAATGTGATAAGTCAAAAAATTGGAAAAATATGTGTTTTTGGGTCATTTTGTGTGGTTTTCGGGATCGTCGGACATTTTTGTCCCATGTGTCCCAGGTTCATTCGGACTCTTTGTTCCCCGATCGGCCGGTCTACCCGAAGTCCGTTCTTTTCGGGCTCGTCAGAAATTTTTGTCCCACGTGTCCTAGGTTCATTCAAACTCTCTGTTCCCTGATCGGCCGGTCTACCCGAAGTCCGTTCTTTTCAGGCCCATCAGTGCTTTTTGTCCCAAGTGTCCCAAGTTCACCCGGACCCGTTATTCCCTTTTCGTCTGATTCAGCCGAGTCACGTATTCCACGTACTTTCGTCCCGCATGTGCCAAAAACATTTGTGTGTCTTTTCCCCGCGTCGCCCGAATCGGCCGAACCGCGTACTTCGCACTTTCGCATCCCTCATGTCCCAAATGAACCAAGTGTCATTTGTGTTAATTTTTCCCGCTCTACCCGAATATCTTGCTTTTTAATTTGTTAGATGTGTATTTAATGCACATTTATTGTCTTTCTCTCTCCTAAACGGCTATATAACTAGCTGCCGTTATGTGTTTTTGCACACTTCTTTCATGCTATCAATTTGCTTGAACCTTTGTGACCAAAATTCTTGCATGCATATTCATTCCCCCCTGCAATTCCATCCCAAGTCCAGCGAGCAGCTTTGCTCTCCGAGTTACTATCAACATGAAGATCAAATTCCAGGGGCAGGATCAAATTTCACCACTTGAGTCTGTCGTTCCCGATATCGGGGACAGTGAAGTTCGCCACCTTGATTTTAGAGATTTTTGGGTAAGGATAACCGATGCAAACCCTTCACCTATGGCATAGATAATCCATGACATTGGTTTGGCTTTCGTCGGTGGCTTCCCTATCTCAGTGCAATGCGCAGATACAGTGCTCTCCTATGGTGCTCATTTCAACCCCGACTCGAGTGAGTTGGCCAACGTGCATGGGGAGCTCATCACCAAACTTGACGCTGCCACCATTGGCACTACCCTAAGAATTCCAGAAATGGACAATTCCATAGTAATCTCTCAAAACTAGGCACATGCCCTCTTCGACCAAAACAGTGAGAAGTACAACGCAAGGGTGGCAAAGTCATGGCTTAAAAACCCTAAAAACGGGGCATCCCATCTATCCAAGGTTTTGTTCCATGTCGATTTCAATGAAAAACTATCAGATTTCATAATCCTACTAGCTCGGGTTATGGGCTTACCCTCTACTAATGAGTTCCATTTTTGGATGTGCCCACTTATCAACATGGTGTGCGAAGGAACTCAGAGTGTCAACTAGGCAGAGATCATCACTATGAACCTAGCAGAGCAGCTGTCTAATGTACATCAGACAAAGAAATTATATATGACTTCATACCTGATGTATACTCTGGCAGCATCGAGGTAATGGTTTGGTTTCTCATACATCGATGCTCACAAGGATGACCCCGTGTATGCCTACTGCCCACAGTTCACCCTGGAAACCAGCAATCACAATTTCCGAAGGGTGAATGACACTTTCACCATGTACATTTTCATGCTCCTGGAAAGTGACATGGTGAGGAGATTTTCTGATGAAGCTATGAGCCTGATAGCGCATTACGGTGCCTATTTCATCCCATTTAGGAAATTTTCTTATTAAGGATTGTCGGCTATGAGAGCACTCCTCTCAAGCTTCCTATGTTCTGCAATGACAAAATGGCCTTGATAGAAGTGTGCAGGCAATTGGAAAAATTGCATAGAACCTGCAGAGATAAGAAAATTACTGGCTTGCACTTCCCCATCTCTTTGGGAAACTACACCTGTAAAACAGCCCTGGATGCACAAAATATAGAAAGGGCCCTAGCTCCCATTACTGTCCATTTCTTCAGGCCAAGAACTTGCTTTGACTTGAAAAATTTATTGAGCAAAACATCAAGATCACCTATCATCATAGGGTAGACGCAGAGGACTATTGGGCTGACTATGCTGATGATTTTGAAGCAAGAAGGAGGCATTACGTCAGGTTTTCTCTACAATTAATTCAAGAACTCAACTTGTACCAAGTTCCTGAAGGGCTTCAAGATGATAATTCTGACCTATACTCATATGAGTATGACAATGTGGTCAAACACACTCCCTTGGAGGACTTGGATTGGTTTAAAAAGGAGAAGGATGATTTGGCTGAAATCCTAGCTCCGGTCTTAGTCAGGACCAAGATCTGGTTTGATAAGAAAGTCCGTGAGCTTAGGAGGCACTCAGGGGAATCCTCCTCCAAGGATGCTTCAACACCAAGGAGGAAGCATTAACACCCAGATCAGAAGCACCTGTGCAAACCCCTCCTGCCTCGTCAACTCAAGGACCTGCAGTCTCTACTCCTTCCTCATCCACCCAGGTGTATCAGAAGAAGGTCAGAGAAGTTAAAAAGGATCATGTGGAGGAAGACCCCATGAGGAAGCATGTAGAATTGCCTTCAGGACCAAAGAACATTATCGTTCTTAGTGAAAGTGAAGAGAGTGAAGTTCCAGCTCTTGTAAGTGCCCCTGAAGCCCCAATGGATAAAGATAAAGAAATCCATAGCGCTGAACTTCCAAGCACTGTTGATTCTTCTACACCAGGAGCCCCAAGCACTCTACTTATATCTCAACTCGAGGCAACAATAGTACAAACCTTGGGTGCCATGAGTTCTCTGTCTCTTGGTCCTCTTGCCCCACCTGCTTCTTCCTCCTCCTCTTTTGCATGGGTGCAACCTCTTGTTGACAGTAGGAAGAGAAAGTCTTCCTCCCGAATCTCAGGACCAAATTTTGATGTTGTGGCGGCCTTATTGGGCACTACTCCTCCTCACGCCAAAAATTCAAGAACTACCTCTAGGATAGTGTCTGATGCTCAAGGCCAACAATTCCTGGAGATAGCCAAACCTAAGTCGGACAAGCCAGAGCAAGATTTGCAAGCATCTGATCTGGAACTCTCAAGAATTCCCATGGGAGAGTCTACCCCTGAAGGAGAAATCCACAATCTTTAGGAAACAGTCACCAGAGTCATTGGGAGGGTAGAGAAAGGGCAGCAAACCATTGAACAGTTGGAAGAACAAGCCCAGATTCTTACGAGTTTCATCAAGTCCCTGCTGTCCAAGGATAAAGTTTTGGATCCTACCCCATTGACTACTCTTCCACCACCTGTAATTTTGAGCCAGGATGAAGTGCAGAGTATCAAAGACATGCACAAGTATTCTATATATGGAAGGGCTATGGAGGCCATGGTGGATGATATGCTGGTTGCAGGATTAAATTTCATTGATGAAGCCTTCAAACTCCACGGGAAGGTGAGTAATTTACAACAGAATCTCTCCTCCACTATTGGGAGCATTGATAAAGAACTTAAACTTTGGATCAGTTGCATAGTAGACCTCCGCCTCATGGGACAAACAGATGAAAACATTTTGATTGGCAAGCAAGGTCTTTGAAGATGCCAAGGATAATTTTCAAAGTCCTGGGTCTACAGCGTGGAATGGAAAATCAAGGTCCTGGAGGAGGCTTTGGGAGAGTTAAGAGAATAGCTGGCAGAAGGGTGAGGCCTTCAAAACACTAGTTATATCTGCCTTCAAAGATATACATTGCCATCTTCATGATGAGACTTCTGGTGTGCCTCTCTCACTTACAAGAAATCAAAGCTCAATTTAGAGCTTTAATCAAAGGTGATCTATTCAAGGAAAGCTCTATTTCCAAGGAAAAAATGAAGGAGATCTACTCTCTTCAATCTGCCATAGAAGAAGAAAATAAAGATTATCATACTCATGTCGAGTTCGAAAAGGAAATGGAGAAGTGCCTCAGATTTTGGACTCAGTCTACTGCCAACACATCAGTCCCACAAGGCAGAGACATAGCAGAGGAATTGAAGAGATTCAGACAGTGGATCTTAAAGTTTTTTGGTCCCTCCCAGTCATGAGCACCTGTCTTCTTCTCCTAATTCTTCTCTTCTCTTCCCCCTTTTCCTCTTGGATTTGTTGTAATTAGTTGGGGTATTGCGATTAGCTTCCCTTTAACTAAACATTAGTTAAAAGAAGTAGTTACCAAGAGTAACTAATTTGTAAACTATATAATGGCCTCTCCTCGCCATTTTTAAAGGGGGGAAAAATAACTTGGCTTATTTATGAAAGTGTAAACAAATCATAAAGAAATCAATACATAAGCATTCTTCATTATTTGTCTATCTAGTTTTCTTTACTCTCAGGCTATTCATTTAATCTTGTTAGATTATTTGTCTGTATTATGCTGAGAAGCTTTGTATTCTTGCAGATGTTATTTACAGAACTTTGTGTCTTTTCAAGTTTCATCTCATTAATATGATACAAATGATATTATTCCAATTCGTTTGTACCTTCACATGCATAAGGAATTACTCTATCATCTATAATTCTGACTAGTGCCTTTCTGCTCATTCTTGCATTTTCATTCCTCAGTCCTTTTGTGATTGATGATCCTTTTAGAAAACACTTTCATAATATCCAAGTTCCATAGTAAAACCATGCTTTGTATATGTGTAAATAGGTTCGTTTCTGAATAAGGGAACCTCTCCCATTAAAGAGGAGGGACTTCTTGTCCCCTAACTGTTGCTCTTCTTGAAGTCCTTTTTGACGACCAACACACACCTAATTGAGTGCGCTATTGTTAACACTCATACTAGTGCATTTAATTGTATGTGATAGCGTTATGTGTTTTTGTAATTTTCTAGCATGTGAGATCATTTTTTATTATTGTCCAAACATTATTTTTCAACCTATTTTCTAAAGGTTGTCATAAATAAAACATGTAACACTTATTTTGGCTTTTAATATTTATCTAATCTAATCTAATTAAACAATACACGTATGTCAGGGTTCATTTTAAGACCCCCCTCCAAAAAATTATTATAAAATGGGTGTGGAATGTGCTAAACAAGAAATTATCGTTATTGGTGAATCTAGGAATGGAGGGTTTTGGTGTGGCAGTGAATGCAAGTTTTTTGTAAACATTGGGTGTCACTACCTGTATTTTTTTTTTCCAACTGAAAGTTAGAATATGTTACCATATGGTAAGAGAAATATGTTGTCGCACATCAATCTCATGGGTACTTCCATCCAGTAAAAAATTTCTCCAATTTTTTGACGCTACCAATGCGTTATTGGATGTTGGATAAACACAACATGTTACCGGTTGAAATATCAATCTATGTTGTCATACAATATTTTATTTTCCTTTTTCATTCTAACCAGTGACAACACAAGATATCAACACCGGTCTGTAACACAAAAGGTGTTACCATGCGACATGTTATTGTGCTGCCGCATGGAACCCTACTTGATATTTTCACCTGGTAATATTCTTAAGCTACCAAACATAACCTATTTTGTGTTCCTATCCTCAACCAATGGGTCCGTTCCTTGCTTATATATATACACACCCATCCCAATTCCTTTTGTCCTATTTGCACTTGCAGGTTTCTCTAGACTATATTTTTTCAGAACTTCCTCTAGGATTGCAAACAATTTTTTCTGCAATCCTCATCCACTTGTAGTATTAGATAGACAATTTGTTCTACAATCATCGTATATAGGTATATGTCAACACCTCTTTTTTCAAATAATAAAAATCTCAAGATTCAAGAATCATGGCACTAAGAAAAAATTCGATTAACACTCTTTCATATGTTTATAGAAACCTATTACTACTGGAAGACCCACAAATTAAGATTCAATCCGATTAGATTGGAAACTTAGGGTTCCATGCACTTCTTTACATGTCTCAGTATGAGACATAATACAAGTTGTTAGATAATTTAATGTAAATTCATAATAGTAATGATGGATTTTTCACTGTTGCATTACCATCCCATCAATTTGTCATCAGGATAACCCCTAATGAAATTTATCATCTGATAGGAATACCCCATAAAAATGCTTTGTCTGTATCCACAAAAGCTATTCTACCTAATAAGAATTTTTTTTACAGTCTCTTTAAGATCTTTTTGTTGATGGTGAGGTTAAAAATATCTCCAAAAGAGGGATTAATAGACAATTAAGAAAAGACCCCTTTCTCTTGGATATGGTGGAATTTTCCCAAGCCCGCATCATTTTATAGGGAAGATACACTAAAATTCCTTAGTGGTGTTGGAATGAAAAAATAGCTAAGTATGAAGAGTGTGTAGAGAAATGTGATGCGCAAGTGAGGTACATGAATACATGCGAGGATATGTAAAATGGTGTGTGGAAGGCTCACACCTAGTTAGAAAAAACCCATGACTTAGCCAATTTTGTAATCGACAAGCTAAAAATAGAAAATTAAGATGGAGTTCCGACCAAGAAATGGATAAAAACATGGTGACTTGGCAGTAGAGAGAAGGCTATTTTTGGGGAATGAACATGCATATCAAGCACACGCATGGAGGTTAATAATAGTATTAAAGAAGACCTATTTATAAGATGATCTATTATTAGTTGATGTACAAAAGCATGCAAGTAGTCTATTTTGAGCATGCCCATTGTTAAGAAGGTTCATAGGTAGTGAATGGAAAATCCCCACCCCTAGATATATCTATTATATGTCATTATTTTGGTATCATGTACCACCACCATTCATGTTTGAGTACAGAGAGTATTTGTATGTAGTTATGGCTTAGGGTTTTATATTTACTCTTGTTCCATCGCCTAGTTATGAAGATGTATTCATATTATATTATGTAATACTTTATTATAATGGATTATGGAGGACTGATTTTGGTGATTTATGTGTCTGAAAATGGTGAATACAATGTGTAATTGATATCAATTATCATATGATTTGTTATGATTTTGGTTATATCTGAATCGTGGTATGATGTATGCGAAAATCTTTACTTGAATGTATTCTTTGATATTGGTTATTATGAATATGTATGCTAACATCTTGACAAGAAAATACAAAGGATGAACTTGGTAGCTTTGTGCACTTTGGGTGAGCATTCAAATCCATCTAAGTGAGGTGTCAGTGTGCATTGAAATTAAGTGGAAATAAAAGACTACAAGTGGGTAGTGTAATACATTCTCCAAACCCTTTCTGATGTTAGATTCAATTGGATATTTCAACAAGGATTCAATATTACCTTGACAAATCCATTGTGAATCCTGATGTAATTATTTCTTATTCATGTTTTATTATCAATTTCTATTATGAGGGTTTTCATGTACTCAAATCAACAACTATTCCAACTACTCTGCATGAGAAGATAGAGAAATATGCAATTTCCTTGGACCAACAGTTGGTGAGTATTTTGTTTTAAGAGCATTCTATCTTGATTATTTTCATAAAAAATTATCATTTATAACTCAATTTTTCAAAATATAAATTGTATTTTCAACATGTCAAAGCAAGTGAAATAATGGCTCAACGTGTTGCTGTAGTTTACACACATAACCATGTTGGATCTAGTGAAAATGTTGATCTCACAATGATCGATGACTCTATGGTTCTCACTAACACATAACAACCAATAAGTAGAAGCAAATAGATGTGCATTTCTGCTAAATCATCCCACGACCAAGAAAGAACTCACACTGAGGCTAATGCATGTTTTAATTAATCCATAATGCACAATCATGTTAATTTTGATTAATGTTTTATAGAATAATGATAATCCAAGTCTTAACAATGACATATGTCATTTTCCTAATGTACAACATTTTCTAACTCGTCACTGAGACACACGGTGTCTATTGTTGCAGATACTACTTATATACCTAAGAAACAAGAGATTCAGTCTGCACCAATTCTCCACCCTTCAAGTTTAGGTATGAATAAATATTGAATTTAAATCTAATTAATATTAGTATTTCTTTTATGATTTTATCATTCAATTTACCTAGTTTTCCTTAAAATCAATTCTTGCAATGCCACCACACCCCTTCCATCCAATACCACAGTCTATTGATTATGGACAAAAAATTCACAACACAATAAATCTATATTAATTTCATTATTTTTATGATATTAGAGTTCCCTTGTTTGAATTCATAAATACATCTTACTGATATTATTAAATTATTAATGCTCGAAGAATTTTTGCAACCTCAATCTCATGTTCGACCCACAACCACCCCCACTTCTCAACGCTTAAGGAGTACAACATGCCCACATCCCCTTCATTATTATGCAAGTAAAAATAGGATAGTGTTCCCTGTGACGAGTAGGGGGATGCACAATTTTATAGCTTCAGAGTTCCCTAATGTTTTAATTGGTAGCATGCAGAGTGCCAGAGGCACTTATTTTTAATTAATATAGATATGGATGGGGAGTATCTTGGTTTTAACAACATTGACAACATGGAAGAAGAATGCAAACATAGTGAATATTTTATTTAGTCTACACAGAAGGATCTACCCATGCCACAAAAAAAATCATATTCAAATCCTCCTTCCCCAACTGGAAGGAAAAAAAAAATTCAGTAGACCTCCTTGTCAATGATAATACTATGACCCTTGTGATGGAAAAAATTATCCCTAATATTAAGGAATTGAATATATGAGAGATCAAAATGAAATATATGATCAAATAAATTAATGAAATATATCATACTTTTGAACACAGGGAATTTTTTTTGCATTAATAAAAAATGAACTGGTGATGACTGATGGTTTACTTGGTCAAGGACAATTTGGTAATTCTATCACCAACAATATTTACAATAATGATAATTTTTTTGCTATAATTATTAAAAAATTCAAAAATTTGAATGCCGAGGTGCATTTTTAGTACAATAAGTGGAATAGAGACAAAAAAATTGTCCCTATGGTAAATGAAAAGAAAGACTTGGCCTTGGTAAGTACTTAATATTTTAAAGATTATAATTTATGTTGTTGTCATTTATCTACTTTCTATCTATGGTATTTCTACATGCAATCCAAGTACCAAACATTGAAGATTGAAGTGCAGGTGTTAGATAAACACCTGAAAATAGTGAAATAAAGTGTACACAGTGCAATCACCTTCAAAGAAAAACTTGGTGTGTTAAAAAAGAAGAACAATACATTACAAAAGATTATAAATGAGCATGGACTGGATCAAAATATTCTGTCGAAGAAAAAATTGATGAGGATCCTTCTCTCTTTTTAGTAGGAGATGCAACTAATAAAGATAGACAAAATCTTGAAAATATTAATGTACCTACAAAATAATTAGTCAATTCTGGTGTTATAGTAGATAGTTCAAATGTTGAGGTTACAGAAGCTCCCCAAGGACTAGAATCCAAGTGAAGGAAAAATATTGATGTAAATAATTGTATTTGTCAAATGAAAACATTATCCTGATGTCAGTAATTGTATTTCTCTCATGTCAGTTTCAAATGAAAAAATTATATATTTTTAAGCTTGTATAGTTGATGAATAGTAATACATGGATTTACATTGTACAATTTAGTTTCAAAAATGTATGCACTCAATATTAAAAAATTGGATGTAAATTTTGCTCGTGAATCTTGAAAGTTGATTCTTTATGTATAGATAGATTATAATTATAGTGTATTTTCAAATTTGTTGAATTAAATACAAAAAAATTATCTCTAGACTCCTATGTTTTTTATTAATCTGCAAAATCTTGATGGGGTATATGGATTATAATAAATTTGTGAATGCATGCTATTTGATATTAAGAAATCAAAGATTGAACATACTTTCCTAGTAAACTTACATCATCCAATTTATAGTTTGTACAACTATTTACTATTTTTTATTTCAGAACATTATAAAAACATAGAAGTGATTTAAAATTTCCAAACATTATATACAAAATATATAACTAGATGGACCAGTCTGGAGAACAATGTGGTTAAGATAAATTTTGATGGGGTGTCAAAAGGGAATTCGAGTCCTGTTGGGGGGGAGGGATCTTTAGAAGCAGTGATGGTGTTTGGATTTTTTCCTATGTTGGTATGTTAGGGAGACAAACTAACAATATGGCGGAGGCTAGAGCTCTTCTGTGGGGTTTCAATTTGGCAAAGGATAGAGGGATCAAAAATATCTAGATTGAGGAGGACTCCCTCATTATTGTTAATGATATTAACAATACAAATACTATTAATTCGACCTTAAGAAATGTTCTTAGTGATGTCATAGAAATTTTAAATTTTTTTGAAAAGGTTTCAATTAATTTTTACCCTACGTCAAGGTAATATGTGGGCGGATAAGTTGGAAAATTTTGGCGTGCAAAGCTATGATTACAAAATCTGGAATAAAGGTGATGACTTCCCCCCAATAATTAATGAAGAAATTGGTATAGATATAATGCACTAAAATTAACGATTCTTGCACGAGTGAGCATCAATATCACTTGAACCGAGGAAGCTTACTTAAGGGGAGAAAATTAAATTGTCTCAATGTTTCGAAAGGGGTTATGAACTTTAGAAGTGAGAGAGGGTGGGATAGGTTTTGCATTGTGAATATGGGTGGCAACAAAATCAGGGTTAAACCGGCAAGTCAGATCATCGACGATTTCAATCAGCCTTTGTGGAAAAATCTCAAGATTGGGGGTTTCTATACTTTTATCTCAAAATTTCATGTTTATGATCCTTCGTTGTTAAAGGATTTTTGTATGGCTTTGATAGAGGGAAATTTTACTGTGAGAGGTATGGAAATTGAAGTCACTGAGAGCATGATTCCCCAAGCTATGGAGATGTATATGGAAGGGCTCAATATTTTTATAGACAAAACTCATAGGGAACACAAAATTGAGACGTTTTTTATGGGTAAGGAAAGGTGCTCCCTTTTCACTGATGGCATATCTTGATCTTGTATTCTAAGCATCTGGAAAGAGGTGTGCCTCCAAATAATGAAGTACATTAATCTGGAGGGAAAATACCATAAAATTTACACACATAATATGTCTTTCCTTAACATGTTTAGATGCAAAATCATGGTGAGCATTCTATTTTTCCTTTTCATGTTGCTAACTAGTTCTTTGAAGGTGTTCCAGAAGGACAAGGCTGAGATGCCTCTGCATGAAGGGCTCATCATTATGATGTATGAAAATGGGAAACCCATCCCTGCCATGTCCTTGAAAGATAAGGATGAGGAGGAGGACATAACCCTAACGGAATGCCTCACCAAGAAGAGGGCCGGTAAAATGTTTGGGTATAGGAATGTTGTGGAGGATGAAGGTCTAGATAAAGGTTTGGAAGGCAAAGGTAAAGTGCGCACTTTCAGGAATAAGGGTATTGAATTTGGTGATAAATTTCTTGAGGGGTTCATAAAAAAGGTTCAATATTTGGAAAGGGTTTTTCAGGTGATGGAGGAGACAAATGTTGGCTATCAAGAAACCATGATGGAAGTGATTCAATCTTCAAAACAAATTTTTTCAGCCCAGGTGAAGCTCAAATAAAATAATATTGTGTTGGAGACACAAGTTAAAGATTTTAATGACATGATGGACATGATGGAAGAGAGCATGAAAAAGAGGAAGTTTAATTTGTGTATTAGCATATATAAGGAAGAACTAAAAGAAGATATAATCGAGATGAGAAAAGAGGATGGAATCAACAAAGATAGTCCTGCTAATAACAAGGAAGTTTCCCCTAATAGTTAATTGATCTTATGGTCCTGGACTGTAGGCGGGATTTTTGTGACCTATCTCAGCCTGGTTTTTTTTGGCTATTTTGTTTTATACCTCTGGTTTTTTTGTCATGGTCTTGGCTTTTCACTGTAATAGTTAAGCTTGTTTAACTCCTATCAGACCTTTTTGTCTCTTTTTTTGCTAGGTGTTTTTTACTCCTTTCTATTTTTCCCTCCCTTGTAAGGCCCCTGGAAGTCGATCCCTATTTTTATGTTACCTAATAAAAAATATGTAAATGAAGAGTTACAATATATATATATATATATATATATATATATATATATATATATATATATTTCAAAAAATTAATACATTCAATTGTATGGTAACTCAAACAACCCTATCCTTCATGGTCCTTCATCGCTTATTTTATCTTTTGTAGTGTCTAGTCTGCTAAACTCTAAGTCAATTTCACCATAATTTGAGTCTCCATTTTTTATTTAATTAACATCTCTCCACTCTACAAGGTATGTCTAATTATATAATGTTCTTTGAAATGGAAATGTGTCCACTCAATATCTTAAAACGTATAGTATTAAACAAGTTTTCATATTTTTGTCCAATCTGTTGTAAAGTTTTGATTTAACAAATGTTAATGTGTTAAATACCCTCTCATATTCAAATGAACCAGAATCATTGTCTGTATGAGTTCATACATTTTGAAATATTCACTTATAGTTTCTCTCAGAATACTACTATAATACAGTTTTCTCCATAATAGTGTGATAGCTCCAATTTCTATTGGTTTAACAAGAGTCTTGTATTGATCACTCATTGTCAATAAAAAATGTGTTGATTGTGATATGATTAATTTTCTATTCAATATTCCATTCAGATCTCTTCCATTAACATATGAAGATTTACAAAATTGATCCATTGGTGCAGACATGTATTTCCCAAAGAGTCGAGATCTTCATTCTTCACCAATGATTGGATTCCAGAAATTGGGATTTATAACTCCCATGGCCTGAAGAAGATCACTATTCTTAAATCATTCTCTGATCTCAGGAGATAATGTTACAGACATCTTCATCAATTGTTTCTATGTATCAAAAACTGTAACATCAAAAAGAAGGCTTGTCACTTGTACTTCCTCAATTTTAGAGGCTAATACATAAGGATCTCTTTGAAAAGAGTGCATTGGTATATTTTTCCCATCAACTAAGATCTAGAGATGACCGTTGATATTAATATTCAAATAGATGTTGGGATATTTTGTATCTATAAAAACTTCCAACTACTGAATATTGACTTCTAAAACCAGTCTTGGTTGGAATATAAGTTATCCAAAATCATACATACATGTTTCATTAATTTGATAAAATCAACAATGTATATAAATATTTCCTAAGCTTGTTTTACCAAGCTTTTTATTTCATTAAACATTAGAAAATTACCACATAAAGTTAGTAAGGTCTCTAAATTAGTCAAGCGATATAGCAAATATTTTTCCTTGTCAACTTCTATACATTTCTTGAACATATACCCTACTAATGACATGTATTCCTCACAAAATCTACAAGCTAGATCATACAATGATATCCATCTCGTGTCAACATCTTTCAACAATTTTGTACCATTTTTTACTCTAAACAAAAATTTATGAAAATCCAAAACTATTATAGGACTACTTGATATGTATGAGTGAAAATCTTGTATAAGCTCCTCTACTTTAGCAACATTTTTAAAATTACTTACAATCTTGTATGAGATATTCATTTTGTGATCCATGCATTGAATATGTATCATTTACGGGGAAACAATTGTTTGAAGGTGAATACAAAGCCTAGTTTTGTGACCTTGCATGATAGCTTCCTTGTCATCTCTATCACATATCAAGTTTGTAGAGATTGAATGATAATCCATGCTAGTTATTTTTTTCAAATTTTTAATAACAAGTTTGCAGAGGTTCTTAGAATTACAATTCTTCATCATTTTGCACATAACTAGTAAATGATTTTCCATTAAATGGTTGTTGATATTGAATGTGTAGACATACATGCAAACCCATGATGTATTGTCCACTGTTGTAATCTCATCAATTGACAATATGATAACATTTGCATTTTTTAGATTATCTCTCAAATTAGTGATTTCAATTTCTACCATACACTTTGTCATTTCCCATGCACTCGTATATGACCAATATATTGTTGGAATGTTTGGAAACCCATTACATTAAAATAAGATCTTATAATCAATGAGATATGAAATTGGTGAGCCATTTTTTTAAATGTGAAATATTGTTCGGAATTGTATAAGTTTTTCCTGAAGAGTTACATTAGTAGCTTTTACAAATTTAACCTTTATTTTTTCACCTTTCTTAACAAGGTTTTGAAGGTTTTATGCTTATTTTCATATTCTACTGCATATCTCATATGTAAACAATCTTCCTCAGTTTTCCATCTATTTGTTCTTATTATTGTTCCATCATATTTCTTTTTAGACTCGTATACTTTCTCACAACACTTCTCTATTGTGTCCAACTTCAATTACATTTTATGGTGTTTTCCTAGTTTACAACTAAATATTAGCAGTGTTGATCAAAGAATACTTGTCAAAGATCACACAAGGAGTACGTGCGAGATAGGAGGCCCAAAACCAAGGGTGTGGAAGGACAAGAAGGACCCATGCGTGGAAGGTAACTTCATCTTTCAGGACTTAGCTGATTTTGAGCATGAAGACCTATTTTTGGAAGATGGCGTGCGGAACACACCAACGATACAGAGACGTGTGTGTCATGCATTTTCGATCTTTGGAGAAGAGGATTTAAGTGTTTATGCATGGAGACGAGCTAAGAATAGAATTCACACTTCAGTTAACTACAAGAGGACTATAGAAAACACACTTACATGTGTGGCTATGCTTATAAACGGCGTGTGGCCATCAATGGCATGCTACCTATTTCTAGAATAGATAAGTTGTGAAGGGAAATTCCCCACCCTATATATATGATGTCGGGTACATAGGAGATGTATGAATGTATGAGTGGGTGAGTGTAAAGTATATGCATATGACTGAATCACTATATTAGTTCCATTCACAAATTGGTATAAATTGACAATAATGTAAGGAGCTTTTGTATTTATTAATAGATGGAAGATATTGGCTGAATCTAAGTGTCATTCTGTGTGTAGTTGAATAGTGCATGTTATTAATTTAATCAAAATTATTGTTTAAGCTTGTTCTTTTATATATCTGAGGGTAACATGCATTGTAGAATGATGGATTAGCTATGAATCTATATGTTTTTTCCTTCATCATGTTAAAATATCATTACATGAACCCTAAAGAGGGACCTAGCACCTTTACGCACTTCGGGTGAGCACTCAGTCTAGGATGAGTGATGTGCCAACGTGACTAGGGTGTTATCTGGTGAATTCTAGGCTGCATCATTGGTTCCATTGTTGGGACCTCTTTTTCAATTGTTTTCAGGATGGTTCGCTATGAAGATGTATTGGTTAACTCTAGCAAATATTGAGGAATGGATACATGATCTAGAGGAAGAATATACATGATAGTTCAGCAGTGGTTCTGAGTTTAACACACACACTTGGGTAGAATAAAACCTGTATGACAAATTATATGATAGCTTTTCATTATCTTTCTAGTAGAACTATATGAGTGACTTACTGCTTATGCATCTCAGTGGAATTGGAGATATTACGCACTTGTTTAGACACAGGAAGAATTTTAGGACCTTTATGATGCTAATATGATATGGACTCGCTCAGTGGATACGTGGTTTCATGGTGTTCTAAACAGTTATATTTTAGAATATTCAATTTTGACATACTCTTGCCTAGAGATAGCTGAATTCTAGTTTTTACGGTATCTAAGAGGAACATATTTGCAAGGTAGTCCACTAGCGATCAAGATCTTAATGGTAACTTTGAACCTGCAAAGTAAATCGATGGCGAACTAAACTTCACCACGCGTGAGGGCAGGAACAGGTTTGGTTTAAGATGGTAGACCTAGTGGCAGAATGGTAGAGAGAGGAAAGGCAGGTTAAGTTTAATGAGGTGCGCACGAAGGAGATAGAGAAGCAACGTTCTATTGTAGAGAGTATGGCATGGAGGAGAGAGATGTCTCATGAAGGATTTACAACTCACGTAGAATACATGGAGCCAGAGCATCAGGAAATCCCCCATCTTGGAAAGCATGATAGAGATCCCCCCTCGTCCTCACATAGAAGTGTGCCAATAGAGATTACCTGGATTGCGGGTGCGCATCTTAATCCACTTGGTGACCTAGACCTTGCAATTGGTTTTTCAGTATCTAGTACGAAAAGTAACCAAGAAACTAACTTGGGAAGTAGGAGAGATAGATTAAGTCAAGGATCAAGTACATCAATGGCAAGACAGATGACTTCCATGTCATTTGGAGCAGTGTTCTTAGGTGCATCATCCGCACAAAATGTTGGATTCACCTCTGGAAGTGGAACTACCTCACAGACTATAGGGGTTCAGTATAGTAATATTGTCGGAGTAGAGGGGAGTACATCTACTAGCCCTATTCCAACTACAGGTGGTGGATCAGGAGGTATACGTGGTTCTAGTTATGTTGGATCTGGTGGTTTTGGAGGAAAAGGGAACACAAGAGGTTTTGGATCAGGTGGTCAAGTTCCGCAGCAACCACAATATATATATATATATATATATATGGAGATGGCTCTTCATCTCCCAGAGTATAGAGGTATAGAAGATGCTACCAAACATGTGCATATGTGTGAAATCTTGTGGCATGCTAAAGGGATCATAGTTGTTGAGTGAAAGGAAAGTCAATTCGCCACTACATTATAGGGGCGTGCACACATCTGGTATAGGAAGTTTGACCATGATTAAACTTGCATGGATTATGTAGCATTGAGAGATGATTTCTTGAAAGAGTTCCATACCCCTAAGTTTGAGCATAAGAGTATAAGTGCGCTTGAGGATATCAAGCAAGGCACTACTGAGAGTGTACGTGAGTATGATGCTCATTTTAAGACACTTGTATCTAAGTTATCTTACGATATTCACGCTAGTCAGCATGCACAGTGGTTCGTTGGAGGATTGATTACACCTTTTAGAAGGGCTCTATCACATAAGACATAAACTAATCCACGCGAAGCACTGGAAGTAGCTTTTCGTGCTGAGGTAGTTACAAGTATTGACACTAGTGTTAGTCCATTCCTAGAGGCACAAATTACAGTTATGGAAAAGTAGTTAGAGAAGCTATTGGAAAATTCAGCCCATGAAATACGCTCAGGAATTTGGTGTACAGATTGTGAAGTGGAAGGTCACACCTAGGATAGTTTCCCTCACAGATATGTACACTCATTACTGTTAGACTATGAGATCTATCATTTAAATCATGATGCTAGTCATTTTCCTTTATTACAGTGCGTAATAAGGAAGAATGTATCTTGCTTTTACAAAATTTACAGGTCCATGACCAATGACACCTAGGATTTTTAGCTAATTGGTCAGATATAGGATGTTATAGACCTTGGGGTAT
This sequence comes from Taxus chinensis, assembly GCA_019776745.2. NCBI lineage: Eukaryota > Viridiplantae > Streptophyta > Pinopsida > Cupressales > Taxaceae > Taxus > Taxus chinensis. The sequence continues at coordinate 500,848,630 of CM034155.1, read as the reverse complement.
GACAGACACATATAACAGATAATTCTAAGGGTAAGAATGAGCACCAGGATCAGTATCATAATCAAACATGCTATGACAAAAATGAGGGGCATTTTGAAGGAGGTCGTGGAAGGGGACGTGGATATCATGGTGGTTATGGAGGAAGAGGTCATGATGGAGTTAGAGGAGAGTTCCCTCATGGAACATGTTAATGTTCCAATCTCCTAACCACCATAGGCATGAATTCCCTCAGAATATTACATGTTCTTTCTGCGGAAAGAACCATATCTATGAGGAGTGCCCAAACTTATATGAGCATCTGAGTAAGCAGCATAAGCAAGAAAACAAATGCATCGGGATGGTTAGAATCCAGTGTGTGATAGAAGATTAGTGGATGCCCAATATAGAAAAAGGACTTGAGGCATTTATAGTGAATATTACTATACGCACTGAAGTAGCGCGCGTAAGAGAGGCACTACACCAGAAGCCTACGATCACTAAGGAGGATGTTTTACATGCAAGGTTCCCAAATCTTGTTCATCAAAAGGAATTTTACCAGGATACCATGGAAGTGCTAAGGAATCTTTAGGGTGAGATACAACACCTAAAGGAGCAAAATAAATCATCAGAGACCGTCCAAACTGATATTGATGATCTGCGATAGGTGTGCAAGATTTTATGCCAGGAGAACATTATTCCACTATTAGGAAGTTGGTTAAAAGGGAAAACTCCATGTGCATGTCTTGAGACCGAACGGCAGATTCTACATGCAAATATTCCCCTTGATAGCATTGACTATGACAAAGAAATTACTCTGAATGTTGTTGTGGATGGGTGGCTATTGAGCAACATATTGATTGATACAGGTGTAGAAGTTAATGTTCGTATATTAGATGCATTTGTACAAATGGGGAGGCTATCATTGCATCCATCATCTAATGTTTTATTTATGGAAAACCGGACTAAGGTCACTCTTATAGGAGTTATGAAAGATGCATATATAAATATACAAGGGGTCAAGTTCACTGGGGATTTTGAGGTAAGTTATGCGAATAATGCTGACTTGAGTTTCAATAAGGGGTATATCAGCTTTGAAAATAAGGAGGAAAGTGTTGTGATACCTTTGACGGATGGGAATTATACACCATATGTTGAGCCTCTAAATGAGGAGGATTTAAACAGAGTCTATGTACACGTTATTCAGGACCCATAGGTCAATGAGCCATCAAAAGAAGGCATCCTACAGTGGGAGGATTCCCATTCTATTAGTGATACTACAAGTATTGCTTGTGACAATTGGGCTCATGGTACATATGAATTAGTAGGATGTGAGGTGAAAAGTATGGTTGTGCGCAAGAATGGACTTCGTTCGATTTGAAGGATAGGTAGCACAATACCTTGGTATACAGGGACAGAAGATCTTCCTGCATTTTTTAAGGCCATAAAAATACAATGGACAGATCAAATTAAAAGGAGAGATATGTTATTATATACACTATGTGGGACATCAACACACTGGGGGTAGTCAACAGAGATAATATTATAAACTGGGAAGAGATTGGAGTCCCTTTGTCTACTAGGTTTATAAGGAACAATGCACCTATGCAAATTTGCACTTATCATGGTGATCAACCTCTTCAGAATCACATTCAATAGTGTGAGTGACTCTAGATAGCAAGACAAGAAGCATTACCACCTTCACTATGGGTGTATCGACTCTATTATATGCTACAAGGATGCACACACACTTGGTATGTATATGCGTAACTACATCGAGAAACTAGGAACCGTCAACATTTGACTGCAAGAATGATCCAAACTTTTGACTACTTCTTGACTAAACCTCCTATAGAAGAGCCATTAAAATTTTTCAAGTGCTTAACTATGGGAGATAGTGCAAAAGTAGAAGAGCATATTCAAGAACTATTCGGTGAGGAAGAGTTCAGAAAATGTTTCGAAAAGGAAGAAGAAATGGACTCCTTACTACTTGAACGTGCTTTCCTTGAGAAAGAGAAAGGAAAGATGGTTTACGTCATGGAGGATGAGGAAGTTGAGAACCTAGATATTGAACATTCACATGGGGTGTGCAAGGTCTTGGATAGTGCAAACAAGGATACGTGTGCCTACCATGAACCCATGAAGACAAAGAAGGTGAATACATGTTCGGAGGCTGAGCCTAAGGAGGCCATAATTGGAGACTACTAGTCAGACTCAGAGGTAGCAAAGATCATCGAGTTACTCAGGGACTATCAGGAATTATTCCCTAGCAGATATCATGATCTTAAAGGCGTACATGAATCAATTGGGAAAATTAAGATTCAAACTTAAGGACAGTGCACAGCCAGTTAGAAAGATGCCTTACAGAATGAATCCTAATTTACGTGAAAAGGTAGAGGAAGAAATTGATAAAATGTTGAAATCTAGAATTATCAAGCCCCTTAATGAGTCAGAATGGGTTCGCCCAATGGTGATCAGTATCAAGAAGGACAGATGGATTAAGATTTGTGTGGAGTACAAGGAGCTGAATGTTGCATGCATCACAGATCCATTCCCTACGCCATTCACTGAGGAAATACTAAGGAGGATTTACAGGGCATGAAATATATTCCTTCACAGATGGGTTTTCTGGGTATCATCAGGTTACGATTGCTCAAGAGGATCAAGAAAATACAACATTTACTACTGAATGGGGCCATTTTTCCTATACTATGATTCCCTTTGGATTGAAAAATGTGCTTGTTGTATTCTCATGCATAGTTGTTCAGGCATTCAAATATTTTATTCACAACTTATTACAGGTCGACCTAGATGATTGGATAGTATATGGGCTTGTGAAAGATCATTTTGACAATCTACGCAGAATGTTTGAATGGTGCAGATAATTGAGTATCTCTTTGAACATCAAGAAGTACATATTTGCTATGCCATTTGGGATACTACTAGGACATATAATATATAAGGAAGGGTTGTTATTTGACCAGCCAAGGTTACAGTCATTTTAGGCATGGAAGCACCTACCAGTCAAACTGAGGTGCACAGATTTTTAGGTCATACAGGATATTATAGAAAATTCATAAAAGGGTATGCCAAAATTGTTGCACCCTTGGAATAATTACTGAAGGGGAAACATACATTTTATTGGGGATAACCGCAACAACGCACATTTGAGATATTAAAAGAGAGACTTACTACCGCGCCCATTTTGTGCTTTCCCTCATGGGATAAACAATTTCATGTGCATGTGGATGCTTCTGGCATGGCCATTGGTGATGTGTTAGCTCAACCAGGTGAAGTTATTATAGATCATCCAATCTATTTTGCTAGTAGGATGTTGACTCTTGTTGAACGGAATTATACAACTGTAGAGTGCAAATCTTTGTCAATGATCTATGCATTGTATAAGTTTTGATAGTACATGTTAGCAACACCATTTGTGTTTTATACAGATCACATGGCATTGAAGTACTTAGTAAACAATCCCATCTTAAAGGGGTGCATATGCAGATGGGTGCTCCTATTTCATGAGTTTTACTTCACAATTGTGGTGAAACTAGGGAACCATAATTTTGGACCAAATCATTTATCTAGAATCAATTCAGGAGAGGATGCACAAACACGTGAAGAAACAATGCCAGATGCACAGTTATCCAGGTTGCAATGCGTACCCACAGAATTAGAGGACATTGATGTTTTTCTATGAATAGGAATGACATCAGAAGGAATGAAAGCAATAGAAAAGAAGTAGCTTGCTATACGTGCATCACCATTTATGTTAATCAGTGGTGACCTCTACAAGCTAGGAAGAAATGAAGTACTATGTCATTGTGTATTAGAGCATGAGCATAAGGATATCATGGAAGAAGCTCGTGGTGGTATTGCAGGAGGCAATTATGCAGGTGATGCGACTACCCAGAAGATCCTACTTACTAGATTATAGTGGGAGACACTATATAAGGACTGTAAAGAATATTGTAAGGCGTGTGATCATTGTCAATGCCTAGGAAAACTAGGGCAAAGAGATGAGATTCCTTTGAGACCAATTACTAGTGCTGAACCATTTGAGAAATGGGCCATTGATTTTGTAGGACCTATTTCACCAGCCGTGTGTAGGACTAGATCGTGCTATATCATTACTTGCACATATTATCTCACGCGGTGGGCAGAAGAAACACCTAAAAATGACTATATGGCAACTACAATAGCTAGTTTTTTGTGGGAGAATGTTCTTACAAGATATGGATGTTCCTTAATCTTGACAAGTGATCAGGGTACACACTTTTTGAATGATATAATTAGGATCCTATTAGATGATTTTTTGGTTGCACACCATAAAAATACATCTTATCATCCTCAAGAAAATGGAACTATTGAAGCCTTCAAAAATATTTTGAGCCAGACTTTGACAAAAATTTGTGATGTTGGAAGAAAGGATTGGGATGACAAAGTGTCAGATGTTCTTTAGGCATATAGAACAACTTACAAGATATTGAACAAAGCCACACCTTTTTAGTTAGTGTTTGGCATGGAAGTTGTTCTCCCTATAGAATTTATGTTACCTTCTTTGTGCATTTTGCGTGTTAGAGGTCTTGCTAATGAAAAGGATTTAGAAGAGTGTATTGAAAAGGTGATTCAACTGGATGACGCTGAACCATAGCATGATGGAGTCAGAAGTAGGAAAAGGCCAGGTAGAAGGCATGGCATAACAAAAACATAAGGGATAAGAAGTTTGAGATTGTACAAATGGTACTTATTTATGACTCAAAGTTCTTGCACCATCCAAGAAAGCTCAAATTACATTGGTTGGGGCCATATGTTATCACTTCTATACTTGAATCAGGTGCTTGCCAGTTAAAAGCACTTCATGGAACACAGCTACCTGGTTACTTTAACAGGAGTAGGCTTAAGCCCTACTATAAATAAGTCTTCTTGGTGTATGTAATAAGGAAGTATTTTCGTAGATTAGGTTTTCAATTCTATATTTCCTTAATGTATTTCCTTCATTATCGTTATGCTTTGTCAATTTAGTTGTTGTTCTTGTGTAATAAGCGTGCTTGCACACCTGAAGATAATTATCGTATGAAGAATGTTTATGTGTAAAGGACTGCACATACTTTTACTGTGGGGTGGTTGTAGTTATCCAAGAAACAAACTATGGGAATTGAAAGGTGAAAGGAATAAGCTGCTACGGGTGTGCTTTAAGTCAAAAGAAGATTGCTTCTCAAAAGTGACCAAGGATGGAGATGAATGAAAGAATAATATAACACGAGGTAAACGGATGCCATGATAGCTACTAGGAGAAGGTACAATGACGAGGTACTCAAGCGCAGGAGTGCTCATTGAAGAGAAGTCTGTGACCAGAGGGTAGGAAGGTGCGCTAGAAGGTTATAGCTAGGCGTGAAAATGTACCATGCAGAATGAATGGATTTGGTCAATGAATGAGGGGATATTTGGTAGGTGAAGGAGTAATAAATGCATCAAATTTTGAAAAATTTATGAGGATGGGATTCGGATTCATTTTTACCATTGCGACTAAGAGTATTTGAGAAAAGAGCCAAGTGTGAAGTGTCGAGTGATTGAGTTAAGGTACAAAGGGTGTGAAACTGAGTGTGACAACCAGATCTATGTGACAAGAAGCTTGCGTCCCCATTGGTGAAGGGTTTGAGTGAAACAAGGAGACAGAAAAGAGTTAGGTTATGAAGTTTCGACCTAAGGCATGATTGATCGAGCTAGGGTTTGATTAACAAAGTTACAGAGTTGAAGAGGAGACTTTTGCAAGGTAAAAATTACAACGAAGAAGGCATCTACAACAGTAGTAAAAGGAAAGAAGAAGGTGGTCGTTAAGGAGGAAGAGATGGCACCTAAAATCCATTTTTCAGATATGCAATATCTAGAAGGTGTCATCTTCAGCCAAGAATGGGATTCACCCATCAGAAAGAGCAAATTAAGTGAATATAATCATAGGAATTTGGAGAACAAGAAGGAGCTCGATTCCTTGCTCACTGCTCGAATGAACAAGTGCACGACGGATGATATGCCAGTTTATGACGATGTGGGTGAGAAGCTTTTGAAGAGAATTGGGTTTTACCAGTTGTATGAGCCCTTGTATCAGTGGCTCATGAGAAGGGTGCACAAAGACTTCTTATACTTTGTAGATAGCAGAGTTATAATTTCATCTACGCTTGTCTCATTAGTTACATGTTTGAAGGCCATAGGAGAAGACATAAAAGGTGACCTCACAGATAAAGCCATGATTGTAAAGACCAAACAGGAGTTGGGATACCTGAAGGGTCCATGCGGAATGGACATAGATAAATTAAAGAATTGTCTAATTGTACAAGTTGTAGCACACCTTGTTACCAAGTTGAATCATCAAGAGCAGTGGTCATAGGTAAATACTATGTGGTTACATGTGGCGCGTAAGATGTCCAAAGGGACAATCTATAACATTGTAGGATATATTGCAAAGAAAATAGTTGAAGAAGCATGCACATGAGAGAAGATCAAATTTGGAGATGTTCTACTATCACTGGTATTCATGGAGATCAGAGTACCAGATGGGCCAAAGGAGAAATTATGGGAATACCCCATGGAGAACAAGTCCCCAACTAAAAGATTCAACAAGTACCTATGCAAACGGGCCATGAAAAGTGACGTAAAGCAAAGGGTAGAGAAGTGTATGACAGGATCAACATGGCATTTGGGGAAGAATGGTGCATCCTAAAGGACCTACCAACAGTGCTAGGGAAACAAGTTCATTTTGTTGTATATTAGCATTTCTACATCTTGCGCTTCCCAATGAAATATGGAGTCTAGAGCCCTTGGTGTAATTTTCCTTACGCATTCACTGCAAGGTATTTCCAAGCATCTATTCATATATTTACAGACATGCGATGACTAATCTTCAATGTAGATAAGGTAGATTTTGACTACCTTACACTGAGGAAGAAGTATGTGTATCATGGCAGAAGTGCTTATATAGAGAGGATCATTTCAGAGGTGTTGAATATCAAACCAATAAGTTTGGAAGGTGAGTTCACACTTCCAGCACCACCAAAGGGAAAGCATACAATGGAGAACATCTCAATGCCTAAGCCCACAAAGCTAATTGAAGTGTAGGATGAGGAGGATGATCGGGAATAGAGTGGTGGTTTGGAGCATAGAGGATACGAGACATCCTACACATAAGGGTGAAGTTTAACGTGCCATTGTTACACCACCTCAGCCACAAGAGGGGGATGATGGGGACTTGAATGTAGTCCAAGGGGAGCACAGGTTTAAGAGTGTGTTTAGGAGAATAAGGACCCAAGGTGCTACTCCAACCATTGTTTGCAAATCACCCTGATTCTCTCCACAAAATGAGGCAACCATGCAATGAAGGAGGAAACTAAATTTAAATGAGAAGGTGGAAGATTCAGAGGAAAGTGCACCTAATTCTCCTACACTTCCAGAGAGCATAGAAGAACAAGGTGAGGAATCAAAGGAAAAAGAAGAGGATGATAAAATACCAAAGTAAATAGCTGCAGAGAATGTTTAGGACATGGAGAAACAGGTCCCAAATTTTGAAGCCAAATTTCCTAAGCAGTAATGGTCTAAAAGAACAAGTAGAGAACACATTCAACCAGCCATGGGGTATGCAGAGGACGCAGGAAAAATTTTCCACTCCCGCTTCTAGAGCACGATAGCATAGAAGGATTTATTCAGCTGGGAGTTAATGGATGAGGATATGATGACTATGTGCACTTGAAAGCAACTATCATAGTCAATGCACACCCACATGGATGATCCTGACTTTGATGTGTATGAAGAGTCATGTGTTTCGAGATGACTGAAGAAGGCACCTCAAGCTAGACAGATGCCAGTAAAGCCTACTATCATGTCAGATGAGTAGGTCAGCAATTCATTGGTGAAATTTTCTGCTGAGGTGGCTAGAAGAAACATGGACAAACATTCCACGATCAGAGCGTTGCGCGAGGAGTTGAAGACAAAGGACGTAGAGATAGCGTGCATAACACAAGAGAGGGACTTTGCGCAGAATAAGAATGAGGTGTTTATAAGCATCACAAAGGAGATTGGGGACAATGTAATCAAAGTAAGGCCACACTTGGAGGCCAAGGTACCACAAACATTTCCTTCAGTAATACACTATGTGGGAAAGTTGGTGGACTTGGTAATTGAAGATGAAACTCTACCTATGCAAGCACCAAAACACTCTGAAAAAGATGCTGATCATGAGAAAGTATCAGTGATGAGAAAAATTACATCTTATGAAGGGTTGTTGCAAGCATTATAGGAAGTGTTGAAGAAAGCAAACCAGGCTTTAAATGTATGCACAGCTCCAGAAGTGCTTAACAACATCAAGACCCTCAAAGAGAACAATGAGGTCTAGAAAGTGATGAAAGATGAGACATTGGGTCACGTAGAAAGATTGTCAATGGTTAAATAGAAGCGTGAGGCCCTAGAAGTAGCACAAGAACCACACAAGACTTGGCTGGAGGAGCTTGGAAAGTTAATTGTGCAGAAGATGGACCTTTTAGAAGGAAGGATGACATCAATTTCCAGTGTTGTGTTGGTTCTAAAAAATGAGAAAGGAGATATTATGAGGGGTGAGTTGGAATCCATTGCTATGGATATTCCAGAAAAATTAGAGCAAGCACTCATGGACTGGCAGGTATTAGAAGCCAAAATAAAGGAGGAGTTTCCAGAGTTGATACTGCAAAATGATACAGATGAGGTTGCCTCATGACCTCGTAAAAATTCTTTATTTATCTACATTCTTTCATTCTTATTATTTCCATTCTTCTATTCTTTCCTTCAATTTTCAGAGACACCCATTTTCGGGACGACAATGAGATTAGTGTGGGGTAATGTTGATCAAAGAATACTTATCAAATATCACAAAAGGATTTCATGTGGGATAGAAGGCCTGGAACCAAGGGCGTGGAAGGACAGGAAATACCCGTGCATGGAAGGCAAGTTTAGCTTTTAGGACTTAGCTGATTTTGAGCATGAAGACTTATTTTTGGAAGATGGCATGTGGAAAACACCAACAATGCAGAGATGTGCACACCATGCATTGTCTATCTTTAGAGAAGAGAATCGAAGTGTTTATGCATGGAGATGAGTTGAGAATAGAATTGACACTTCATTTAACTGCAAGAGGACTATAGATAACACACTTGCATGTGTGGGTATGCTTGTAAATGGCGTGTGGCTATCAATAGCATGCAACCTATTTATGGAATAGATAAGTCCCCACCCTATATATATGATTTTAGGTACATAGGAGATGTATGAATGTATGAGTGGGTGAGTGTGAACTATAGGCATATGACTAAATTAGTGTATCAGTTCCATATGCACATTGGTATTAATTGACAGTACTATAAGGATCTTCTGTATTTATTGATAGACGGAAGATATTGGTTGAATCTAAGTGTCATTCTATGTGTATTTGAGTAGTGCATGTTATTAATTCAATCAATATTATTGTTTAATCTTGTTCTTTCATATATCTGAGGGTAGCATGCATTGTAGAATGATGGATTAACTATGAATATATACATTTTTCCTTCATCATGTTAACATTCTATTATAGAAACCCTAAAGAAGGCCCTGGTACCTTTGTGTGCTTTAGGTGAGCATTCATTCTAGGTTGAGTGATGTGTCAGAGTAACTAGGGTGTTATCTGGTAAATTCTAGGCTGCATCAAGTAGTGTTTTCTATTTCAACAGGTTCAATGAAATTATAAGACCTTCCTAAAGTCCACTTCCCACTTTTATGTTTCTGATCTCTGTTTCTAGAATATTTATTTGAAGTTTGAGTTGGATGGAAATTGGGATTTTTAGTACTATCAATGTGAATTGAATTACTCCACTGATTAGGAATTTCATCTGGAGTAAGGTCATTAGTAGGGTAGTCTGCATTTGAAAGAAATTGAGCTACTTACTGCATCCTTCAGTAATCAACATATAAAGTAACACCACATTAATAAGTGTTACTATGAGTTGACTAAAATATTTTGAAATGTCCATGTCACTTTTTATTTTTCCTTGAGTTCTTTTCTCATTTATACCAGGGGCCATTGTTGGGTCATTATAATTTCTAATCATTTAACTAAAAGATTAAATTTTTGGTGTTGTTCTAAACCAGGTTTTTGTTGAAGGATGTATGAAGAGAAGTTGTAAGCAACATAATTGTTGTGGTAGTTATCCTTGGGGGGTTTCAGCTAGTATTGTTCTCTTGTTTCTCTTTACACTACGAAAAGTATATATAATTCTAAGCTATTCAAATGAAACATAGAATTCAAGAAATTCATTTAATCTACTGAAAAAATGCTACTATAATAAAATGATTTAAAAAGAAAATTATTAACTGAATTTAAATTCTCACACAAAAGAAATGATAATAAGGAAATATAATACTACATTCAAATACTCATTCCAATAAAGATACTAAAAATTTAACTTATCAAGAATAAAGATTATGCAGGAAACACCAATGCTCTAATCTCCTGAGTTGAGTGGGATCTTACTCTCCTTCGGTATTGAGGTACTTAACACCAATAGATACTAAAAAATATATATTATATTGATCCAAATGAGTTCAGAACATATGCCATCATGATAATGAAAATACCTATCAAATGATATATAAAATTGTATAAAAACTACTAACTACAAAATAGTTTCAAGGAGGTTTCTTATAGACACAATTGGTTACATAATGTGCCTCAATTGTAGGTAGCGTACTTAACTAATAACAACCTCATAAAGTATCAATGACATCCATTAATATAGCTAAAAATAGGGTCCTCGTTTGTAGGATGTTATGAGAAAATCCTTCATAATGGCACAGTGGCAAAGGACATGGTCTCCTTGATTGTGACTTGATCAAAATTGGCAGAAAATGCACTTTATCAACTAGCACATGTCATCACATCACTAAAAAATTCAATTAGTGGTAATCGCTATGGTCATTAGTTCATATGAGACAAGATATGGAGAAATGCATCAATCTTACTTTGGATACAACTATTTAGGACATCCCCTATGCATTAATTAACATATTTAGGAGAAAAATCTATAGCTATAGGGATGATAAAATAAGTCATTTTCCTTAAAATTTACCTTTTACATGTCCTCATGCAAACTATCTGTGAACTTCTCTTTGCTCAAGTTGTCTGGTCATGTCATACTACTCAAAATGGTCTACATATTGCTTCTTTGTTCCTTTACACCCCTAGGTTTCCAAGATAATGTTTTCCCATGCTTTGAAATTTTCATGAGATTGGGATGCATTACTCTAGCAAGTGGTCATGGGAATAGGGACAAGGGGAGGTATTACTTGCATGCCAACCCATTCATTACTATATTTTGTTGTAGCTCTAGTCTTGGTTTCTGGCGCTACAGGTATTTTTCGTAGCTACAAAAATAATTTCTAGAGCTTCACCAATGTCTGACATATCATTATCAGGGAAATATTCTTTGGGAACAATTATTGTAAACTCATGATCATTCAATCGTCCTTCAAGGAAAGAAATACCAACTTCGGCAATTTCTTCCAAAATTAGTGTTGAACCCTCATTAGACAATTTAGGCCAAAAAATTTAGTTTTCTTTAAGGAACAAGACCTTCTTGGTCTCAATTAAATAACAAAAGAGGACGATAGAGTAATATTTTCCTTCGAAGTTTGAGGCATAAAGGGGTGATCGTCCTCACTTGAATATTATTCTATAACCATGCTGGAAGGCCTAGTAGTCAATTCAATATTAGGCTCAGAACTAGGAGGTGGTTATGAAGAAACTGGTGTAGGAGACATTTTGATTTTGTTCTTTTTAGAAATCTCCCTAGGAGTTGTCTTCTCTACCTTTCTCTTGGACCTACCAAAATCATGATGTGGGAAAATTAACTAGATAAGCCCTGAGTGTTTTAGGGTAGCTTTACAGCCTCCATTTTTATATTTCTGACCCACCTTAATGACAACCTATGTAAGGTACTCTAGAATATTAACCTTAAACTCAAGGTTTGTTCGACCCTTCTTCAAATGAGTGATAAGTTTCAATGTGTCACCCCCTAGCACCGATGGTTCAAAACACAGATAAGATACTTGTTCACCCAAGTAGCAAGTTCCTTCCAATCATGCATCAAACTCTCCCTCTTAATACCTTTTTAAATTCCATGGGGATTGATGATTATTTCAAGCAGAGATTCCCCTTCATCATAAAACAAGGATATCAAATCCTTAAGTGGGGAGTTAGTTACAACCTTAAGTCCAAAATATGGGATACCAGATATTATAGCAACAATGTGGCTATATATTTCAGTTCTCTTGCATTTTATTTGAGATCATGTTGCCTCAAAGTTCAATAAAAATTCATCAACTAATTCTTCATAAAAACCATCAAATTTTTTAATAAAGTACAACCAACCTATATCATGGAAGACTTGGGAGATGATAGCATTTCATAGTAGAGGCTCCACAGACTCTGGTTCTAATTTGTTATTTTTTCCCATAGCTCAGACCGGTTCGAGTGGAGTTACAGAAAAATGGTGAAGGTTTATGCGAGAGAAATAAATAAATTGCATGAAATGTTAGTAGTGGAAGTTTAAACTACATTTTTATTTTATAATGACATTGAGTCGGCACAAAAATGGTGGTGAAAAAGATTAATGGTACTTAATTGGGATGGAAAGATTTCAATTCTCCGTAGGGTTGCCATCCTATCATCATGACTGCTCATGTCACTTGTCCTTCTCATAGAAAGGTGACACGTGCCATTTAATCATCCATTATTTCTCCTTACCCCCCACTTTACTCCATGAGATTTGATTTTACATCCTTAATAAATGCATTAGGAATGGGATTTTGATTTTACGTATTAAATAAATAAACGATTGGGGAGTTCTAAAAAAGTTAATATCTGTAGCAAGGGATGAGTACACTTCACCTTGCTAGCTCATCTTTATACTAACCGTTGGTGCTCCACCTCCTACATTTGAAGATTAATTGTGATTAATGCACATTCTAATAATTTACATCTCCAACCTTTATTGAATGCGTGAAAAATAATAATATTTTTTTATTTTTATTATATAGGGGGAAGAAGATTGAAACTATGATCTTCTCCCTTTATTTAAATTTTCCTAACAAACTACTCATGGGGGAAGATCTAGAGTATTTCATTGAATAAAATTCTTCGAACATCAACATGTCCTTAATGAATGTTTCCATATCCTAGGGATGTTGATACATCCTCATTCTATGACCATTCACCAAGAAATTTCTCATGTCACCATCAATTGGCAATAATATCACAAATCCATTATCATAAAGGTTTTCAATTTGATAGGCTCCCAAGCATCTTGTTATCAATTTTCCTTTGAATTGTTAATACTTTGATTTAAATAGTCAGACCCAATATCCTTCATTGAATCTTCTATTTTTGATATGAGTGTCACGCCAGGATTTTATATGATGTTGAAGGATTTCATTTTTTTGTTGTTCCTTCATATACATTTCATCAAGTTCATTCAACTACATCACTCTCTCACATTGAGATTCATCCAGATCAATTCCAATCTTCTGTGCTTTCCTCCAGGTTTGTAACTCAAATTATACAGGGAATAATGTCTTCTTTTCGTATACCAATTGTTATGGGGGAAAACCAGTGGTGGTTTTCTAGGTGGTATTATATGCCCAATTAACTTCAAGCAACATTTCCACCCAAATTTTCCTATCTACATTAATAACCTTAGTCAAAATGTTTTCAAAATTTATATTTGTGACCTCCACCTGCCCATTGGATTTGGGGTGGTATGGTGATTATTTCTTATACTTGATTTAATAGACCTTCAGGAAGGATTCAATTTTGGACAAAAACTAAGATCCTTGATCAGATACAATGGTTGTGGGATCTTTGAATCTTAGTATAATCCTGTTGTACAAAAATTCAGCTACAAAATCCTCATTGGCAGATGCTAGTGCTTAAACCTTAGCCCATTTTATAATATAGTTGGTGCACACCAATAGGTACTCTTTTCCATAGGATGGGGGGTCAAAAGGCCCAAAAAATTGATTCCCCAATTCTCAAATGGCCCTAAGACCAGCTAAGGATTGAATGGCATTTCAGTAGATAAAGTAGGATTCCCCATTCTCTGATATGTATCACATTTCGATAAACATTTCTTGGCATATTTGTGGAGAGAGGGACAATAATACCCTTCTCAAAGGACCTTGTGAATTTTCCTTTTCACTAAGTAATGCCCTCCTCCAAGTTCATCATGACAAGCTCTCAGTATGTCATACACTTTAACTTCTCAAACACACTTGTGAAGAATCATGTCAGGGCAATATTTAAACAAAATTCCATTACACCATTTGTATGTAGCACTATTGTTGACTAATATTTGTGTTCCTTACTAGTAAAGTAAGATGGAAACTTCCCTATAGTTAGATAGTTGGCAAGATTAGAAAACTATGAAGGATGTGTTGATATTGCAAACAAGTGCTCATCCATAAAGTGACCTTGGACCACATCCTCCTCTCTTGAAACATTCAATCTTAGAAGGAAGTCAGCAACAACATTTTTCTTTCTAGAATTATCAATAATATTCAAGTTAAATTCCTACAAAATACGTAATTTCCTAATAATTATTCCCCCTACTACTGTTTTTTCATCAAATATCTTATGGATGAATGATCAACATACATAAAGATTTTATATATAGTAATGTAGTGTCTGAATTTACTTAGAGAATAAGCAACAACTAATAATTCCTTTTTGTGGTGGTGTAGTTTCTCTCTTTGGGGTCAGGGTTTTTTGGATGAAATATATGGAATACATTTGGTCTTCCTCATTCTTCTATCCAAGAACAACTCCCATTGATGTGTTAGAAGCATCAGTGTGAATATGAAAAGGATGTCCCCAATTGGGTCGTCTCAAAACTGAGACAATGGTCAATTTCTCCTTCATAATTTCAAAAGCATGTTGATATTGAGGAGACCATTCAAAAACATAATATTTTTCAAGAAAAGAAAACATGGGTGCAAAAATCTTACTAAAATCTTTGATGAACCTTCTATAATATCCTGCATGTCTAAGGAAAATTTTGATATCAGTATGATTTATTGGTGTAGGTAATTTAGTAATGACTTCTATCTTTTTAGGATCAACTTGGACACCCTTAGCAAAAATATGATGATGTAAGATAACTCTTTGATCAACCATTATCAAACAATTTTTATGACTTGACGAGAGTTGGTGTTGCTCACTTTTGGTTCACACTTTTGCAAGACTACTCAAGGATTATTCAAAAGTAGACCCATGGACGGTAAAATAATCCATATAAACATTGACACAGTCATTGGTGAGGTCTATAAAAATAGAAAAAACTGCCCTCTGAAATGTGGTAGATGTGTTACAAATTCCAAATGGTAGAACTCTGTATGAAAATGTACCCTAGGGACAAGTGAAGGTGGTACTATCTTGATCAATAGATGTTATATTGATTTGGTTATATCCACTAAACCCATCCAAGAAGGAAAATTATTTGTTACCTACAAAATTTTCCAAACATCATAAATAAAAGGTAGGGGAAAGTAATCTTTCTTGGTGGATTTATTAAGCTCCCTATAATCTATACAAATTCTCCACTTACCATTTTCCTTAGGAACTATAATGAGTGGTGATACCCACTGAATTTCAGACATTAGATAGATAAATCCTACCCTCAAAAATTTTTCTATTTCATTCATGAAAATGTCTCCAAGTGTTGTATTAATCATGCGTTTCAATTTTCTTACTAGTTTAACATCCTCAGTGTAAATATGATGAGTTAAAAATGCTTGGATGAATCCATTTCATGTCTGAATAGACCCAAGTAAAATATTTTGAATGATCCCTCAATATATCTATGACCCTAGTCTCTTGGTTGTCTTCTAAATTGTTACCAATGGCTAGTTCTTTTCCTATCTCAACAATTACTTTTTTAGTGTCTTTTAAAATAGAAAGTTTTGTTCCAGTAATCTTAGAGTTCAAGGGGAGAGCATGAGGCTGTAGCATGTGAATAGTAGTCATGTTTTCAAGAGATACAACCTTGGCTAAAGGAAAATAAAAATTAGTGGTTGTATTTTCATGGTAATCATTAGATCTCTTCACAATCTTCAATAGAAATTTCGCTTACCAAGGTGATGTTCTCTTCTGAGTTTAAAACAGTCATTTCCATAGCCATAGTTTGGATTTTTGTAGGAAAATTCATGGTTTTAGTAGCCACAGTATCATCTTCATGAAACATTTGATATGGCTCAAAAATTTCTTCCATATGATTTTTCACTGCAATGGTAGTCATATAATATGAACCCATGTTGTTTAGTATCCATAAAATCTACCCAAACACGTTGAAAAACATAAACAAATGGTTGGGTAGGAGGATAAAGAGAAATATTCTTTGTTTTTTGTCCATTTGAAATAGTCATTTTTCCTGACCTATAGTCAATGCATGCAACAACAGTAGCTAAGCAGGGTCTTCTTAAGATGACTAGGTATCCTAACTTTCAAGATTTAGGCTATAAGAACATAAAATCTACGAGATATTCCCAAGATTAAACTATGAGCATAACATCTTCAATTAATCCATTAGGTACAACAATAGATTGATCTATCAATTGGAGGATAGTATTGGTTAGCTACAATCCTATCAATGACAACAAATTGAATGTGTACGTTGTTATGACATTGATGGAAACACAAGATTCACCAAAACATTAGATATTGGCAAACAATTCACAAAGATAGTAATTTCTTGACTCCTAGGATCCCCATATTTTGGTGAAAGAAGTTTTCTAGCTACAAGGTCAACGACATTTCCTTCTATTTTGACTATTTTCGGGTATTTTTCTTCCTTCATGGTGTCCTTATGCAATGGTTCCTAATGGTTTGGTTTAATTCAAGAATGTCCCTTATTTTTCTCAGAAGTGGGACCTCAATATTTGTCTTTTCAACTCCTGAACTAGTGTTTTTTCTTCCTCATTCCCTCTTTCTTTTAGTCTTTCTAGGAAAGGAGTGGTTATGCATGTTCGTATCTTTCTCCTGGTTATTCTGAGTGTCTCATGGTTATGGAACATGTCTAGTTTCCTCAGTTTCCTCAGGCATCCTCTCACTTTCCTTAGATATTTCATTGATAACTATAGGAGGATTGGTCATTGTTCTTCTAGATATCAGTTTACAAGTTGTTAATGGCATTTACATCCATTGTCTCACCTTAACCAACTTCATTAACTAAAGTTGTTTGTTAATTTTTGGGGGTTTGAGATAGGATGGACTAGAAGTTGAGTTTGCATTTTTTTTCCCTTGATGGTAATTTTGTTGTGGTGGAAGGAATTAAAGATTGCTATGTTTTTGTGTAAAGCTCCTTGGATGATTATAATTCTATTGGAGTACTGTCAACACTAATCTAGACACTATGATAATTCTTCACTGGGAACTCCTCGTGCTATGATTATTAACTAATGCACAAGCTCTTAGTTTGGTGGATGTAATATGGAAACACAACAACAAACATAACACAAGAATACCATAGACTATGATAAGAAAGAATAATGATAAATCTAAAATATCAATGTAATTTATAATATCAACATGAAATTGTTACAATCTCACCCATGAGGTTCTTTAAGTGTTATTAACTTCACTTGCCTTTAAACAATAACTATGGGAGAAACTTCACAATTACACCTCTTAATGGCTTCTTTAACACACCTTCAAAATGACAGCTTCCTTTATACACTCACTCATACAATATTTCTCACTACTTCTCTCTATTCTAAATGAGGCGCGTTGGCCCTCTTTATTTATATGAATTCTAGGCTTATCCACCCTTATCTCTAAGATAGGATAGGAAATCTCTTCCGGCCAATCATATTCCATCCCTAAACTCTTGCCTTTACATGTAGGCTTATCTTCTAAGATAAGATAAACCTTATCATCTCACATGGGTTCCACCTTTTTAGACTTTTCCACAAATAAAATATACAAAATATTTATGACATCACTCTTTGTCCTTATTACAAAATATAATATTTCTAATTCCTAATCATGTAGACCCTACTTCTCTACTTATCCCAACTTTGACATTTTAACATTACCGGACCACTTACGACAAATATTTACTTTTTACAACATTCATATTGTACTTTGACTGTTACCATACTCTACATTATTATCGGCACCATACTTACAGCATGCCATTATCTTCTATTGGACTGCCACTACTAATTATATTTAACAACATCCTATTCCTAATACATACATTAATAAAATAGAAATTACGGAGGAAAATTTTAGTGTCAACATTTTCCCCCTTCCTAACTTCTACTCCGTCCTTGGAGTAGACTCTTATGGACATTCTGAAGCTGGTGTTTGGAAAATATTTAACTTGTCATGGTCGACCCATTTTGTAATGGGAAGTACCATCCAATTCCTCCAGTCGATATGTACCATTTTCATGCACAACTACTATTTTGTAGGGCCCCATCCACTTTGGAAGAAATTTTTTTCTTCATTTTTTGTATCTAGAATCATATACTAGAACCAAGTCATTCACATGAAATGGAGACCAATGGATATTTTGATCAAAGTATTCCTTCTGCTTCATTTTCTTCTTATAACTTGTATCCTTCGCTATTTCCCTCATTTCCTCTAGCAAATGAAGATGTACCAACCTTTCTTTTACTGAATCACTTTCATCCATCCTTTAATTTTTCATAACTCTCACAGTGAGAATATCGAACTCAATAGGAAGAACTGGATCTGTCGACATTAAAAAATTTCTCCGTAATTTCTATTTTATTAATGTATGTATTAGGAATAGGATGTTGTTAAGTATAATTAGTAGTGGCATCCAATAGAAGATAACAGCGCCATCAGTACGGTGCCACCAATAATGTAGAGTATGGTAATAGTCAAAGTATAATAGGAATGTTGTAAAAAGTAAATATTTGTCGTAAGTGGTCCGGTAATGTTAAAATGTCAAAGTTGGGATAAGTAGAGAAGTAGGGTCTACATGATTAGGAATTAGAAATATTATATTTGTAATAAGGACAAAGAGTGATGTCATAAATATTTTGTATATTTTATTTGTGGAAAAGTCTAAAAAGGTGGAACCCATGTGAGATGATAAGGTTTATCTTATCTTAGAAGATAAGCCTACATGTAAAGGCAAGAGTTTAGGCATGGAATATGATTGGCCGGAAGAGATTTCCTATCCTATCTTAGAGATAAGGTGGATAAGCCTGAATTCCTATAAATAAAGAGGCCACCCCGCCTCATTTAGAATAGAGAGAAGTAGTGAGAAATATTGTATGAGTAAGTGTGTAAAGGAAGCCATCATTTTGAAGGTGTGTTAAAGAAGCCATTAAGAGGTGTAATTGTGAAGTTTCTCCCATAGTTATTGTTTGAAGGCAAGTGAAGTTAATAACACTTGAAGAACCTCATGGGTGAGATTGTAACAATTTCATGTTGATATTATAATTTACACTGATATTTTAGATTTATCATTATTCTTTCTTAGCATAGTCTATGGTATTCTTGTGTTATGTTTGTTGTTGTGTTTCCAGATTACATCCACCAAACTAAGAGTTGTGCATTAGTTAATAATCATAGCACAAGGAGTTCCCGGTGAAGAATTATCATAGTTCCGGATTGGTGTTGACATTTTGGTTCCGTTGCTAGGACCATTCCTCGTTGGTGGATTTTCTGGAGAAATATTCCCACTTAATCAGAAAACATTTGGAGGGTAACCTTGTTTTTATTGTGCATAGTAGTTACCATGGTAAAGTCACTTTTTGCCGTGAATAGTATTTACCGCAGTAAAGTCACTTTTTACTGTGAATAGTATTTACCGCAGTAACTTCACTTTTTACTGTGAATAGTGTTTACCACAGTAAAGTCAGTTTTTACTGCAGTAAGTCAAGTTTTACCATAGTTTACCATGGTCATTTCTATTTTCTATTATAGTGATTCCAATTATTTGTGCACATAAGTCTTGTTGATTGTACTTATGGGTTGGTATTTCACTGTGGTTACTTTTGGAAATGGGGAAGATTCCTATTTTTTCAGCCCAATCTAATGAAGATGCTTCCTCTTTCATTCAAGAGTTTAAACGATCTTGTATTTGTAATGGCCTTATAAGAAGGGAACAATGGACTGAATTTTTTCCTACCTTTTTGGATGGTTCAACCCTTAGGTGGTTTGAAACACTAGGTGATAATGTGAAAAATTCATGGGATTTATTAACTGAAAGTTTTCTTGAAGAATTTGGTGAACAATAAAAATATGCAGATCTTATGATCGATATCATAAAGCTAGCCCAAGGAGATAAGGAGAAGATAAGGGATTATCATGCTCGTGTTCTAGAGCTAAGGAGGAAGCTCGAATGCCCAGATCTAGAAGGAAGGATTAGCGGATGGGTTGATGAATGGCGTGGATAATCTCCTCTGTAAGCACTTCATTCTTGGATGAAGCCAGAGATCATATAATGAGTGAAGTATGACCGCCCAGCTACCATTGAACAAGCAAAGGAGATTGCAAGAAGGCAAGAAGAAAGCATGGAAGAGGAGCCCAAAGAAATTGCTGTTAAAGTAGAGCCTACACCAGCAACTTTGGTCAAGAATTCACAACCACTCTTGGTGAGCACAAATCTTTCTCCTAGTACATCTACTGATTATCAAGATCTGCTCATGAAGATGGGTCAGTTAACTATTAATCTTCTTCAAGGAAAAGAATTTAGTTCTCAGGGAGAAGATAGAGGTCCAAAAAGAAATATTTCTGAAGTTGTATGTTATGGTTGTTATAAAAAGGGTCATTATAAGTATAATTGTCCAGATAGATCTTCTACATCTGGTACAAGAGATAATGATAAAGGGAAAGCACCTATGAATTCTTTTGATGTAGTAGATAAGAGCATAAATAATGAAGTATATGTGTTTGTAACAAAAAGAAAGAAAGAAAAAGATAACCAAGATGGAAATGATCCTAAGAAGATGAAAGGAGAAACTAGTAAGAAACATAGGAGAAGAAAGTTGGGTGTGCAGGATTTTCTGATTTCACAGGGACAAGGACCATACTCCATCTTAGACAATCTATCCAAAAGGCCTACAAATATTACATATGGTCAACTCTTGGCTATGTCTTCTGAGAAGAGGCAGGAGCTACGAAGTGGACTCAATGCTCGATGAAGGAAGGAGGTTGAGGTCCCTATTTTGGAGGCAGAGGTGGATCCCTACGCTCCACAAGCTGAGGTATTATGTAATGGTATTTCAATTCATGATGTCTTAGTTGATGGAGGTGTTGCAGTTAATATAATGACCGAGTCTGTAATGAATATGTTGGGTTTAAAAATTGATCTCCCCTCAACACTTATGTTAAGGTCATTAAATAAAGGAAAAACTAAACTAGAAGGTGTAGTTTCAAATGTGGCAATATCTGTTATGGGTGTTGTATGTGTGGTAGACTTTCAGGTGATGAAAAATGGTACTGTTGCGTACCCAATGTTGTTGGGAAGACCATGGCTAAGGAGATTTCATGTAAGAAACTACTGGAATGAAGGCTTCATGACACTTGGACGTGGTAGAGAGAGGGTGAAGATAAACGTGATCCCTCGGCATCATAAGGCAGAACCTATGGATTCAAGTGATGAAACTGATGATTGGACATCCTCTGATTACTCGAGTACTAGTGAAGTGGACACTGAAGATGAAGAAATTGAGATTGATGTTTCGGTCATGGATATCCTTCCAGTCACACCGACTCATGATCCCATAAAATTATCTGAAGAAGAAATTGATGATTGTCTCCAACAAATAAATATTGGTGATGCTGTGATGGAGAGTGAGAAGGAATCCTACCTCTAGCTCTTTCGAAGGTACATACACATATTCACTTTTGATTACAAGGAACTCCATCAAGTAAGTTGGGTAGAACATTCTATTGAGCTGGTAGATGGTGCTAAGCCCATAAAGCAAATGCCATATAGAATGAATCCTAATTTTTCCAAGACTGTAAAAGAAGAAATAGATAAGTTTCTTGATGCAGGATTTATATTTGCTGTGGAGAATTCAGAATGGGTTTCTCCCATTGTGATCTCAATAAAAAAGAATGGGAAGCTACGCATTTGTGTTGATTATAGGAAGCTCAATAAGGCAACAAAAAAGGCTCATTACCCTTTTCCATTCTCAAATCAGATTTTGGATGAAGTAGCTAGCCATGAGTGCTATAGTTTTGCTGATGGATATAGCGGATACAACCAAGTTCGTATAGCAGAGAAAGATCAGCTAAAGACCATGTTCACCACTCCTTGGGGAATGTTTGCTTATAGAGTTATGCCTTTTGGGTTGTGTAATGCTCCAGCAACGTTCCAGTGCTTGATGAATAGGGTGTTTGAACCCTACATTGGGAACTTCATCAGAGTATTTCTGGATGATTTTTGCATCTATGGGAGCAAGATGGACCACCTACACCAGATGGAGACAGCATTTCAAAGGTTAGATGAAGCACAAGCCTCACTAAACCCTACAAAGTGTGTCTTTGGATGTTCTAAAGGTGTTTTGTTAGGGCATGTTGTATCCAAAGATGGTATTGGTACTGATCCTGATAAAGTTTCAAAAATCAAAGAGTTACCATTTCCTATGAATAGAAGTAAGTTGAGATCATTTTTAGGCCATGTTGATTACTATAGAAGGTTCATCAAGAATTTCTCAAAGATTACATAGCCACTAACCCAGTTCTTGAAGAAGGATGTTACTTATGAACCAGGAAATAAGGCGCATGAAGTTTTTGAACAACTGAAGGAAGCCCTGGTGTCTTCACCTTTTTTAAAGAATCCATATTGGAGCAATTCATTGATTGTGTATATTGATGCCTCAGATGCAGCACTAGGAAGTACTCTGAGCCAAAAGGATGAAAATGGGAATGATCATCCAATTTACTTTGGGAGCAGACAAATGAGCAGTGCTGAGGTAAATTATACTGTAACTGAAAAAGAGGCTCTAGCTATCATTTTTGCTGTAAAGAAGTTTAGGAATTACTTGCTAGGGTAGAAATTTATAGTTGTAACAGATCATCAGGCTCTAAAATATATTGTCAATAAGCCTAACCCATCAGGGAGGATAGAAAGATGGATAATTTTGCTACAAGAATTTGAATTTGATATTATAGATAGGCCAGGAAAGAAGCATGTCAATGCAGATGCACTCTCTCGAGCCTATGATGGTTTAGGTTCACCTTGTGATGATGATGATTTCCCAGATGCATCATTGTTATCTCTTGACACAATCCCTAGTGAATACATAGATATTTGGAATTATCTAAATGAATTCAAGTTTCCTGATGGTGCCAATGCAAAGACTAAGAGGAAGATTACTCAAGTCAGTCGTCCATATTCTATTCTGCATGGAGTATTATTTCGAATAGGACCTGATGGAAAGTACAAGAGCGTAGTTGCACGTGATCAAGGGAAGGATCTGATAGAAGAATTCCACAATGGTACATGTGGAGGACACTTCTCTGGATAACTTACAGCAAGAAGGATCTTCGACATAGGTTATCACTGGCCCACTTTTTTTAGAGATTGTTATAATTATTGTAAGGCATGTGATATTTTTCAAACACATGGTAACCATAAGACTTCATCAGCTCCATTATGCCCTATTCTTCCACTTAGTCCCTTTGAAAAGTGGGGAATAGACATTGTAGGTCCACTTCCAACTACCCCACGCCAAAATAAGTATATTGTAGTTGCCACAGATTATTTAACCAAGTGGGTTGAAGCTAGGCCATTGAAAATAGCTTCCATGGATGAAGTGGCAAGGTTCATATATGAACGCATTGTCACCAGATTTGGTTGCCCATTAGAAATTGTAACAGATCAAGGAAGCCACTTCATTAATGAGGTGGTAGAAGCCCTAGTCAACAAGTTTTCTATTAAGCACAGGAAGGCAACAACATACAAGCCAAGCACAAATGGACAGGTGGAATGAACAAATTTTTTGTGTTGTGTCAAATTCTAGCAAAAGATGCAGCCTTGTAGGTACATAAGTGGGATAAAAGGATTCATGAAGCATTGTGGGCATATAGGGCAACATCAAAGTCAGCAACAGGATACTCCCCATTTCAGTTGGCTTATGGCATTGATCTAGTTCTTCCTATTGAGTTTGATATTCCCACTGTGAGAGTTATGAAAAATGAAAGGATGGATGAAAGTGATTCAGTAAAAGAAAGGTTGGTACATCTTCATTTGCTAGAGGAAATGAGAGAAATAGCGAAGGATACAAGCTATAAGAAGAAAATGAAGCAGAAGGAATACTTTGATCAAAAGATCCGTTGGTCTCCATTTCATGTGAATGAATTGGTTCTAGTATATGATTCCAGATACAAAAAAAGAAGATAGAGAAAATTTCTTCCAAAGTGGATGGGGCCCTACAAAATAGCAGTTGTGCATGAAAATGGTACATATCGACTGGAGGAATTAGATGGTACTCCCATTACAAAATGGGTCAACCATGACAAGTTAAATATTTTCCAAGCACCAGCTTCAGAATGTCCATAAGAGTCTACTCTGAGGACGGAGTAGAAGTTAGGAAGGGGGAAAATGTCGACATTAAAATTTTCCTCTGTAATTTCTATTTTATTAATGTATGTATTAGGAATAGGATGTTGTTAAGTATAATTAGTAGTGGTGTCCAATAGAAGATAACGACACTGTCAGTACGGTGCCGCCAATAATGTAGAGTACGGTAACAGTCAAAGTACAATAGGAATGTTGTAAAAAATAAATATTTGTCGTAAGTGGTCCGGTAATATTAAAATGTCAAAGTTGGGATAAGTAGAGAAGTAGGGTCTACATGATTAGGAATTAGAAATATTATATTTGTAATAAGGAAAAAGAGTGATGTCATAAATATTTTGTATATTTTATTTGTGGAAAATTCTAAAAAGGTGGAACCCATGTAAGATGATAAGGTTTATCTTATCTTAGAAGATAAGCCTACATGTAAAGGCAAGAGTTTAGGCATGGAATATGATTGGCCGGAAGAGATTTCCTATCCTATCTTAGAGATAAGGTGGATAAGCCTGAATTCCTATAAATAAAGAGGCCACCCCCCTCATTTAGCATAGAGAGAAGTAGTGAGAAATATTATATGAGTAAGTGTGTAAAGGAAGCCATCATTTTGAAGGTGTGTTAAAGAAGCCATTAAGAGGTGTAATTGTGAAGTTTCTCCCATAGTTATTGTTTGAAGGCAAGTGAAGTTAATAACACTTGAAGAACCTCATGGGTGAGATTGTAACAATTTTATGTTGATATTATAATTTACACTGATATTTTAGATTTATCATTATTCTTTCTTAGCATAGTCTATGGTATTCTTGTGTTATATTTGTTGTTGTATTTCTAGATGACATCCACCAAACTAAGAGTTGTGCATTAGTCAATAATCATAGCACGAGGAGTTCCCGATGAAAAATTATCATAGTGTCAGATTGGTGTTGACAGATCAATGCCATAAGCTAACTGAAATGGGGAGTATCATGTTCCTGACTTTAATGTTGCCCTATATGCCCACAATGTTGCATGAATCCTTTTATCCCACTTATGTACTTGCAAGGCTGCATATTTTGCTAGAATTTGACACAACACAAAAAAAATTCGTTCCACCTGTCCATTTGTGCTTGGCTTGTATGTTTTTGCCTTCATGTGCTTAATAGAAAACTTGTTGACTAGGACTTCTACCACCTCATTAACGAAGTGACTTCCTTGATCTGTTACAATTTCTAATGGGCAACCAAATCTGGTGACAATGCGTTCATATATGAACCTTGTCTTTTCATCCATGGAAGTTATTTTCAATGGCCTTACTTCAACCCACTTGGTTAAATAATTTGTGGCAACTACAATATACTTATTTTGGCGTGGGGTAGTTGCAAGTGGACCTATAATGTTTATTCCCCACTTTTCAAAGGGACCAAGTGGAAGAATAGGGTATAATGGAGCTGATGAAGTCTTACGGTTACCATGTGTTTGAAAAATATTACATGTCTTACAATAATTATAAAAATCTCTAAAAAGAGTGGGCCAGTGATAACCTGCGTCTAGAATCCTTCTTGTTGTAAGTTGTCCAGAGAAGTTTCCTCCACATGTACCATTACAAATACAAGATCGTTTAAACTTTTGAATGAAAGAGGAAGCATCTTCATTAGATTGGGCTGAAAAAATAGGAATCTTCCCCATTTCCAAAAGTAACCACAGTGAAATACCAACCCACAAGTATAATCAACAAGACTTATGTGCACAAATAATTGGAATCACTATAATAGAAAATAGAAATGACCACGGTAAACTATGGTAAACCTTAACTTACTGCGGTAAAAATTGACTTTACTGTGGTAAACACTATTCACAGTAAAAAGTGAAGTTACTGCGGTAAATACTATTCACGGTAAAAAGTGACTTTACTGCGGTAAATACTATTCATGGCAAAAAGTGACTCTACCATGGTAACTACTATGCATAATAAAAACAAGGTTACCCTCCAAATGTTATCTGACTAAATGGGAATATTTCTCAAAAAAATCCACCAATGAGGAATGGTCTCAGCAGCGGAACCAAAATGTCAACACCAATCTGACACTATGATAATTCTTAACCGGGAACTCCTCATGCTATGATTATTAAGTAATGCACAACTCTTAGTTTGGTGGATGTAATCTGGAAACACAACAACAAACATAACACAAGAATACCATATACTATGATAAGAAAGAATAACGATAAATCTAAAATATCAGTGTAAATTATAATATCAACATGAAATTGTTACAATCTCACCCATGAGGTTCTTCAAGTGTTATTAACTTCACTTGCCTTCAAACAATAACTATGGGAGAAACTTCACAATTACACCTCTTAATGGCTTTTTTAACACACCTTCAAAATGATGGCTTCCTTTACACACTTACTCATACAATATTTCTCACTACTTCTCTCTATGCTAAATGAGGGGGGGTGGCCTCTTTATTTATAGGAATTTAGGCTTATCCACCTTATCTCTAAGATAAGATAGGAAATCTCTTCCGGCCAATCATATTCCATGCCTAAACTCTTGCCTTTACATGTAGGCTTATCTTCTAAGATAAGATAAACCTTATCATCTCACATGGGTTCCACCTTTTTAGACTTTTCCACAAATAAAATATACAAAATATTTATGACATCACTCTTTGTCCTTATTACAAATATAATATTTCTAATTCCTAATCATGTAGACCCTACTTCTCTACTTATCCCAACTTTGACATTTTAGCATTACCGGACCACTTACGACAAATATTTACTTTTTACAACATTCCTATTGTACTTTGACTGTTACCGTACTCTACATTATTGGCAGCACTATACTAACGACGCATCATTATCTTCTATTGGACGCCACTACTAATTATACTTAACAACATCCTATTCCTAATACATACATTAATAAAATAGAAATTACAGAGGAAAATTTTAATGTCAACAGTACCCATTGTTGGTTTGTCCATGGATGTGCATTGGTTTGTGGTGCCTAACCTTGCTGATTATATGGAGGAATCCATAGTGGTGGCTTTGGGTAAATCATCTAGTTTGGTGGTGTCCAATCAGGTGTTCCCTGAGTTAGTGGAGTCTGATTGGGCCATGAAATTATTCAGGGGTTCTGAGTAGTTCCAGGGGCATAAGCAAACTGGTTATTTGATCTTTGAATGAAGTTTACCTCTGCATTTGCTTGAGTTATGGAATTTAATATTTCTTTTAGTTGAGGTAGGAGAGTATAATGGTTGGTATCATGGTTAGGGAAATCACATCTTAGTCACATTTTTTTGATATCCAAAAGATGTCTTTTCCTACATTTGGGATAGTACATGTTTAAAGTCTCTTTTTTTCAAAAAAATTCTTAGCTTTCAACCCATCTATGGTTGAATTTATCTATGAAAACATTTCTTCTTTCATGTTGGCCATTTCCTTTAGAAGTTCTGAGTTACGTAGGGCATTGTTTGATGTTTTTATTCATCTAAGGCATCCCCTTGTTCTAGAGTAGCTTCTACATAACTCAGTAATTTGTGCCATAGAGAGTTTGTGTACATCACCTCCTCCCATTAGATGGAGGGATTATTTGGTTTAATCATCTTGTCCTTTAAGGAAAAATATCTTAGTTATTTCTCCATTCAACTCATAACCAATTCACATATGGACAAAAAAGAAATATGTCCAAGTAATCTTCCATATTTTAATCTTCTTTTTGTTTTATCTAAAAGAACTCTTCCCTCCTATCTCTTCCCCTGTAGTAGTCTAGGTATTTTTCTAAAAAGGAATTATCCATCTATTCCCATGAACGAATACAATTAAAGGGCAATCCCATAAACCACCTTATGGTAGAGTCTTTGAGGGTGGAAGGAAAAAGTTAGAGTTTCTGGTTATTTGTTCTCTAGTCATATGTCTAGAAGAGGAATTTGAATTCAAACAAGAATTTTTTTGGATCTTCTATGGACATTCCTTGAAATATAGGGAGGATGGATGGGGAAATTTTTTCATAGGTGATTCCTCATCCTCATTTAAGACAATCAGATAAGTAAAGGTCCTACCTGTAGACACCAAATTTGGGTCACACTCCCCCTTTACCCCACATGTATATTAATGTAATTACCTATAATTAAATTAATACTCATTCTCACAATATTAATTAATAAATACCTTAAATAAATTAATTTCCACCTTACCTAGATACCTCACCCATCCACATCACCTATGACACCTCATCATAGACCTATTCTTAGCATGTTTCCTTTTAACTAGGACTCAATCTCTACTTACCATAACTAACTGAGACTTAGTCTAAACCTAACACTAGATACCTATTCTTCCTCTAACCACATGCACACTTACTTACACAGAAAGTACCATTTGGATCTGTAACAACGGACAGAAGTTGCCAAAGGATAGCTAAGATCAGCTATTTTGGCAACTTAGGATATCCTGCCTTAACTGATGTCAGTCAACCTAAAACTAACACCGGTCACCCTAAACCATCATCGGTTACCATATATTCACTTTAGTAACCTTTTTCTAGAAGTTGGAAGCATTATTCGAGTTTTAGAGAAGAGAGGTTTGCATGCAAGCATGCACCAGAGCACTCTTGCACATCCAAACATCTTGAACCAGCACCAAGACTGATCTTAGGTTAAGCATTCACAGTAACATTATAGGAAGCACGACCATGGAACTGACAACTAGTTCCATGGATCAACCACCACCTTCATCTAACCACCAGGCCTACAAGTATAAGTAAATGCATTTGGATCTACATGTTTCCATATTTTATTTAGATCAGTTTCTTCATCTCTGTTTGGGAGTCCTAGTCTACTTTACATCTCATCACCTCTCACCTTCCTATAAATACTTCCACCTAACCACCTACAACCTCCCATCTCTCCATACCTAACTACAGACATCTCAAAGTATTCCCAACACTGTCATCAATCTCACCATTCTCTGCCTATTCTCTATGTAATCATAGAGAATTATTAAAACCAAAATTTATTGAGTGTCTATCAGCCCGACCCTACCAATGTAAGTTAACCTAAATCGTCGTTGGTTTCCTCTCAACTGGCATCGATCATACCAGACCGACGTTGGTCTCTATATTTGGTAAATCTTCATGTAACAGTAACCTCATAACATTTACCCAAATAACCAAAAACCACCCAAAACTTGACCCTAACCTGTCCCAACCACCTTATTCACCTATTTAACTTCTACATCTCATCATAACCTAGCATGTTAAATTAGATTTGCTTATTGTACTTAAATGAGATGCCTAAATCATCTCAACTATAGTAGGATATAATTGGTTTACATTATTACTTGCATTAATTTATGTTAAACATTGGATTGAAAGCCATCTAGGAAGTATCACAATTCTCGAATCTAGCATATGCTAGGAAGACCACTGACATATATTGTTTAATATTATTCTTGTGGTCTTGTTTTGTATTCCCAGGTAGTTCCTCCTAGAAAAAGGAAGTTCTCACAATCAGCACTAGATCAGGAAATTAGAGCGTGCACACTCTACCTTCCACCTTCATTCACAGGTATTCCTCCTCACCCTTACCCTATCAATTTTACTCATACGTACACAACTTATAAGAGAAACACTACCCAAGGGTCTATCATCATCATTTCCATTGTCTCCTATTTCGAAAAGTTTCCCAGGTTCTAAATAAGATAATGCAGATTGTTTAGTATTACTCTTGGGTGTTGTATTAGATTCAGTTTCACTCCCATTGTTTACTAAATGTATTCTATTTGGATATAATCTTTGAATATTGTGAGGTATAATTCTCCCTTAAGCATCCCATGGCCTATGAATCAATATTTCTTGTATAAGAAAGGATTATGATTCTTACTGGTTGCATATATTAACTTCACTAACACCAATAACATGTAATGTGAATAGAATGACATGTTTTTCTTATAGTGTCCTTGGAAACAACGCCAAAAATGATGGGTCATTGTAATTTCTAAGCATTTAACCAATAAATTCAATTATTGGTGTCATTCTAAACTAGGGTTGTGTTCAAGGTTATATGCAGAGAGGTTGTATGTAACACAGTTGTTGTGGTAGTTCTCCTTGGGGGGTTTCAGTTGGTATTGTTATCTTATTTCTCTATACACTACAGAAAGTAAATACATTTTTAAGCTACTGAAATGAAAGACAAAATTTAGGAAATGTATTTAATCTACTAAAACAACGTTGCTGTAATAAAATTCTTTCAAAAGGAAATACTTAACTGAATTGAAATGCTCGCATGAAAGAAATGAAAATAAGGAAATATACTAAAGCAAAGAAATATAATACTACATTCAAATAATCATTCGAATCAAGATATTGAAACTTGAACTTATCAGGAATAAATATTATACACGAAACACTAATCCTCCAATCTCCTTAGTTGAGTAATACCTTGCTCTCCTTTGGGATTGAAGTACTTAACACCAATAGTTACTCAAAAAAACATAGATTATATTTATCCAAATGAGTTCAGAACATACTCATCATGAGATTGAAAATAACTATCAA
The DNA here is from genome assembly GCA_019776745.2 of Taxus chinensis. Lineage (NCBI taxonomy): Eukaryota > Viridiplantae > Streptophyta > Pinopsida > Cupressales > Taxaceae > Taxus > Taxus chinensis. The sequence continues at coordinate 500,817,493 of CM034155.1, read as the reverse complement.
ATGATATATAAAACTATATTGAAAAATTACTAAATAAGAAATAGTTTTAAGGAGGTGTCTTATAGAAACAATCAGTTATAGAACTTTCAAAAAAATTAGGCAATAGATTTAACTAATAACAACCCCATAAATCCTCAATGACATCATGTACTATAGTTAAAAACAATGTCCTCATTTGTAGGATGTTATGACAAAATCCTTCAGAATGGCATAGTGGCAAAGGACACAGTCTCCTTGATTGTGACTTGATCAAAATTGGCAGAAAATGCACTTTATCAACCAACACATGTCATCACATCACTCACAAAGTCAATTAGTGGTAATTGCTATGGTTATTAGTTCAGATGAGATAAGATAAGGAGAAATTCATTAATCTTACTTTGGATACAACTATGTAGAACATCCCACATACATTAATTAACGTATTTAGGAGCAAAATCTATAGCTATAGGGATGATATAATAAGTCAATTTATGCACTCATCAGCCATTGGATGGGTGATTTTGAAGTTTGCACATGTGATAAAAATATAGAAGTTTTGAATAAGATTTGTAAAAAAATAAATTGAAGACATTATGAAAAATAAATCTCATGCTACATGATAACATGAGTTAGGCTACCGAATAGGATTATGAAAACATGATATTAGATAATTGCATGATTGTATATTTGCATGTTACTGAATGGTAACTCAAATTAAGGTTAGCATCTGGTAACATATTCTTAATACCGTTCAACATTGTGTAAACATTTTATCGGGTGACATCATGTATTTATATTGTCATCTAGTAACAATTCTGCAAAAAAATCCTTGACAGACTGACAATTCAAACTTTTTTGCTTACTTTTTTGCTTATTCCTTCAATGTTTTGGCTTATACTTTTATATTTTTCATGGTCTTATTTGATTTTACCTTCAGCTTTGACTCCATATCTCAAAATTAAAAAAAATTGTAATTATATTGTATTATTAAATTATGGAAAATTAATCCTATATATTATAACATAATGACAATTTTACAAACATTGGTTTGACTTTAGCAGAAATATTAATGTGAAATTATGGTTATATTTATTTAGGACCCGTAAATTTTTGGTGAATGTGCTATCGTATGGCAGTAAATTTTTTTCCAATTTCAAAATTTAAAAATCCTAATATTAACTAATTTACAGATATTCACCCCTAAATTGAACCCCGACGTATTCTCTTCCCTCATGCCCTCTTGGGTGACCTTGAGAATAATAAACAATGAAGTTTGTCTCATTGTTTTACCTGATGTTTTCTTTACAGGAAAATTACTAATCATTTATGTGTAGGACATTAACAAATTTTGAAAACTTGAATCTAAAAAAACCAAACAAAAAACTACTGATAAATTTTCATAAAGGTTACCTTGGCCAAGTACCACTACAAACTATTAAAATAACCAAAAAACACATTGTCATTGTAGGTTCAGATAAGAATTAACACCCATCTGCTTAACTGTAGGAAGTCTTTGGGCATGGCCCTAAAAATCATTATGATTACTAAAAGAACCCAAAAGTAGTTAGCACCTTGAGGGAACCGGCCAACGAAATGGAAAATTCCCCATTTTCTACTTGACTAGTTCACCCATGAAGTAGAGTTAAGGTTATCCTTAGTAACAACCCTAGTTTGATTGATTGAGATGGGTAAACCTAACTTAATTAATCAAGGGAGGTGAAGTAAAGCTTGCAACTGGAAATTTTCTAGTGTACACAACGCGTTGGTAACACTTGGTATTTAGAAAGAGATCCCCACATAGGGAGCCAAATAAACTAGGGCCTACTTATTTCATCTCATTCCATAAACTTATCAATTCAAATCCAAATTATTCTTAGTCTTAGTCTTTGATTTTACCAAAAATCCTAGAGAAGTAAGTAAAATCCAATCACATCACGATTTAAAATTTTTTTATTGGATGTTCATTTTATCCATTATTTAAGCACGAATGATTGAATCAAATCCTTTATACGTCCAATATTCACTTTATTCACATATTAAACCACATCAAATCAAATCCAGTCAAGAGCCTCATATATTGAATATTCACTTTATTCAATTATAGGTAATTCATATGTAATCAAATCATGAATCCAATCTAAGCCTTATACGTTAAATATTCACTTCATTCTTATATTAAAAAAATCAAATTAACATCCAAACTTTATACGTTGACCATTCACTTTGTTCACGTATTAAGTAAAAATCAATCTAATTCAATCCAAATAATTTTCAATCTTAAAAATTTTGTTTTGATTCTATCAAATAAAGCTAAAACAAACACTCGTTATGTAGGTATTTACTAATTAAAAAACTGGTTTTTAATTAAATGAAGAAAAATCACTCGTGTCCATGAGGAGACTGATAGATTCAACCCTTTTGGTCATCACGTTCTTGAAGATGAAGACATGTGAGAACAACCCAAACTATGAACAAGTGAGAAAGAAGCTATTGATCACATCATAATACAAAATAAAATCTAATATTTTTTTTGCCTCTTACAAATGGGGGTGAAACTACCCTTTTATTTCAGGCATGAACACTTTAAGCACTTAATTGACAAACCTGAGTCTGGTATCAAAATGAAAAATCAACCACTATTATGTTTGATTCACCAAAATAAGAGTTCAACAAAATCAAAGAATTAGCACAACAAATCAAGAAGAATGAAAATCCTAAAAAAGAGGAAGCACACAAATCAATGCATGCCAATGATGTCAGCATGGATATTTGTCAAGCCAACTCCCCATTCACACAAGAGTGGAGGAGAATGAAAGAAACCTTAATGAGACTTCAAAAGCATACAAAAAAATTTAATTTTTATTAATCATGTCCTTACCCATTTGATAGGGACATGTCAAGTGTACCTTTTCGTAAATCCTTTGAAACACCCATATTTGATAAATACAAGGACAAAGATGATCCAAGAGAACATATTAAAAAAAAAAAATCATGGCATGTCAAGAAGTGGCATACAATGTCATCTTTCTCTTACACTTATTCCCTAAAATATTTTGAGGGAAAGCTTTGAATTGGTTCTTACACCTTCCAAAGGGATCGATTACCACATTTGTAGACCTTTCTAGAAAGTTTATAAAACAATTTTCATTCAATCTATATTTTGAAATCAAAATTATGGAACCTTGATTTGACTATGCACTTTTGTTATGATAAATAAAACCTCTCCATTCCCTCTAATCACTTTTTCATATCCATTGTTTCGATTTGTTTATCCTTGTGAAATGACATGTTGACACATCTTGTGAATAAAATTCATAAAATTAAATAAAAATATCATTTTTCCATCTCTAAACTTCATTTGGCATATTTCATGCTTCCATTCAAGATCATACAAATTGGTTAGGACCGTATAAACCATCTAGGACCGTACAACCAGTCCTAACCTATTTCTACAGTCTTAGACCTACATGTCTTACAACAACACTTTTAAATTTACATCTTTCGTTGGGTTTTATACTTTACTTGGGTCGTCCTTTCTTAGATAAATCATCTTTAGAGATTTCTATAAGAAAATAAACACTACCTCATTTGCTAACCTGGATCTCCTAAGGAAATTTACTAGAGCACCAATTTCATACACTTGCAATAGACATCAAAATCTTCCTAAATCTCACAAAATCACATCTAAAGTCATTAGGGAAACACCCACATCATGTCCAAAGCTACAAACTAGGTTAAGGGAACCATATATTTCTGTTTCATATATAATCACTCAAACATCATCTTTCCAAATATTTTAGTAAGAGCCATGTTAAAGCCAACATGGTTAAAGAAAATGTCGAATCTAAATGATCTATCTCTATATCACATGCTAGGTGGAGAAAGACATGTAATTTGATGCCTCTTTGGAATAGTGCTAACATTAGTAGTGCACGGGGATTTCCAAAACCCTTTTAATGTTTCTTTTGTAGGACTCTTCATCCATGGATAGGGTTTGATATATTTTCTAGTTTATTCATAGAGTCTCGTTCCATGTGCCAAAACTATGGTTTGACAGAAGTAAACAAGCCCAGGAAAGTGAAAGTTCTAGAAGCTAACTCAGAGCAAGCCCAATACTATATAAAAGGGGCATAACCATACAGTATGGTCCTGACTGAGTTGTAGAGTCCTGACCCATGTATATTTATAGTCATGATTCCAATTTCAAAGGGTCATCTAGGTTCTGATCTCCTAGTTTCACTACTACATACATTCTCATATCACTCTAGAAATAATATGAAATCAATTAAGTGCCTCTATACTTACATTTTGTGCCCTCAACTACATGTTAGGTTGATATGTTTATGCTATATTATTCCATCTGATATGATTAACTAAAATTGAACTAAACAATGAGAAGTATAACAAACTAGTTAATCTAATATATAAGGACTAAAATGTCGTAAGCTATGCTAAAAAAATATGGAAATGATTATAAGTAATTGTGTCAAATGAAATAAAATCCTAACTATGCAAAGACACAAAAGGAAAGGACTTAGTTGATTGTTGGAAACTATCGTAGGTTATTGTAGGTATGATTGTAGATCTTGAAAGTAGAAACGATCACTCAGGGGTCCTGCAAAGGTCAGATCTAGGAGATATAAATAGACTGTAGTGCTCAGGAAGGTACTAGGGCACCCTAGGGTTCCCTGGTCTAAATAATAGGTGCCATGGCCTCTGTAAATGCTCATAACCTTCTTCCAGTAATGTTGCAAGATGTCTTGAAATAATCTCTGTCTATCACATTGGATCTTTCAAAATTCACCGAGTATGTGAAATAATGTAAGATGAAGGAATGACCTAAAAAAGGCAAAGAAGTATTGAAACCCTAAAATTAAAATATTCAAAATGAATGTGTGCATGTCATACCCTAATTGATCTTGTGCCAGTCGCACTTTGTGAAGTAGGGAGAAATAATAATTATAGAAAATGTAATAGCGTGTGTGCATGAAATAGAATAGAATCCCTCCCCCTATGATGTGTGTTTTGATGTAGATATCCTAGCCTTGATGCATGACACTATGTGGATCCAAGTGATACAATGGATACAACTCTAGATTGAGTGATAGTAGTATATGACGTTAGAACCCTCATTATGGTCTCCTAACTTTGTATTTATAGGGTTCTCTTTCTCTAATTTCTTAATTAACCCTGACATAACTGAATAAGAAAAATATAAGAATGAAAAATGGCTATAAGGGGACCAAAAAGATGTAAGAAAGTATAACATGGATCGAGGCACCCCAGGTGGGACCACGATGCCCCAGTACAGGCCTATGTGCCTTGGTTTAGGCTAAAATGATGGGACACTTGTGAAATAGGTGAATATGTATAGGGAAATACACATGAATGATAAAATAAAAGGTAAAAATAAGATGGCAAAAAGGTGGGATTAATTAGTAATTTCTTCAATTGAGAACCCTCTAAATAATAGTACAGAACTAGGCTAAAGAATGCCTAAAGTGCATGATTTTGTGTCTACATTTCCCCCTAATTTATGTTGGTGAGTGGAATGCTCAGTAACATAAAGTAGATAAATATGTATACTATATATCCATATAGAGTATAGAAAATACGTGTTGATAGACTAGACTCAAGCGTGGAATGAAAAAAAGAAAAAGTGGAGCATGGATTCTAGTGATGAAAAATGCACATAAAAAGTGATGATAGTGGAATTAGGGAGAAACACTTGTGTAGTTGTTGCAGTGTGTAGTGTACCTGCATGGTCCATAAAGGAAAGTATCATCGTGGTGTGTTGTTGTTGTCATTGTCGTTGTCATCATCATTGTTGTTGTTTTTGCCCCCAATTTGATTGCTTATTTCTCATAAGATCGGAACTACAAGGGAGAAAATGATCAAGTAGTCAAATATATATGTATGTAAAAATGATATGTAAAATATGCACATGTATAGAAATGTTTAAAGTATACAAATGTAAAATACATGAAAAGAAAAGTGTAAATGGAACATGTGCACTTGATCTGTGTCGAGAAAAAGGGTTTATAAGGATATCTTGTATTGTCACAATTTTTTTGGGTGATCTCACACCATCCTGGATGAAAAATTATAGGGAGGAAATGATCTATGTCCTCAGACCTTTAAATGCTTCTGCTGAAAGGTGTGAAGAGATATTTGCAACGTTTATGGTGTTTTGGGCAATATGATGCCACTAGATGAAGTAGTGTAGGTAGGAACACCCATTGTAACCTCTAAGCCTATAATTTCTCCATAGAAATTCTAGAGGAAACCATGTACTATAGAAGCCATTGTGTATGGAGTTTGTAGACTGATCTGAACTCACTTGTTGTATGTAAACCCACGATGCCAAGGGAAGAAAGTGCACTAAACTGAATTGGTGTAAACACATTATGTTAGTATATAAAACCCTCAATGATGCCCCCTTCTTTAGTGGCGCATGTGACATTGCTGAAAGGAGAATGTGGTCCCAAATGAGGACCCTCCACACTCTCACCTACAGAACTCTTATCTACAAGGTGAAAGGGAAAACATGTGGTAGAAACCAAGGCACGTACAAAAGGGGATGGCTAGCCATAATAAGTGTTAGTCCAAAAAAACATGCATGTAATAAGATAATTTAAAGTATGCAGATATTGTAGTAACTACCAAAAAAAGTAGTGTAAACACTTAAGAAATAAAGTAGACCAAATAAAGTGGGTTGTAAACATGATACATCACTCATGATGTCGTAATACACACAAGGCCATCATGGTCGCAAACAATAAAAAATAATGCACACAAGCAAAGGGAAAAGCATGCATACAATGGAAAATAATAATAGACAAGTAGAAACAAACAAACAAGGAGTCATGGAGACGTATAATCATGTAAAACAAGTGCTACACATGGAACACCTATTAGCATGTTAGAGCGATAAAAAATATGTCAAAGAATGTACGAGAAATTAATATAATATGATAAGTACAAAATGAAAAAATAACACCTGCATAAAATAAATGTGGATGCCCGAAGTGACCGGTCTAGGAAGGGTAGAAGGCGAGCATCCATACCACATGTAAAAGTCTTATGCCTGTGATCACACTAAACAAAGTCATGAATGCACATGTGTATATGATAATGACATATAAGAAAGCAATCTGACATGTTTAGGAAAGTGATCATGTAAAACATTAGTAAACAAGAGTAAATTCCCCCAAGACAATGCAATATGTTGTAGATGGATGGAATGGAAATGCAAGATTGAATGATAGGAACACCATGACCCTCACATGGATGGAGGTGTATGTAGTGATGTTAATTTTATTTTCACCCTCAACAATCAAGAATGAACCATAAATACGAGTGTGCCATCAAGAAATAATCGAGTAGTGTTGGTTGTTTCTAGCGGGTTGTGATGAGTGTTTATATGGAATGGTGATGAAATGCGACATGTGCATGAACCTTATAGCTGAAGTGTTTATCATGACTTTTTGAATGGAGGAGTGATGATTTAACCCTAAGCATATATCACTATGATGAATGGATAGAGATGGGTGACTTATATAGCCTAAAGCATATGTCACTACAAGATGAAAGGAGGGAGTGATGATATAATCTAAGGTGTATACCATTACAAGATGATAGCATTGGTGAAGATTTAGCGTAAATCAGATTTCACTACAAGAGGAATGGAGGGAGTGGTGATGTAACCTAATTTTTATACCACTACAAGATGATAGTATGGGTGACAATTTATCGTAAAGCGTATGTAACTACATGAGTTATAATAAGGGAGTGGTGATGTAACCTAAGGTGTATACCACTACAAGATGATAGTATGGGTGATAATTTAACCTAAGGTGTATGTCACTGACGCTGGAAATGTCACATGAGGAAATGTCACATGGTGAATGTAAGTTCCATTTGATTGGTAAACCCTACATAGTCGAGTATAGACCGAGGAACTAAAGTGTGTCATAGGGTGGTGATAACAATGCATAGAAGACAAAGTAGTATACCAAGTGATGAATATTGTATGTAAATGAGTGGTATGTTGAATGGAATTCTAAATGTGTAGTATGTAATATGTAAAATGTAGTGGTAGGTGCAGATAGAAATAGAATATGTGGTGATAAAATGTAAAGCTAGACCCATATATAATGGAACCTACCATGGTATATACAATATATGTGTAAATGTGAGCTATGAAAATTTATAGGTTATGCGAGGATAGCCTAATAATGTATGTGGTGTGTAGGGTAAGGACTAGTGAAAATGTAGGATGTAATGATGAACATGTAAAATGATACTCATATGTAATGATGACTAGTATTATATGGAAAATGTATGAAGTGACAATGTATAATGTATAGTGTGACTAAGTGTGTAAGTACCATCATAGATGTAATCCGTAGATGAAAACTAGCATAATGTAGAAATAGATGTAGAATGGATGGTGTACGAGACACAATGTAGGATGAAATGTAATATGTATTTCCTATAATGTGGTGTGTGGGGTTCAGTGTAATGGTAATCCCTCAACAGTGAAGTGTGAATGGAAGCACAAGAGTGCATCATCAGGTAATGATAATGCTATGATGCATGATATAACATGTTTATATGAAAGAAGGATGGCAAATGATGATGTGATGATGTTTGAAATGAGAGGGGAAATGAGATGCCATGCCTCACCAAATGGGTATGAATGAACTAGCCAATGAGGTTGAAGGACGTATGTCCTTCTACTAATGTCTATGATGATGAAATTGTAGGACCATGCTCAAGTAATGGAGGTATAGTAGGTAAACACTGTGTGGGGGAATGAAGTTGAGATGCATGTGGTGGATGGATAGAAGATAAATATCGTGGTGTAGTATAGTGTGTTGGTGGTGGAGATCAAGGGAATGTAGTGTACGTTGGGGAGGATGATCCACATGGAATGAAGCGAGGTGGTGATTGACGTCGAGATGTGGTGGTGGTCTTAGGAATAGGCCTATGCTGATGTGTAGAACTATTGGAGTGAAACACTCACATAGAGGACAGTCAAGTAGGTGAACTAGGAGTAGAGCGTATTTTGGGAAACACCAGATGAGATGTGTAAGAGAGAGTATAGGATGTATGAGCGATGGGACCAGAGGGTGGTGATAATGGAGGTGAATGAGGGTTGCTGGTAATGGAGATAACTTGATTGTTGTAAAAAAATATAAAGTGCAAGTGGTTCATGGAAATAATAGATTGGGATTGACGAGTCCAATTAATACCAAGAAGCATGTCACATCCTGTGACTGCTCGACCTATAAGGAAAGGGAAGAGAAGAGTGAGAGGACCAAGTGTGACATGTAACTTGAAGATACCATAAGGTATTTTGAATGGATAGTAAATTTGTGATGGAGGATAACTGATAGACTATAAGAGGGATAAAGAACATGCACTAATGGGAAAAGATGGATCAACCTTAGTGTTGTGGATAGAGGTCAAGCTAGAAGATGCATGAATATGTAAATGATTCAATGTGAACATGGCATGGTAATTAGAGTTTGAAAAAAATATAACTGGTGTCGAATTAGCAGATTTAGCGATGAGAGGTTCAAGAGGTCCTACGGGAGTAAGCATTGTATGACATACATTAGTATAAGATGAATCGATTTGTTTGGTATCATGTTTTAGTAATGGGTTATAAAAAATTTGGAGCTTATAGTTATCATTAATAGTGGCAGGTGTTGAATTTTCTAGAATCTCAATGTGACCGTTGTTGAGTAGATCCTGGATGAGGTGTTGTAGCTTGAAAAAATGATCAGTGGAATGCCCAACACATTGTTTATAATCATAGTAAGAACAATCATCAAAGTTATGCCCTTTGGTTTGGGATGGATTGAGCTTTAAAGGTGATTGCAAGGTAATGAGATTACTATTTATGAGTTGAGGCAATAAAAATGCTCAGCAGGGTATTAAGCTTAGCAAGAGGACATTTGTATGTTGAGGTCACAATTACTTAGTAAAGACTATATTAACAGTAGTTTTTCTATTGATGGATTTATGTGTAGGTGCTTTGAATAGTGTCTTACTTGAAACACAGGTGGAGGAAAAACGTGGGTCCCAGTATTTGAGCTTGTTTATGGAGATGAGTTTAGCCTCGCAAATTTTAAGAGCATGAAAAAGTTGATTAAATAAATAACAAGTCTCAAAAATCACATTGTCTTATAGAGGTGGCAATAGACTATGAATGAGAAAATACTGAAGTTTAGAGTCCATGAGGATATTGGACATTTTGGTTATATTATTCTTGTATCGTAAAACATAATCTAGGAAGCATTCATTGGAGCCTTGTTTAAGCTAGGCTAGTTGGGCATAAGAGAGTGTGGAACTGATATTGATAGAAAAACTTGTAAGAAAATTTTCAGCCATATGCGTAAAAGAAATCACCGAATGGATGGGTAAGTCATAAAACCAATGCATCCCATAGTCTTGCAGGTTATGGGAAAATAACTTACGAGGATGGTATGATCATCTGGGTAATCAAGACATGCAACATGAAAATCTCGGAGATGTTCCTGGTGGTCACCATGGCCTTTAAAAATGGTCAATTTGGGAGATATGAAGTTAGGAGGGAATGGGTAAGTGGATATGGATGGTGCAAAGGGGGAATGCAAAAAGGATGTGGAGTTAAGAGATAGAGGTTCTCGAGAAGTAGTAACTTATAACTGGGATATTTGATTTTGGAGATCTTGGTATAAAAATATGAAATCAAGAGTATTAGAGGAAGAAACAAGTGATATATTAGAAGTACCATGGTGGGAAAGAGGAATGATAGTTGTAATAGGAGGAGATGAAATATAAACGGGTGGTGTAAAGACCATAGGGGTAGAAGAAATGGAAATGGAAGCCTCCTAAGATCACTTAACAGTGATTAAAGCATGAAAGACATGCGAGAAATGAGTGGGATTCTCACTTAAAGCTTGACGAAAGTTAGTAATAGCATCAAGTTGTTCCTAGTCAACATTAGTGTCATCATCATTGGGATTCTCACTATCAGTGGCTTTGATTTCATGAATAGGAACTTGGTTGGAGTTGTCTAAGGGGTTTTCAGCCATAGACGTAGGTATATCAGTTAAGGATTTAGAAGTATGACACAAGAGAGAAGGAAGTTCATAATAGTGGAGGGGTCTAAAGTGACCACTCTGTAATGAGCATAAAAATGGGAGAAGGAAAGACCTATATTCACATGTCAAGTTCACCAAAATGATTATCTAAAATTGAACTAAACTAATAGGAAGTATAACAAACTAGTTAATCTAATATAGGAGGACTAAAATAATGTAAACTATGCTAAAACAATATGGAAATGATTCTAAGTAATTGTGTTAAATAAAATAAAACCATAACTATGCAGAGACACAAAAAGAAAGGACTTAGCTGATTGTTGGATAATGTCACAAGTTGTTGTAGGTTTGACTATAGATCTAGGAAGTAGAAATGATCACTTAGGGGTCTCGCGGAGGTGAGATCTAGAAGATATAAATATACTACAGTGCGCAGGAAAGTATGGGGGCACCCCAAGGTGACATGTTCTATAGAATAGGTGTCATGGTCTCTTTAAATGCTCAGAACATGGTTCTGGTAGTGTCACAATATGTCCTAAAATCCTCTCCTTTATCGCATTGGATCTGTTGAACTTCTATGAGTGTGTAAAATAATGCAAGATGAAGGAATGACCTGCAAAAGACAAACAAGTATCAAAACCCTAAAAAATAAAATATGTAAAATGAACTAAAATGATTAGCTGAGATTGAGCTAAACTATGGGAAGTATAACAAACTTCTAAATCTAATATAGGAGGAATAAAACATTGTAAACCATGCTAAAACAATATGGAAATGATTCTAAGTAATTGTGTCAGATGAAATAAAACCCTAACTATGCAAAGGCACAAAAGGAAAGGACTTAGTTGATTATTGGAGACTGTCACAGGTCTGACTGTAGATCCTAGAAGTAGAAACGATCATGTAGGGGTCCCACAGAGGTTAGATTTGAGAGATATAAATATACTGCAATGCCCACAAAGGTACTAGGGCGCATCGGGGTGCCCTAGTATGCAGAATAGGTGCCCTAGTCTCTACACATGCTTATAATCTGGTTTTGGCAGTATCGCAAGATGTTATGAAATTCTCTCTATTTATCACAGTGGGTCTTCTAAACTGCGACTAGGGTGTGAAATAACGTAAGATGAAATAATGAACTACAAAAGAAAAATAAGTATCAAAACCCTAAAATTAGAATATTTAAAATGAATGGGTCAGAATGACCTCAGCTGCCACATTAGTGGGCTTACTAAAATGAGCATTGTACTACATTTCATAACCAAATTCAATTCTGGTGTGTGTGTGTGTGTATGTCGTGCCCCAGGTGATCTTGTGCTAGTTGTAATTTTTGAAGTAGTGAGAATAAATAACTATAAAAAATATAATAGGATGTGTGCATGAAATAGAATAGAATCCCTCCCCCTATGATGTGTGTGTTGATGCAAATCTCCTAGCCTTGATGCATGGCATTATATAGATGCAAGTGATACAATGGATGAAACTCTAGAGTGAGTGATAGTAGTATATGACACTAGGAACCTCATTATGGTCTCATAACTTTGTATTTATAGGGTTCTCTTCCTCTAATTTTTTAATTAACCCCAACGTGGCCGACTAGGAAAAAGATAAGGATTAAAAACAACTAGAAGAGGCCAAAAAGAGGTGGGAAACATAAGCATGGATCGAGGCACCCTAGATGGGACCAGCGTGCCCTGGGGTGCCCCAATATAGGCCTGGGTGCCCCAGTTTAGGCTAAAATGATGGGACGATTGCAAAATAGGTGGATATGTATAGGGAAATATGTGGGAATGACGAAATAGAAGGTAAAAACAAAAATGGCCAAAAGGTGGGATTAATTAGTAATTTCTTCTCTTGAGAACCCTCTAAATAATAGTACAAGACCGAGCTAAATAATGCCTAAAGTACATAATTTTGTGTCTAAAATTTTCCCCCACTTTATTATTGTGAGTGGAATGATCAGTAACATAAATTAGATAGAGATGCATACCTGATATCCATGTAGAGTGTAGAAAGAACATGTCAATGGACTAGACTCAAGTGTGGAATGACAAACAAAAAAAGTGGAGTGTGGATTCTAAAGATGATAAATGCGCATAAAAAGTAATGAGAGTGGACCTAGGAAAAATGTCATGCCCACAAAGTTAGTTTTCATTACAAAAGGATCTTTCATTATGTGATGTTTAATTTCATGATGTACAAGTAGAATTACAGGTCATGTTATTATTTTAATTGCACTTGAAATATATGTATTGAATCTTATACACATTTTGGATGACTGTTAGAAAGGCCTAACTATAATATGCTAAGTTTTCTAATGTTACGGGACTAACTAAAATGCATTTTTTTGACTTGTAGGGTCATCTTAGATCCAAACCTAGCAAGGTTTGGGTTCAAAGACATAAGAATCCTATGTTGATGCAAACTAAGCATAATGTATTTGTGAACCTATTGTTCCAGAGGCTATGTTTAGGAATTTCTTTAGATATTGAAAAGTATTTCATATCATATCAAATGTGTTAAGCCTTAAGACATATAATAAGGATGACACTGGAAGTTGTTAGTTCTTAGGATATTATATGTTTTCAAAATGTAAATGTTTTAAGCTAAGGTTGTTGTTCAAATTAAAGGGGGGTTAAGATTAATTCATAGAATAAGGAATTTGTATTATGTACTCACAATTCATTTATTTGTCTTATTTATTGATCTTCACCAACCAATTTTTAAGGTGGACATAAGTCTGTTTAACTAAGTACTAGTGTGATGCATAGCAAGTAAAAATGGGGATTCGCTAAATTTGAATGGAAAATCAGTCGGAAGGATAAATTTGGTGGGAAGCTATATTGGGATCCTACATTAATGACATTTATTGTACATTTAAATACCCCACCAATCTCGAGAAATGCAAGGTTGGTTTGAGGAAATAATGCAGTTTGTGGATACTGTGTCATTCTATTACGATATTTTCTTAGGAGCTTTGCATGCAAGGTAAAATGGAACTGGTTGTTTTGAGATGTTGCATGTTTTAAGAAACTATGGGTCGATGGACAATATTGTCTCGCAAATTCAATAAATATTTGAAGAATGTTATGTTTTGTTGGATGATGGAATCAACTTCAAGAATTTTGATTTGTAGAAGAATCTTGGGAACCTATCAATGAAGGAAAGGATTGGCATCATAGGAATGATAGAACCTAACTCATTATAATATGTTTCCTGATTTAATTATTTCACAAAAAAAACACTGCTCTTGAATGAAATTTCATACTTCGTGATGCATGTTGTTTTGGAATAAATTACTAGTTTGTAGGCATGACTGTGTTTGATTATTGAGAAGGAACAATGAATTTCATGATTTTGGATGTGTGTTGTGGTTGTATCTTAAATGGCTCTGGGATTAATTATACTGAGTTTTTATTTGGAATGATGAATACCTATTATAGCTATGTTTAGGTACTTTGCATTGCAATAAAAATTTGTATGAATGACACTCATCTCTTCTAGGTTATATGTAATATTTGCATGATAATAAGAATACATAGAAGTGGATGTTTATGTGGTTATGTTTTGGAACGATTTTCTATTTCTAGGTATTCTTTAAACTGGTGTAACTTGGGTTGATTCTATTTAAATATTATATTCTTGTTAATTATTGATTTATCGATTTGGTTACATTGACTGTATATTTAGTCGACCAGGTATGATTTTATTAGAAACCACTTCTTGGAAACACAATTGGTTTGAATGATTTATTTTGAGTCCATTACGGACACTCTTGAATCTTTGACTAGGTTGCTAAGTAGTGTCCCAGGGCCGTTTACAAATTATGGGAAGTTGTATTTAAGCACGAAGTATGTTACTTCATCCCTTTTAAATGGTCATCTTTGAGTGAATATCTTTGTGATTAAATTCCTGAGCCACATTTGACATCTCGACAAGGTGTTGTGATCTATCAATAAATTGTTGTATTTTTCCTTGAAAACTAAAGTTTCATTTGATTGTTTAACAAGGTATTTGTGATCTTATTTGTGATCTTATTGGTTATTTGTTCTAGTCTCTCTATTCTCATATTATTAACTCTGGTCGTATTCGACTCTGGTAGGGTTCAATAGAGGCCAGAGGAATATTGTGTTTTTGAGTTTTGGGTATGGTGAAGTTAAAGTCCAACTTTATTGTGCACTCAAACACATTTGTTCTAATATTAATTCATCTTAAAGAATTGGGGAGTGGATGTGCTATTGTGAGTAACTTGTTAATTATTTAATGTGGAAGGCTAGGTTAGATTTGTCAATATTTTTGTGATTGTGTTAAAAGCTTGGTTGTTTCTACTAAATGGCATTATGCTGAATTGAAAGGAAAGACGATTTGTGACTAAAACTCTCATATTATTTTTGTGATTGTATTATACTCGAGTTCATCTTGAACACATCTTGATTGGGTAGTTTTGCTCCTAAAAAATTTATGTATTTAGAACTTCATGGTCATTGAAGTATTGAAATGTCTCCTTTAAGGGGGTACTTTTGTATCTTAATGTTTTAAGCTATAAACGTCTCCTCTTATGGGAGATGGAAATTGGTTTTTGAATGAAACTAAGTCCATATGAATATTTCGAGCTTTGAATTGTGTTATGATTTAGTCCAGATCCATGTAGGATCATATAGTATTCTAACTCACACTGCACTTGAATTTGTTACTCATATCGAACTATAATCCATTTCTCTTAAGGATTATGGTTATTCCTTGACATTTGAATTGTAACCTGTTGATTTCATAAGACAATACCATTAATGGAGTTTCCATGCTCCATACCTTATTCACTGGGATGAGTTAGCAGATAATATTAATATTCTAATAGAGTCTTTGACTCACTGTGGAATAATGGATCATTTTTGTTTCAACTTTGTATGAGACCATTCATATAATAATGAATGTCTAGTTGGGATTTTTGGATTAACGTCAATCATGTTTATATCAACTTCCCTCTGTATATAACAGTAATTGTATTCATCCTCATAAGGAAAATGAGATGTTTGTAGTGTTCGAGAGGTCTAAATATGTTTGATAACATCACTGTGTTGTTGATTCATGTTTTCTATTTCAATAAGGCTTGGATATGTTCAAATAAATTTTCTATTCACAAAAACTTACATATTCAATGTAAGTGTTGACCTGTCAAGGGTCTTATGGCAAGGTATTGCATTATAAGGATACAACTTTGTAGTGGATGTAGTAAGTTGACCTGTCAAGGGTCTTGTATTGGAACATTGTATCTTATTGATTCAAGAATATTTAATTCTCCAATATAGATTAATTTTCTTATTAAATCTCAAATTCAATAATAACTTAAGGTGGATATCGAAATGATCTTTTGTTTATATTCATAATTATATATTTAATTATGTCTTAATCTTAATCAATTAATCTTATGTTTCTTATTAAAGTAATTATGTATCATGCCACTAATTTAGTTATATCACTATAGGGCAGAATTAATATCAAGTCTCTATATTTCACATTAATAGAGATGGTGTATTTGCACATAGCGAATGTGTAGGTATGAATCATACCTTTTTCAAGTATCATATAATGTTAGTCAACATTTCCTCAAAAGCAAAGAAATTTTCTTTATTTTCAACTTAATTAAAAATGTTCAATTGTACATGTTTTTATTAGGTCATTCATTGTCACCTATAATAAGAACTTATTTTGTAAGTATGTAATTAAGTTTCATCACTTAAAGACTAATTAAACCCTATAAGTGTGCTTCCTTTCTTTCCATTTAAGGACATAAAATATTATTCATAAGTTCATAATTATTCACTACATTATAGTCCTTATAAGGATAAGTGCAGCAAATTGGGAGACAATTAAGTGGACATCAAATCCTGAATTTTACATCAAAAATAGCAAAACATCAAATTTAGTCTTTCGTGGACTTGAACCATGTCGAAAAGTCAAAAATATGTCATAAAAATGGTACCATCACATAGGGGAGAATTTTAGCTTTGTAGAAATATTGATTTTAATGTGAATAGAATAGGATAAATATCATTTTATAATTTTTTACTAATAGTAGGTCTTTAAGACACTTTTTCCAATGAATGTTTATGTCTACGTTTAAGACTGCAATTTTTTTTTCACTTGTCAAAATGTGATAAAACTTATACCATCCCAACCATAGTGAAATTATATACATGTTCAAAAAAAATTATTTGATTTCAATATTTTTTGATGAAGTTATGACAGGCAAATGGAAAGTGCTCTGGTTTCTTTATGTTTTCAAACCACTTTCATGAAAAAATCATAAAAAATAAAATATTGCTAAAAAAGTACAAAATAAAATATATCCCAAGATAGATAGTGACATCTAACTTCTCACAAAAGGAAAAAAATATATGTCAATTTTTGGTCATCCAAATCGCAGGCAAACAGACTACAATCTTATAGGAATTTTAAAAAAAAAAAACCAAGTCATTAAATTTTGAGTGTTTAATATAGCCAAACTTGTCCATTTTTTTAAAAAAATAGTAGTTTAGAAACTACATTCTGGATGCTATGATTCATATTAGTAGAATTTTTTCTAATTTTGAGTGTATCCATTGCTAATAATCCCTACAAGTTGATATTATGTTGTTATTTGCAATATGATGTCCACTTATGACCCCTTTTTTGTCTCCCAACTTGTTGCAGTTACCCATAATGGACATAATATCATTTCCATATGAACTTAAAATTTCAATTCAACAACTTTAGTTCAAGTTTAGTAGCACTTGGATTAATAATCAGTTATATCCTAAATGTATTCACTTAACATAAGCTCATTATACCTCTTAAGGTCATCCTATCTGCTTACTTATCAGTGGCCATAAAGATAGACAATCTTATTACAAGATACCTTTCACCAAGTAAGTGCATCCTATTCACAATCACTTGATGAACTTAATACATATAGTCCTAGCAGGTTGATATAATTCATAAATTACTTAGGTAATCACCCACTAGTAACTTGTTCTAACTTTCAAGTTTATAAGAATGATCAACTCATGTTTATAAGAATGATAATAATATTTCCTTTCAAAAAAATTACATTAAATGGACAATGGCCTTTATCATTTCCAAACAGAAGTAATTCAATTAGGAATACCATAATCAATTATCCCATTTAACTTTCTTCAATCAAAAGAATAAATGAAACTATAAATGTCATCCTTCTTTCATGATGTCCATCTGCGATTTTTTTTAACATGAGTCAGCTCATATGAAATGAGCATGATAAGCATTAAGTCTTCATAACAACATGATTTGCTTCATAATTTCATAAAAATAACTCTAATTTTTAATGAAATCATATTAAGGTTCCAAAAAGGTAAACAATTCTTCCTTAAGCATGCTAAGAACAATCAAGATAAATGAAACCATGAAAGAAGTCAATTTTAGTCATACACTTTATCACAACTATTTTATCACTATTAATTTTCATTACTTAAGGTACATCATGTACATTGAATCCATGTTATTCATAAAACAAAAGTACTAGAGTAACAGGATTTCAATCATGCAATCCCATACTTGGATGCCTAAAATCATTTACTCAAAAAAATAATAATCATACTTAACCAAGTATCATAATCAGCAATGGTAATCAATAAATGTCATAATCAACTAAATGAAGGTTATTACGCATAAGTTAAAGTCCTATAACTCCATAATTATATGAAAGTAACTTAGGTATCATCCATCTAGTTTAAACAACTTATTCCATCAATAATAAACCATAAAGCCATTCCAAGTTCATTACCACAGTAAAGAGAATTCACAACATTGTTCAATAAGACCGACAATGGAATTCACAACATCACTCTATGCCCAGTTTAGGACTAAATAAATCAAGAATACTTAATAAAATAGTAATATATCCCATTGTTAAACCTTAGGGGAGAGAGAGAAAATCATAACATCATGCTTATTTAATAAACAGTCAAAGATAAAATAGTTGCAACAAGCTACATTGTCTACACTTACACCGACTATGTAAGTTATTATGAATAGAAAATTCATTTGAACATATCCAAGGTTTATTGGAATAGAAAATGTGAATAAACATCACAGTGATGTTATCAAACATATTTAGACCTCTCAAACACTACAAACATCTCATTGTCCCTATGAGGATGAATACAATTATTGTTATATACAGAGGGAAGTCAAGATGAACACGATTGACATTAATCCACTAAGCCTCACTGGAAACTTATTATCCTTTGAATTGTCTCATAAAAATTTGAAACGGAAATGATCGATTAGTCCATAGTGATTCAAAGACTCTATCATAATATTAATATTATCTCCTAAATCATCCCACTAAATAAGGTATAGAGCATAATGAATCCATTAATAACAAAGTGTAATGAAATTGACAGGGTACAGTTTGAATGTAAAGGAATTACCATAATATTTAAGGGAAATGGATTACAGTTCGATATGAGTAACAAATTCAAGCTCAAGTTGAACTAGAATATTATACAATCCTACACTGATCTGGACTAAATCATAACAATAGTCAAGGCTTGAAACGTCTATATGGACCCTGTTTCATTCACAAACAAATCATCGTCTCTCATAAGAGGAGAAGCTTATAGCTTAAAATGTTAAGATATAGAATTACCCCCTTAAAGGAGATAGTTCAATACTTCAACAAACAAAAGCTTCTAAATACATAAGCTTTTTAGGAGCACAATTACCCAATTAGGATTGGTTAAGGATGAACTGGAGTATAATGTAATCAAAAAAATAATAGGAGAGTTTTAGTCACAAATCATCTTTCCTTTCAACTCAACATGATTTCATTTAGTACAAACAACCACGATTTTAACACAATCACAAAAAAATGACCAATCTAACCTAGCCTTCCACATATTAAATAATTAACAAGTTAATCACAACAACACATCCACTCCCCAGTTCTTTAAGATGACTTAAGATTAGAACAAATGCGTTTGAGTGTGCAATAAAGTTATACTTCAACTTCCCAATACCCATAACTCAAAAACACAATATTCCCGCAACCTGTATTGAATCCTACCAGAGTTAAATACAACCAAAGTTAATGATAAGAGAATATAAAGAATAGAACAAATAACTAGTAAGGTGTCAACAAGATCATTAATACCCTGTTGAACAATCAATTGGAACTTTAGTTTTCAAGGAAAAATATAACAATTTGTTGATAGATCACAACAACCTGTTAAGCCGTCAAATGTGGCTCAAGAATTTAATCACAAATATATTCACTTAAAGATGACCATTCAGAAGGGACAAAGTAACATACTTCGTGCTAAAATATAATTTACCATGATCTGTAAATGGGCTTGGGACACTACTTAGCAACCCAATTAAAGATTGAGGAGTGTCTGTAATGGACTAAAAATAAAACATTCAAACCAATTGTTTTTCCTAGAAGTGGTTTCTAATAAACTCATGCCAAGTTGACTAAATATACAGTTGATGCAACCAAATTGATAAATCAATAATTAATAAGAATATAATATTTAAAGAGAATCAACCCAAGTTACTTACACCAGTTTAACGAAAACCCAGAAATCGAAAGTCATTCCAAAACATAACCACATAAACACGCACTTCCAAGTATTCTTATTATCATGTAAATCTTACATATAATCTAAAAAAGATGAGTTTCATTCAAATAAAGTTTTATTGCACTGCAAAGTACCAAAACATTGTTGTACTAGGTATTCATCATTCCAAATAACAACTTAACATAACTAAGCCCGGAGCCATTTAAGATACAGTCACAACACACATCTAAAATTATGAAATAGATTATTCCTTCTCAATAATCAATCATAGTCATGCCTACAAACCAATAATTTATTCTAATACAACATGCATCATGATTCAACAATATTTCTTCTCAATAGATAATAAACGATAACTTGAATACACAAACTTAGAACTAAAGTATGTAATTTCATGTAAGAGAAGTATTTTTTTTGTGAAATAATTAAATTAAGTAAGATGTTATAACGATTTAGGTCCTATCAAACCTCTGACGCCAATCCTTTAGTTCCTTGATAGGTTCCCAAGATTCTTCTTCAAATCAAGATTCTTGAAGTTGATTCCATCATCTAAAAAAACTTAACATTCTTCACAATATTTATTGAATTTGGGAGAAACTATTGCCCATCGAATCATAGTTGCTTAAAACATGCAACATCTCAAAATAACCAGTTCCATTTTATCTTGTATGTAGAGATTTTGAGAAAATCTCATAATAGAATGAAACAAAAACCACAAACTTCCTTATTTCCTCGAACTGACCTTGCATTGCCTGAGATTGGTGGGGTCTTTTAATTCACAATAAATGTCATTAATACAAGAGCCCAATATAGCTTCCCACCAAGTTTATCCGTTTGACTGATTTTCCATTCAAATTTAGAGAAGCCCCATTTTTACTTGCCATGCATCACACTAGTACTTAGTTAAATCAACTTATCTCCACCTTAAAAATTGGTTGGGAAAGATCAACAAATAAGACAAATAAATGAATTGTGAGTACATAATAGGAAGGCGGTGGGGTGCCAACTCACCCCCCCTTTTCAAAAAGGAAAAATTAAAATCCGAATTCCTTATTCTACGAATTAATATTGACCCCCTTCAATTTTGAACAAAAAACTTATCTTAAACAATTGCATTTTGAAAACATATAATATCCTAAGAACTAACAACTTCGAGTGTCATCGTTCTTATATGTCTTAAGGCTTCACACATTTGATATGATATGAAAACCTTTTCAATATCTAAGGAAATTCCCAATGATAGTCTCTAAAACAATAGGTTCACAAATACATTATGCTTAGTTTGCATCAGCATAGGATTCTTATGTATTTGAACCCAAACCTTGTTAGATTCGAATCTAATATGAGGTTACAAGTCAAATAACTAGATGTTAGCTTGTCTCGTAACCTTAGAAAATTTAGCATATTATAGTTAGACCTTTCTAATAGTCATACAAGATGTGTATAAAATTCAATACATATATTTCAAATGCAATTTAAATAATACCATGACCCGTAATTCTACTTGTACATCGCGAACTTAATATTAGATAACAAATTATTCTTTTGTAATGCAAACTAACTTTTTATGGCATGAAATACTTCCCCCTTAATGATACATCATCCCAATGATTTGTATCTTGTTAATTGAGACCAAAAAAATCATGCGGAGGTTATATTAATAATCTTTATAGAAATAGTCATCATTTTCCATGAAAGTTTATAATTTTCAGACCCAAAACTTTAATTTAGTAGTTGTAATAGCTTATTAATCAGAAAACATTGTCACACAATATGCATTATGACACGATTTATTCATTATAGCTAATCATTTTGTATACTATATAAAATATATACAGAAGAAATAGTCAAAACAATTTTTGTAAAGCTGAAAAAAAGGAAACACTATTTTTTATTTTCCCCGAGTCCTCCCAATTGTCTTGTTTTATTTTTCAACTTGTCTTTTTAGAATTTATCCTGTGAAATCATCAATTTTTTGAAATGCACTTGGAGGTTTACCAAATTCATCTATGGTTCTCAGATTTTGTTCTATTTCTTCTTATATGTTAAAGAAATAAATTCATATTTCTAATTTTGTTCCCAACTAGTTAGTGTATACAAGGAATGTCATCACCAATCCGGCACTATGATAATTCTTCACCGAGAACTCCTCATGCTATGATTATTTACCAAATCAAATCGTTTAGTTTGGTGGATGAAATATGGAAACACAACAACAAACATAACACAAGAATACCATAGACTATGATAAGAAGGAATGATGATAAATCTGAAATATCGGTGTAAATTATAATATCAACATGAAATTGTTACAATCTCACCCATGAGGTGCTTCAAGTGTTATTGACTTCACTTTCCTTCTAATAATAACTATGGGAGAAACTCCACAATTACAACTCTTAATGGCTTCTTTAACACACCTTCAAAATTATGGCTTCCTTTACACACTTACTCATACAATATTTCTCACTACTTTCTTCTATGCTAAATGAGGGGGGGTGGCCTCTTTATTTATAGAACTTCAAGGCTTATCCATCTTATCTCTAAGATAGGATAAGAAATCCACTCTGACGAATCATATTCCATAATTTAACTCTTATCTATACATGTAAGCTTATCTTCTAAGATAAGATAAACCTTATCATTTCAGATGGGTTCCAAATTTTTAGACTTTTTAAAAATAAAATATTTATGACCTCACTCCTTGTCCTTATTACCAATATAATATTTCTAATTCCTAATCATGTAGACCCTACTTCTCTACTTACCCCAAATTTGACATTTTAACATTACCGGACCACTTACGACAAATATTTACTTTTTACCACAACATTCCTATTGTACTTTTTACTATCACCGTACTATACATTATTGGCAGCGTCGTACTGGCAGCACCGTTATCTTCTATCAAACGCTACTACTAATTATATTTAACAACATCCTATTTTTAATACATACATTAATGAAATAGAAATCACGGAGGAAAATTTTAGTGTCAACATCTTCCCCCTTCCTAGCTTCTACTCTGTCCTCGGAGTAGACTATTCTGGTGCTTGGAAAATCTTCAACTTGTCGTGGTTGCACCATTTCGTAATGGGAGTGCCATCCAATTCCTCTAGTCGGTACATACCATTTTCATGCATAACTACTATTTTGTACGGCCCCATCCATTTTAGAAGAAATTTTCTCTGTCTTCTTTTTTTGTATCTAGAATCGTATACTAGAACCAAGTCATTCACATGAAATGGAGACCAATGGATATTTTCATCAAAGTATTCCTTCTACTTCATTTTCTTCTTATATCATATATCCTTCACTATTTCCCTCATTTCCTCTAGCAAATGAAGATGTACCATCCTTTATTTTACTGAATCACTTTCATCCATCCTTTCATTTTTCATAACTCTCACAGTGGGAATATCAAACTCAATAGGAAGAACTAGATCAATGCCATAAGCTAATTGAAATGGGTAGTATCCTGTTGCTGACTTTGATGTTTCCCTATATGCCCACAATGCTACATGAATCCTTTTATCCCACTTATGTACCTGCAAGGTTGCATCTTTTGCTAGAATTTGACACAACACAAAAAAAATTTGTTCCACCTGTCCATTTGTGTTTGGCTTGTATGTTGTTGCCTTCTTGTGCTTAATAGAAAACTTATTGACTAGGGATTCTACCACCTCATTAATGAAGTGGCTTCCTTGATCTGTTACAATTTCTAATGGACAACCAAATCTGGTGACAATGCGTTCATATATGAATCTTAACACTTCATCCATGGAAGTTTTTTTCAATGGCCTAGCTTCAACCCACTTGGTTAAATAAATTGTGGCAACTACAATATACTTATTTTGGCATGGGGTAGTTAGAAGTGGACCTAAAATGTCTATTCCCCACTTTTCAAAGGGACCAAGTGGAAGAATAGGGCATAATGGAGCTGATGAAGTCTTACGGTTACCATTTGTTTGACAAATATCACATGTCTTACAATAATTATAACAATCTCTAAAAAGAGTGGGCTAGTGATACCCTGCATCTAAGATCCTTCTTGTTGTAAGTTGTCCAGAGAAGTGCCCTCCACATGTACCATTGTGGAATTCTTCTATCAGCTCCTTCCCTTGATCACATCCAACTATCCTCTTATACTGTCCACCAGGCCCTATTCGAAATAATACTCCATGCAAAATAGAATATGGATGACTGGCTTGAGTAATATTCCTCTTAGTCTTTGCATTGGCAACATTAGGAAAATTGAATTCATTCAGATAATTCCAAATATATATGTATTCACTAGGGATTGTGTCAAGGGATAACAATTCTGCATCTGGGAAATCATCATCATCATCACAAGATGAAACTAAACCATCATAGGCGAGAGAGAGTGCATCTGCATTGACATGCTTCTTTCCTGGCCTATCTATAATATCAAATTCAAATTCTTGTAGCAAAATTATCCATCTTGTTATCCTCCCTGATGGGTTAGGCTTATTTATAATATATTTTAGAGCATGATGATATGTTACAACTATAAATTTTTGCCCTAGCAAGTAATTCCTAAACTTCTTTACAAAAAAAATGATAGCTAGAGCCTCTTTTTCAGTTACAGTATAATTTACCTCAGCACTACTCATTTGTTTGCTCCCAAAGTAAACTGGATGTTCATTCCCATTTTCATCCTTTTAGCTCAGAGTAATTCCTAGTGTTGCATCTGAAGCATCAGTGTACACAATGAATGGCTTGCTCTAATTTAGATTCTTTAGAATAGGTGAAGACACCAGGGCTTCCTTCAGTTGTTCAAAAGCTTCATGCGCCTCATTTCCTGGTTCATAAGTAACATCCTTCTTCAAGAACTAGGTTAGTGGCTGTACAATCTTTGAGAAATTCTTTATGAACCTTCTACAGTAACCCACATGGCCTAAAAATGATCTCAACTTACTTCTATTCATAGGAAATGGTAACTCTTTGATTTTTGAAACTTTATCAGGACCAGTACCAATACCTTCTCTGGATACAACATGCCCTAACAAAATGCCTTTAGAACATCCAAAGACACACTTTGTAGGGTTTATTGAGGCTTGTGCTTCATCTAACCTTTGAAATGATGTCTCCATCTGGTGCAGGTGGTTCATCTTGCTCCCATAGATGTAAAAATCATCCAGAAATACTCTGATTAAGTTCCTAATGTAGGGTTTGAACACCCTATTCATCAAACCCTGGAACGTTGCTATAGCATTACACAACCCAAAAGGAATAACTCTATAAGCAAACGTTCCCCAAGGAGTGGTGAACATGGTCTTCAGTTGATCTTTCTCTGCTATACAAACTTGGTTGTATCTGCTATATCCATCAACAAAACTATAACACTCTTGGCCAGCTACTTCGTCCAAGATCTAATCTGAGAATGGAAGAGGGTAATGATCCTTCTTTGTTGCCTTGTTAAGCTTCCTTTAATCAACAAAAATGCGTAGCTTCCCATTCTTTTTTATTGATATAACAATGGGAGAAACCCATTCTGAATTCTCCACAGCAAATATGAATCCTGCATCAAGCAACTTATCTATTTCTTCTTTTACAGTCTTGGAAAAAATAGGATTCATTCTATATGGCATTTGTTTTATGGGCTTAGCACCATCTACTAGCTCAATAGAATGTTCTACCCAACTTACTTAATGGAGTTCCTTGTAATCAAAAGTGAATAGGTGTATGTACCTTCGAAAGAGCTAGAGGTAGGATTCCTTCTCACTCTCCATCATAGCATCACCAATCTTTATTTGTTGGAGACAATCATCAATTTATTCTTCAGATAATTTTATGGGTTTATGAGTCGGTGTGACTGAAAGGATATCCATGACTGAAACATCAACCTCACTTTCTTCATCTTCTGTGTCCACTTCATTGGTACTAGAGTAATAAGAGAATGTCCAATCATCAGTTTCATCACTTAAATCCACAGGTTCTGCCTTATGATGCCGAGGGATCATGTTTATCTTCACCCTCTCTCTACCATGTCCAAGTGTCATGAAGCCTTCATTACAGTAGTTTCTTGCATGAACTCTCCTTATCCATGGTCTTCCCAACAACATTGGGTACGCAACATTACCATTTTTCATCACCTAAAAGTCTACCACACATAAAACACCCATAACATATATTTCCACATTTGAAACTACACCTTTTGTTTTAGTTTTTCCCTTATTTAATGACCTTAACATAAGTGTTGAGGGGCAATCAATTTTTAAACCCAACATATTCATTACAGACTCGGTCATTACATTAACTGCAGCACCTCCATCAACTAAGACATCATGAATTTAAATACCATTACATAATACCTTAGGTTGTGGAGCATAGGGATCCGCCTCTACCTCCAAAATAGGGACCTCAACCTCCTTCCTTCATCGAGCATTGAGTCCACTTCGCAGTTCCCGCCTCTTCTCAGAAGACATAGCCAAGAGTTGACCATATGTAATATTTGCAGGCCTTTTGGACAGATCTTCTAAGATGGAGTATAGTCCTTGTCCCTATGAAATCAAAAAATCCTGCACACCCAACTTCCTTCTCTTATGTTTCTTACTAGTTTCTCCTTTCATCTTCTTAGGATCATTTCCATCTTGATTATCTTTTCCTTTCTTTATTTTTGTTACAAACACATCTACTTCATTATTTATGATCTTATCTACTACATCAAAAGAATTCACAGGTGCTTTTCCTTTATCATTGTCTCTTGTACCAGATGTAGAAGATCTATCTGGACAATTATACTTATAGTGACCCTTTTTATAACAACCATAACATACAACTTCAGAAATATTTCTTTTTGGACCTCTATCTCCTCCCGAGAACTAAATTATTTTCCTTGAAGAAGATTAATAGTTAACTGACCCATCTTCTTGAGAAAATCTTCATACTCAGTGGATGTACTAGGAGAAAGATTTGTGCTCACCGAGAGTGGTTGTCAATTCTGAACCAAAGGTGCTGGTGTAGGCTCTACTTTAGCAAAAATTTCTTTGGGCTCCTCTTCCATGCTTTCTTCTTGCCTTATTGCGATCTCCTTTTCTTGTTCAATAGTAGCTGGATGGTCATACTTCACTCGTTGTCTGATCTCTGGCTTCATCCCAAGAATGAAGTGCTTACAGAGGAGATTATCCACGCCATTCATCAACCCATCCGCTAATCCTTCCTTCCGAATCTGAGCATCGAGCTTCCTCCTTAGCTCTAGAACAAGAGCATGATAATCCCTTATCTTCTCCTTCTCTCCTTGGGATAGCTTTGTGATATCGATCATGAGATCTGCATATTTCTGTTGTTCACCAAATTCTTCAAGAAAACTTTTAGTTAATAAATCCCATGAGTTTTTCACATTATCACCTAGTGTTTCAAACCACCCAAGGGCTGAACCATCCAAAAAGGTAGAAAAAAATTCAGTCCATTGTTCCCTTCTTATAAGGCCATTACAAATACAAGATCATTTAAACTCTTGAATGAAAGAGGAAGAATCTTCATTAGATTGGGCTGAAAAAACAGGAATCTTCCCCATTTTCAAAAGTAACCCCAGTGAAATACCAACCCACAAGTACAATCAACAAGACTTATGTGCACAAATAATTGGAATCACTATAATAGAAAGTAGAAATGACCACGGTAAACTATGGTAAAACTTGACTTACTGCGGTAAAAAATGACTTTACTATGGTAAACACTATTCATAGTAAAAAGTGAAGTTACTGCAGTAAATACTATTCACGATAAAAAGTGACTTTACTATGGTAAATACTATTTATAGCAAAAACTGACTTTACCATGGTAACTACTATGCACAGTAAAAACAAGGTTACCCTTCAAATGATTTTTGACTAAGTGGGAATATCTCTCCAGAAAATCCACCAACAAGGAATGGTCCCGGCAACGGAACCAAAATGTCATCACCAATCCGGCACTATGATAATTCTTCACCAGAACTCCTCGTGCTATGATTATTTACTAATGCACATCATTTAGTTTGGTGGATAAAATCTGGAAACACAACAACAAACATAACACAAGAATATCATAGACTATGATAAGAAGGAATGATGATAAATCTGAAATATCAGTGTAAATTATAATATCAACATGAAATTGTTACAATCTCACCCATGAGGTAGTTCAAGTGTTACTGAATTCACTTGCCTTCCAGCAAAAACTATGGGAGAAACTTCACAATTACACCTCTTAATGGCTTCTTTAACACACCTTCAAAATGATGGCTTCCTTTACACACTTACTCATACAATAATTCTCACTACTTCCTTCTATGCTAAATGAGGGGGGGTGGCCTCTTTATTTATAGAACTTCCAATCTTATTCATCTTATCTCTAAGATAGGATAAGAAATCCACTCTGATGAATCGTATTCCATACTTTAACTCTTATCTATACATATAAGCTTATCTTTTAAGATAAGATAAACCTTATCATTTCACATGGGTTCCACATTTTTAGACTTTTTACAAATAAAATATTTATGACCTCACTCCTTGTCCTTATTACCAATACAATATTTCTAATTCCTAATCATGTAGACCCTACTTCTCTACTTACCCCAACTTTCACATTTTAACATTACCGGATGACAAATATTTACTTTTTACCACAACATTCCTATTGTACTTTTGACTATTACCATACTATACATTATTGGCAGCATACTGGAAACGCCGTTATGTTCTATCGGATGCTACTACTAATTATACTTAACAACATCCTATTCCTAATACATACATTAATGATATAGAAATTATGAAGGAAAATTTTAGTGTCAACAGGAACTCGGCTACATTAGTCTCATATTTTATACAACATGCAGTCCTAATTAGCTTACCTGGTATCATGTTAGGAAATATTTTTTCCTTTCTTATAGAAAACTACAATGTGCCTATTTGTTGTGTTTCATTCTGATGGATCACATTTTCTACCCTTTTTCCTTCAATCATCTTTTTCCTAAAAGTTAGTGATAGAGAAGAGCTAACACTCTTATATTCTTCTAATATTTAAAGTTAGAAAATTTTACGAAAAACTTCATTCTGGCCTTTTGGCCTTTCAAGTCTCTGTTGTTGCAGTAGATAGTCTTCCACTATCTACATCATTTATGCTACGTGGATTTTTATTTATTTATAATTCGATTTAAGATCCAAATTCAAGTAAGCTCACAACCAAAATGTGATCATACTTATATGTATATATAAGTCCAAACTTCATTAGCCTTACATTGCAACTGGTATAAACTAAGCATCCATTATGATATATGTCATGCTTAGCTATATTTTTAGATAAAGAATACATACTTATTCAAATAGTCATCTCATAATGAGGTTATGAGTTCTTAAATATAATTGGACATCAGTAGGACAAGAGACTAAGTTTCTACTTCTCAGTCACGAATTTGAATTTTATCATCCAAAACTTTAAATGATATTTTAAATGGGCATGCCCTATCAAGAACTTCCTATTGTAAGGTCAAGACTTTGCAATATTTAATCTAAAAGCAAGATACAACCAATCATTCATTCTATTATAACTTAGATATTTCATTTATCAACTATTTACCACTTTGACACATCTTACTGATTTTACTCATAAATCCTAGTTTCATCAAAGAACATTGTCAACTTGGTTATCAAAGCATATTGAGCCATCAGAAAATTTTCTTAAGGAAACTTTAACAAGCATTAAATCACAAATGAGTACTGATAGTCTATTTATCTATCCTCAAGCAAGAAGTCTACAGGTTTATAGAAGATTGAGAAAACTTTCTTACTTTAAATCTCACGAAGAGACAAGTAACAAAGTTACTTTATACACTAAAGGATTTGCCATCAAAAACTTTTTATTCAATTATTCATAGTCAATCAGACTAAAATATGATAATTTCAGTATCATGAAGTTGAAATAATACTTAAGCATGTCAAATATTTGACAGATTACCGAATAATTATTCAAAATAAATGTTATGTTATCGGACACAAGTATGAAATTTACACAATTTTCTCCCACACTACAAGGAAAAGTGAGGTTTCTCAATTATTGGCTAGCTATTCAGTAGGTATAACAACTCCATCCTTCTTAGCATTGTATTATACTAACCTCAGGGAATCCTTTGCAACTCCCCAACATCTTGGTAGGGATACTTGTTCAAACTTTCCTTTGTTATCTATCCTTGTAGTATGCATCATCAATCGATGTTTGTTAATCTTCTTTAAAGGAAAATGGTTAGCATAATTCCCATTACCACATGTGAAACATCCTCCAGTAGGTCCTAATTGACCACGTCTAACCTTGCTATTTGCAACAGTATTATGCTTTTTCTTGCAGATTATTACAAGTTTTTGTGCATTTTTATTTCTAGCAGAACACATTTTGATGATATGTTTCTTCCACTAAATTTTCTTAGCATTTCATGCTAAAGAAAATTTAACACTCTTATGATTCTTCTCATTTTTATGAGTGTGAATATCTCATAGATTTGGTTTTAGCCTACTGGATTTTCCAAATATCACATTATCAGAAAAAGGCCCATGTTCATCCAATGTATCACCCAACTTTTGGTTTAATTCATCTTAATTGGGTTTGTAAGTCCAAAACTTGTCACCATTCGTTAGTTCAACATTAAAAAAAAATCCCTTGTTGTTTGTTAATAACAAATTCAAGTCTTATTTCATCTAACTTATCATTTTCACCCATCACCAGCTACTCCAAGGCATATATCCAGTTCCGGATGTATCAATGGATTGCTAGAATTTTGTCCAACTTTTGCATCATTGAACTTGTAGAAAAATCTATCCTGGTTATTTATTTATGGTAAATCCTTCTCATATCCATTGTTCTTCTGAAAATAAATAAAATTTTCAGTTAACATAAGGTCCCAACAATTCCAAGAGTTACAACCTTCGGCTTTGATACCAAAATGTAATAATCATTTTTTGGCACTTTACATATAGGGAATTTTTTTTTTAAATAAAAATTCTTATTTTATGTATCTGATATAAATATCTATATATTTAAATCCAACATAACTCTTGATGCAATCCATTTTTGATAAATTCATAAACCATGTGCCACTACATGAGAGCATATAGATCCTACTTGATCTCCCTCAATGCTTTGTATAAGAAAATACATCAAATGTATCCTTTTGTCTTTCCTTTTTTAGGATATGATAATTACGTGAAGATATCTAAGTGTATACCTGGGTTTTACCACATAATTCCATAGACATCTCTCAACTTAGATCACAGTGAAATCAAGAAAGTGTAATCAACAACTTACACTACTTTAGGAAAAGTTTCAGATTCATGTCTATCATGCTCGGTTTCATGATGACACACTCACCATTAGAAACTTGTCATCTCACCTTAATCACTTACTCAGTTATATGGAATAACAAACATTGATGTTGTAAACAGCTAAAAGTATTGTATAAGGTACAAATCTAGACTAACATGTAAGAGGATGTACCTCTATGTGATCCTATGATGCCTATGGGAAATTAAGTGTCTACGTAATGGTTTGCATCATTACTAAAAAAATTATCTTCCCATATCCATCACAAGTTGACATCAAGCTATGTATTCATGAGGTTGAATATGCCTTTGTAAGTCTAACAAGGCTTGTACTCAATGCAATACCTTTCCACAATTCAGGCTCTTGATGAAGCAAATCAGTATAGCTTCTAAGTAGTGGTCTCCAAATAGTGAAAACCACCATTATAAGGATATGACTATGTAGTGGATGTAGTGAGTTGACCTGTCAAGGGTCCTGTATTAGAACAATGTATCTTATTGATTCAAGGATATTTAATTCTCCAATATCAATTAATTTCCTTATTAAATCTCATTCCAATAATAACCTTAAGTGGATATTGAAATGATCTTTTGTTTATGTTCAGAATTACATATTTAATTTTTTCTTAATCTTAATCAATTAAGCCTATGTTTCTTATTAATGCAATTATGTATCATGCCACTAATTTAGTTATATCACTATAGGCCAACATTAATATCAAGTCTTTATATTTCACATTAATAGAGATGGTGTATTTACACATAGCTAATGTGTAGGTATGAATCATACCTTTTTCAAGTATCATATAATGTTAGTCAACATTTCCTCAAAAGCACACAATTTTTCTTTATTTTTAGCTTAATTAAAAGTGATCAATTTTACATGCTTTTATTAGGTCATTCACTTTCACCTATAATAAGAACTTAGTTTGTAAGTATGTAATTAATTTTCATCCCTTAAAGACTAATTCAAAATTAGAAGTGTGCTTCCTTTATTTCCCTTTAAGGAAATTAAATATTATTCATAAGTTCATAATGATTCACTACAGTATAGTCCTTATAAGGGACATAATATCATTTCTATATGAGCTTAAAATTTCAATTCAACAACTTTAGATAAGGTTTAGTAGCACTTAAATTAATAATCAATTATATCCTAAGTGTATTCACTTAGCATAACCTCATTCTAGTTCTGAAGCTCATCCCATCTACTTACTTATTAGTGGCCATAAAGATAGACAATCTTATTACAAGATACCTTTCACCATGTAAGTGCATCCTATTCACAATTACTTGATGAACTTAATACATATAGTGCTAGCAGGTTGATGTAATTCATAAATTACTTAGGTAATCACCCAATAGTAACTTGTTCTAACTTTCAAGTAAATAAACTTCATTAACTAATACATAAGATCCATATAGAAGAAACCCATTCATAACTTCATTTCCTTCATAATAGTATTCACACATATGTCTTATGTATCACTTTATTTGATTTATACTTATGCTTATTAGAAAAATAGCTTATACACAAACTACCTGTCTTCATCAACTGAAAAACTATAAATTCATCATTTTCCAATCAATCACTTCTCAATCAAGATATTGTAACAGGAAATCAAAATTTATTACATTCCAAAAATAAGTATCAACTCATTTTTATAATAATGATCATAATCTTTCCTTTCAAAAAATTTACATAAAATGGCCAAGGGCCTTTCTTTTTTCAAAAAAGAAGTAATTCAATTAGAAATACCATATTCAGTTATCCCATTTAACTTCCTTCAATAAAAATAATAAATGATACTATATACTTTATCATTCTCTCATGATGTCCATCTGCAAAATTGTTAGCATGAGTTAGTTCACATGAACCGAGCATGATAGAAAATAACTCTTCATAACAGCATGCTCTACTTAATAATTTCATAAAAAGAACTATAATTTTTAATTAAATCATATTAAGGTTCCAATAAGGTAAACAATTCTTCCTTAAGAATGTTAAGAACAATCAAGATAAACAAAACCATGAAATAAGTCAATTTTAGTCATACACTTTATCACAACTATTTTGTCAATATTAACCTCCGTTACTTAAGGTACGCCATGTACATTGAATCAATATTATTCATAAAACATAAGTACTAGAGTAACATGATTTCAGTCATGTAATCCCATACTTGCATTCTTGAAATAATTTACTCAACAATTTAATAATCATACTTAACTAAGTATCACAGTCAACAATGGTAATCAATAAATTTCATAGTCAACTAAAAGAAGGTTAATACCCATACGTTACAGTCCTATAACTCCATAATTATATGAAAGTATCTTAGTTATCATCCATCTAGTTTAAACAATTTATTCCATCAATAATAAAACATCAAGCCATTCTAAGTTCATTACCACAGTCAAAAAAATTCACAACATTGCTCAATAAGACTGACAATGGAATTAAAAACATCACTCTATGCCCAGTTTAGGAGTAAACAAATAAATTCAAGAATACTTAATAATATAGTAAGATATTTCAGTGTTAAACCTTAGGAGTTTGAGAGAGAAAATCATAACATCATGCCAATTTAACAAACAATCAGAGATAAAATAGTTGCAGCAAGCTACATAGTTAATAATTACACTGACTATGTAAGTTCTTATGAATAGAAAATTCATTTGAACATATCCAAGCTTTATTAAAATAGAAAACATGAATCAAGTGATGTTATCAAACATATTTAGACCTGTCAAAGACTACATGTATCTCATCGTCCCTATGAGGACGAATACAATTACTGTCATATACAAAGGAAAGTAGAGATAAACATGATTGCTGTTAATTCATTAAGCCCAATTGGAGATTAATTATCCTATGAATTATCTTATACACATTTAAAAGTTGAAAGTTGATTTTTTTTCCCTAGATGTGAAGTGACAACAAGTGGTTGTTACATAAAATGCATGTGTAGCTGATGCAGTGTGTAGTGTACCTGCATGGTTAGTAAAAGCAAGTGCCATCATGGTGTGTTTTCATTATCATCATCGTTGTTGTTGCCCCCAATTTGACTTCTTGTTTCTCATACAGCCAAACCTCATCCACGTCAAGAAAAAGCATGTAGAAGGATATCCTATACTGTCGTGAATTTTTTTGGGCTATCTCATGCCACCCTGGCTGAAGAAGTATAGGGAGGAAATGCTCTATGTACTCCAACCTTTAACCACTTCTACTAAAATGTGTGAAGAGATGTCTATAAAATCTAGGTTTTTTGGGTGATCCGATGCCACTGGATGAAGTAGTGTAAGGAGGCATACCCACTATAACCGTAAATCCTGTAACTTCTTTGTAAAAATTCAAAAGGACACCATGTTCTATAGAGGTCATTGTGTATGTAGTTTGTAGACTAGTATAAACTCATACATTGTACGTAAACCCACAATGCCAAGGGTGGAAAGTGCATTGTACTAAGCCAGTGTAAATAAGTTGTGTTAGTAGATAAAATCCTCAATGATGCCCCCATCTTTGGGTGTGCATACAATGATGTGAAAAAGATAATGCTGCCCCAAAAGAGGATCCACTGCACTCTGACCTATAGAAATCTTCCCTACAAGGGGAACGGGAAACCGTTTGGTAGAAACCAAGGAATGCACAAAAGGGGATGACTAGCTAGAATAATTGTTAGTCCAAAAACACATGCATGCAATAATACAAGTGTAAAGTACGTAAACAATGTAGTAAATACCAAATAAAGTAGTGTAAACACATAAGAAAACAAATAGACTGCACAAAGAGGGTTGAAATCATGGAAAATCACTACGATGTCGCAAGACATGCAAGACTATCATGGCCACAAATAAAAAACAAGTGTTCACATAATAAAATGGCAACACCCACATACAATGGAAAAAAACAACAGCCAAGTAGAAACAAACAAACAAGGAGTCATGGAGATGTATAATACTACAAAACAAGTGTTGCACATAGAATTCTCATTATCATGTTAGAGTGATAACCAATATGTCAAAGCGTGTATGAGAAAGAAATATAATATGCTAAGTAAAAAATGAAGCAATAACACATGGATAAGATGAATGTGGATGCCCCCAGCGACCAATATAGGAGAGGTAGAAGGAAAACATCCATAACACATTTAAAAATCATGTGTTTATGGTCACACTAAAGAAATTTGTGAATGTGCATGTGTGTATGATAATGATATAAATAAAGTAGCATAATATATATAATAAAGTGATCATAAAAAACACTAGTAAACAAAAGTAAATACCCCCAAGATAATGCAGTATACTGTGGATGGATGATAAGGAATGCAAGATGGAGTGATAGGAGAAATGTGCCCCCTAGCTAGATGGAAGTGTATACTATGAGGATAATTTTGGTGTGCCCCTCTGTAGTCAAGAATGAACTGTAAACAAGAGTGTGTCATCATGAAATGTTCGATTAGTGTTGGTTGTTTCTAGCGCATTGTGATGAGTGTGTATATGTAATGGTGATAAAATTTGACATGTGGAGTGATGTGCGTGAACCCTATAGCCAAAGCATATATAAAAACTTGTTAAATGGGTAAGTGATGATTTATCCCTAAGCGTATATCACTAGATGGTGTCAAAAATAGGTGATGATTTAGCCTAAAGTGTATGTCACTAGAAGAGGAAGGAGGGATTTTTCATGTAACCTAAGGTGTATACCACTACAACATGATGGAATGGGTGATTGATTTATCTTAAGGAATATGTCACGATAAGATGAATAATAAGGGAGTGGTGATGTAACCTAAGGTTTATATCACTACAAGATGATAATATAGGTGACAAATTAACCTAAGGTGTATGTCACTAACGCTGGAAATGTCACATGAGGAAATTTCACATGGTGAGTGTAAGGTCCATTTAATTGGTAAACCCTCAGCAGTCGAGTATGGGCTAAGGAACTAAAGTGCATCATAGGGTGGTGACGATAGTGCATAGAAGACAATAAACGACAAAGTGATGAATATGGTATGTAAATGTGTGGTATGTTGAATGCGATGCTAAATGTGTAAGATGTGTAATATGTAATGTGTAAAATATGGTGGTAGGTGTAGATAGAAATAGAATATGTAGTGCTAAAATATGAATCTAGACCCATATATAATGGAACCTAGCATGGTATGTAGAAAGTAGGTGGATATGCACAATATGATGATGTATAGGTTATGTGAGGACAGCCTAATAATGTATATGGTGTGTAGGGTAAGGAATAGTAAAAATGTAGGATGTAAGGATGAAAATGTAAAACTAGACTTATATGTAATGATAACTAGTGTATATATGGAAGATGTATGATATGAAAATTGCACAGTGTATGATGTGACTAAGTGCGTAAGTACCGTCATAGATGTAATGTGTAGATGTATACTAGCATAATGTAGAAATAGAGGTAGAATGAATGGTGTACGACACAAAATGTAGGATGAAATGCAATATGTAGTGCTTATAATGTGATGTGTGGGGTTCAGTGTAATGGTAATCCCTCAACAGTCAAGTGTGATTAGAAGCACAAGAGTGTGTCATCTGGTAATGATGGAGCTATGATGCATGAATTAATATGCTTATAGGAAAGAATGATAAATGAGAAATATGAAAGGTGAGACTACATAGATATGCGGAAACAAGAGGGGGGAGTGTGCAATGTGATATGTCCTCCCTGATAGTAGTGTGCTAAGGAACTATGTAGAATCATCATCCTTTGGATAAAAATCGAATGGATATGCATTAGTAACGTAGTTATCTATAGTTTTGGGTAGATCATGTAATGATCCATTGAGACATAAGAAATACATGCCCATAACATATTCTTCATCATTGAATGGAGAGAAGGGGCAGCCATGTACATACCAATGAGTGAGGTTTTGTGTATGACCTAGGAAAGAGATATTACAAATGATAACACATCCAAAAGGCATAGGAAAGGATATGTCAGTATGATCCATGGATAACTTTTCGGGTGGAAAAACTTGTGGATTTCTTGTCAATGCTCTAGGAATATAAGTCCCTCTACTTAACCAGTGTAGTTGTCGTATATGCATGCACATTAAAAGGTGGGTTTCTCTAGTGGCCATTCAACCATGGATCCAACACGGGCACTCCATTGACCCTACGGAAAAGCTAGAAATTTATTTCTAGAGAGGACTTTGTCTGTAATGTGGGAAAGGGGAGTGATAAATGAGATAGGGGGAACTAATGTTACAAGTAGGAAATTAGATTCCTTCACACACTATTTAGAAACTTCAACACATGCATTTATGAGAAGAAACAACCTTACAAATTGCAACAAAATGAGATAATATTGTGAGCTCAAATTTTCTATAATTTCCTCATCAAAGAGGCTACAAAATCCTTCTTATATTGATGCTTAAATAGAAGTTGTACATAATGTGGGAGTGGAATACATTTGAGAATGAGGAAAGTATAAGAAAATGGCTATCTCCTTTTCTTTCTCCAAGTACAATGCACTTGTGAGTTTAAAAGATCAATTACCAACCATTTGAAATGGGAATGGCATTACAATTTATAGAATGAGAGGTGACTTATCTTCTTCCTCATGACCCTCCATATGCCTTATTCCAAACTTTAGACCATTCATATTCCTACAAAATATTTGAGTCCCTTTTGTAAAAACAAGGTGACTTAATTTACATTATGTTTCTAAAGTTGCTTTTAAGTGACTTAAAGGCATATTAAAAAGTATAAACCCCAACGAAGAATTAGAACATTTGAAAGTGAGAGAAAGTTGGGGGGAAGAGGAGAGAGAAAGAGGGAGAGAAGAAGAAGAAGAGATGTCATTCCCGATGAAGTCCGTTGATCCTCATCGATGGAAAGTACCAAATAGAAGAAATTCTGAATTTTTGAACTGCTTACACACTTTGAAACTCCTTCTAATTAGCTCACAAACACTCACCAAGTTAAATGAACTAATATGGATCTCAAATGCCTTGTGAAAAATGACTAGAATGATCCTAAACAATGATGTCCCCCTGAATGATTATCCTTGTACATCCCATTGTGCCAAAACCACTCTTTGAGTGTGACTTTATATTGTGATATGTTTCTTATTTTGATGCTTCACATGTAATTCTACTTCGTTTTGCCCAACGGTTTGACAAGAAATTGGATTTTTTCTTCATTGAGCCAGAAGTGGGATTTCTTGGCTATGGATGCTTTATTGCATGAGAGGAGAGTTTGAAGGTGTCTTCTTGATGGCCTTGGGTATAGGAATGAACAAAAAAATATAACTTGTTTTTTCATGTATCTATTTGGGATATTTCTTCAACTTCTTGTTTCATGGCCATGGATTTTTCTCTATTTTCTCCTTCTTCTTTATGCGCTTCTCCTTCTATGTTTTCTCCAATTTTCCTTCTATGACTTACGTGATTTCATGGAGTTAAGGGAAGTACCTCTATGGCAGGTTTGGCTTGAGTTTCAACAATGGAGGAATGATGGTGAGTATTTACAGAGGAGGAGATGGATATGTCTGTGCACACGAATGTTAGAAGCAACAAGAAGCAGTCAACAGCTAGAAAAAATTTCAAATTTTTGAGTTGGAGTTGGGAGCAATTTTTTTCCCTAATGTCCCTAACCTCAGGGATGTGAGAGACATCAATTTACATAATGAGCAAGACTATGACATGTGGCAGCGATCCGATGACATGGAATGAGTGCTCCAAAATTAGCTTTAAAGCACCAAGGGGTTGGAAACTGGTCATATGGGTGACCAAAACACTCTCCTAGAGGGATGGGCACATTTTTCCATGTTTGGTTTCCATCACCTTAGGGAAATGAGGGACATCAGTTTCCAAGGTGGTCCTAGAGCTAGCATGTGGTGCTTGATCCGACGGCAGGGAATGGATGCTCCAAAAATGCACCTGGGGGCTGAACTATTAAGTATGGAGGTCACATGAGGGTCACATGAGGGTCCCAGAGGTCACATGGGGGTAGGAGAATTTTTCAATGGTTATTATACCTGACCTTAGGGACGTCATGGACATGGAATCCCACCAGGCTCTTGGTGCTGACACATGTCCTCCCAAAAAATGACTAAATCCTTAACTACCTTTGAGAGGGTAACTTGAAACGATGATAACTTGAGCTCCTGGTGAAATTTATTGTGACATTTTATATGATCCTATCTGAAAATGGAATTTTGATCCAATGATGGGTGCCTCATGTCTTTATTAAACCATTTGATCCCTGAAAAATCAGATTTTTGATTTGAGACTCCACTTATGCTTGAGAAACACTGCCTTCCATTCCTATACACCAAGGTTTTGCCAAAAATATGATTTCAAAATCATATAGGGCTTGTAATTCTCTTTCTGAAGATGTTTTTTTTTACTCCTAACTCCATACGGAGCTCCCAAATTCTTCTTCTAAAGCCCAAGAATTGTTTTAGGCCTGTGTACAGCCTAGGCTTGTGAACTTTGTTTTTACTGAGACTATTACAAGTCTTTCAGAACTTCCCCAAACATTCCTAAATCATTTTCATGATGCTCTAAGATATTAAATTCACCTCCATGTTGAATTATGCCCTTTCGTTCTGCTCCAGGGGGGTTGATCCAGTCCTGGGAAGGCCAGTGATAGCCCTTCCCAATACTGCCATAAGATAACATCTTTTGATGGACTCCTAAAATCACCTAGGTGGGTTGATTTGAATTTTTTAAATCACCTAGGGGAATGAATTAAAATCAATTTGGATGTTACTAGAATAACTGGATAAACTTGGGGTGCCTGGGAATGATAAGACATGAAAATTTTGGCATAGGCATATAGTTATCGTGCTCAAAAATTTCCAGTTTCCCTATTGCACATTTGCACGACAACATTATGCAAAGATAAAAAAATAAAAGGAATTAGCTGATTGCTATAAATTGTCACAGGTTATTACAGGTCTGACTGTAGATCCTGGAATTAGAAATGATAACACAGGGGTCCCACAAAGGTCAGATCTTGGAGATATAATTAGACTATAGTTCCTAGGAAGGTACTAGGGCACCCTAGGGTGCCCTGGTCTCTAAAAAATTCTCAGAATTTGGTTTCAATAGTGTTAGAAGATGTCCTAAAATCCTCTCTATTTGTTGCACTGGATCTGCTGAACTTTACCGAGTGTGTGAAATAATGCAAGATGAAGGAATGACCTACAAAAGACAAAAAGTATGAAAACCTTAAAAATAAAATATGCAAAATGAATTGGTCAGACTGACCTCACCTGCCACAACAGTGGGCTTACTAATATGAGTGATGCACTAAATTTTAGACCCAAATGTAGTTTTGGTGTGTGTGTGTGTGTGTATGTCATACCATAGGTGCTATTTTGTTAGTCACACTTTGTGAAGTAGTGAGCAATAATAACTATAGAAAATGTAATAGCATGTGTGCATGTAATTGAATAGAATCCCTCCCACTATATAATGTTTGTTGAAGCGCGTCTCCTAGCCTTGATGCATGACACTATGTGGATGCAAATGATGTAATGGATGCAACTCTAGATGGAGTGATAGTAGTATGTGACCATGGGACCCTCATTATGGTCTCATAACTTTGTATTTATAGGGTTCTCTTACTCTAATTTTGTAATTAACCCCGACATGGCCGACTAGGAAAAAGATAAAGATGAAAAATGCCTAGAATAGGCCCAAAAAGAGGTGGGAAAGTAGAACATGAATTGGGGTTCCCTAGGTGGGACCAGGGCTCCCTATTATAGGCCCAGGCACTGTAGTCTAATTATATCTCCCATATCTAACCTTGGAAGGACCCCTGAGTGATCATTTCTACTTCTAAGTGTTGATCGAAGTTTCTTGCTTCCTGTCTGTTATCCTACAGAATTGACAGGGGCAATTTGCAGGTAACCATACCAAAAATTCCATTTTGGTCCCCAAAAGAAGTCTGATAACATTCAAAATGGCCTAAAACTCCCTTACGAAAATCAAGTTTTTTAGAACTTAGCCATTTTTCAACTTCTTTAACTCGGCACAGAAAATGGCATGTCAACACTCTCAAAAATGTGCCTTTTTAAACTTGGCATAGGAATTGTTGTGTCGACATCAATGAAGATGTGCCCCTTTGGCACTGAAATTATCATGAAAACATCTGAAAATATGTGCTTAGGCACTGGAAGAGTTGTGTCAACATCCATAAGTTTGTGCTAAGGCGCATTTTTTGTCATGTCGACACTCCCAAAGGTGCACTAAAGAAAGTTGGTGAAATAATAAATGCTAGTTTTTCTATAAATAGGTGTCAGACACCTATCATTTTCACGATTTGAAAATTGAATAAATTGTTTTCTCTGCTCCTATTAGCCATCCTTTTCACGCTCACATGTCATTTTTCGAGCTTATGGACCCCAACGTCATCCTTCGTCCTTTATAAATCTGGGTAAGTGGCTTCTGCCATCCTTTTTGTTGTTATGGTTTCTATTTTTGGTTGTGTTAGGTATTAGGGTTAAGTGTAAAAGATAAGATCTAAAGAAACACACCTAGTAATCTGTAAACCAACTAAAACCCTTCCAGATCTGTAAATCTAGAATGCCCCTACCTCTGAAGAAACTAAAAACTCATCTTTTCCTACCTGTTACTTTGTTAAAACAAACCCTCTCTTTACCATCTGATGTATCCAAAAAGAGAGAAAGAGAAAGTAAATAGGCTAAGCTGTTAAACTAATTAAAAGCATGGTGCATAGTCCTCATTTGCAACATTTTCCAAAAATTGTAACTTGGCACACTTTACCCTCTTACAGCATAACCCTAACCCATGCCAATTGAAATAACACTTAGCAAATTTTATGGGGCGCACGCGCAATCTGCACAACATAAACAAAAGATGTTGAGTGCTGTAAAAATACGACATGCATTTTTTCCCTTGGCGCACTCTAAACCCATACAACACAACTTTTTTAGCACCCATACCACAGATTCTTCCTAAGGCATAGGCACAACCCCCATAACCTCAACATGCCATGTTTTGAGCTACAAAACCATGCCCTGCACCTTATCCTTGGCGCTGAAACTTTTCATGTAACATCTTGCAAAATTGTGCCTTTATACTTAGCGTAACTTTTTTTAGGTCAACACCAAGTGCAATTTTCCTCATGTTGACACCTTCCTAAATGTGCTTTACCATTTGGCACCCAAAATTGCATTTTAACATCCAGTAAACCACACCCCTTTTGCTGAGTGAAAATTTTATCCTATAAACATTGAGAACAATTTTACTCATGTCAACACCTCAGAAAGTGTGCCCAACAATAAAAGGCCTCTGTAGCATGTTGTAAATCTATGCCTTGCGCCCTGAGCCTTATAATTGCTCATTATTCATTCTGCAAGCTTCCATTATGAATAACATGATGATTGACATGGCTCTTTTATGTTGGACCTCCTTGATCCTTCTTGCAGAACAATAACATCCATCCTTGAGCTCACACATGTCTTCATCAAACAAGAAACCAAGAAAGTCTAAAGCTAAAGCAAGGCAGTCAAAACAAGAGATGAAGTACAAATATCAAAAATTCAAGATGCCTAACTCATATGTAGAGAGTGACCTTGACATCAAAGACTCTAAGCTAGGGCATATTAATATGGATGAATTTTGGGCCAAGACCAACCAGGCAAGCAGTGGCCCGTGGATGAACAAACTAGTGGGCAGTGGATTGTACTTTGCAACTGGGCTACCAGTAAGTGTTATAAACAATGAATTTATTATGTTGGTTGCTTGGTGTTATAACAAGGACACTAGATGTGTCGAAGACAAAGAGAAAAATACAATCATCGACCTCACAGCCCATCACTTTGAACTGACCCTAGGCATTCCTCATCATAGGAAATATGTAGAAATAAGTCTAGAAGACTACAAGAGGCCTAGGATGATAATGAGGATAAATGTATGCAAATGATGAATGATCTTTACCTCAAGAACAAGAATCCATTGAGAAGGTGGCCACAAACCATCCACTGTAGTGACTTCAATGAAGAGTTGAGTGATACAATCACCTTCCTAAATAGAGTATTTGGGCTCCTCGATGCCCATTATTTCCACAAATGGATGCTGAGGTACCTGGAGA
Organism: Taxus chinensis; assembly: GCA_019776745.2. Taxonomy (NCBI): domain Eukaryota; kingdom Viridiplantae; phylum Streptophyta; class Pinopsida; order Cupressales; family Taxaceae; genus Taxus; species Taxus chinensis. The sequence goes on along the minus strand of CM034155.1, from coordinate 500,773,393 downwards.
CTATGAGAAAGAATGATCCTAATCAGCATTTCGGTTGGATTGAGATCATTAGTGACACCATCTCCCAACACCTTCAATAAGTCCTAACAACTAGGAAGTTCTACATAAATTCCTACGTTGTATACGTTTCTGCATCAGCAAGAGATTTCACGGGGTTAGCTCGTAACAAGGTATGGCCCCAAGTAAAGATATATGAATTATACCCAGAGCTAAGGCTCAAGAATAGCATCCCCTAGTTCTATAAAGTTAATGATACCTTCTTCTATGAGGTAATCTTTTGTTGAGGCCAAACATGAGACACGGTCAGACCAGCCCGAGTCTGTTTTTTGCCATAAAGAAATGGGGAGCATTGTTCACACAATTCCCCACATTCACATACCTCAGAGATATGAATTTCGATGGTGAACCAATGAAGATGCCAAGGTATGTAGGTCCCAAGATGATCCTCTTGGAGTTGTAAACGTAACTAATCACTTATCATGAGAAGTGCATGAAGAGAAAGAAAGGTGGAATCTCATTCCCCCTTACAGTTAGCTGATACACCTGCCCCACGCTTGCCAAGGTATGGGAGATGTTTGTTGAGCTAGAATTTCTGAATTTGAAGCAAAACTTCCCAGAAAGGCCAACCTTTGACTGCTAGAGTTACCTCCCAAGGGAAAAAATTTATCCCATCCATGTTCCTGAAATCAAGGACATTTGGATCGACCTGACACATGAGATAGACATCAGGCGAAAGGATCACTCCCAACTAGCTCTGGAGGAAATCATCCACTATGGTGTTACTATTGTCCCAAAGGGATTCCAAGAGACTAATCAAGAAATTGATCAAGTTTACCTTGACACAGATGGGGATGATTGACCGTTTGTAGAGGTCAACAGAGTCAAAGTGCCTAAGACCATTCAAGAAAGGGTTAAGCCCACATTGCAGTGCACCAAGTATTGGTGCAAATAGAATGGTCTCACCTACCTCAGAGTATATTTCACTACTTCTCCTCCAGGTAGAGCACCTCATAGACTAGCCCAAGTGCCGAAAGGAAAAGGAAAGGACAAGGAGGTTGAACCAAGAAAACAAGAAGAAGCTCCTCAAAGCCCTCCTACTACTTCTGAGAAAAAAGTGGTCAACCTGGTGTCTCTAGGAAAAGAAGAAGAGACAACAGAAGTTTTAATGGATACATCCACTCAGGATGTTGTCATAACTACAACTACCAAGGTACCTAGCATCCCTTCTTCCATTTCTTCCCTTCCTCCTGTAATTCAAATATTTATTCTTATGGATGTGTCTTCTTCTATTCCTTCCTCCCTTCCATCTCCCACCTCTTCCATCTTCTCCTCTCTCATAGATCTATCACCCAATATTCTCTCCATCCAATTACAGATCCCTTCTATTTCCATGTCCTTTTCTTCTCCTATAGTAACTCTAGGCCCCACAAGTAGTAGCAGGTTGGAGTCTTTGTCGATGCCACCACCATGTGTTTCAATGTTCTCCCCTGGGGCCTCTTCAGTTGCTTCCCCTTTCACTCCCGGTTCTTCTTCTATTCCCTCTACTCCCACTCCCATAAGTTCTAGCTAGATTTCTGACCATCTAGATCAGCATAAGAGAAAGGTTCCCATCACACCCATGGACGTCTCTGTCATTCCGAAAAAGGGACCCAAGAAGCAGAAAGCGATAACTCACTTTTCTGAGAGCACTTCTAGGGAGAGAGTCATGGAGATTTCATACCCAGACCCTACCAAGAAAAATAAGGATCTATCTCCCACAGATTTCACAGTGACTCAAGTCACAATGGGAACCTCATCTAAAATCCTACAAGGAGAAGCCTTGTCTGCAGTGGATGCTCTTTGTAAAAATATTCAGGAAGCAAAAGAGGAGAAAAGAATACTCAAGGAACAAAACCAACATCTCCTCCAAGAATTGCAGAGAATGGGCAATGCTCCTCCGGTGATTGCCACCAAACCCACTGAAGTTCTCAGTCAGGATAAAATAAATGAATATGCTAAGATTGGTGAACAAGGTGCAGCAGTATCCTTTTGGATTGAGTGAATCCTTAGAGATAGTCAGGAAATGGTTAAGAAATTCATAGTGCTCTACCAGGATATAGATCAAGCAAATAAGGACCTACAAGCAGTAGCAGGTTCCCTCTCTGAGGAGTTGGATAATTTCAGGTTGCAACATGAAACATTCCAAGCAATGGCTAACTACTCAGTTGATGACCTATTGAAGGTCAGTGTCATTGATCACCTGCGAGCACATAATAAATCTCTCATTGTGTTAGATTACTAGGTCAATCAAATGGAATATATCTTAGAGAGGATAGATAAAATCAAGGATGAAGCCCTGGACGCATGATACAATATAGAACAGATAGTTACAAAGATGTCTCTAGGGATGCTCAATGAATCATACACCTTGAGGGAAGCAGACGATACATTCCAGCACTTCAAGGCTATAGTCACTCAAGGTTTGGCACCAAAGGTCACTTTCGACTGAGATTCAATCAATAACCTCTTGGCCTGCCGTGATTTCATTGGCTTCTAAATCAATGCATGCGAAGAGTTCCTCAGGTTACTTGATAAGCTCAAGAATGAAAAAGAAACTTACAAAGTCATTGGCGACCATTTCAAAGGTCCAGATCATAATCAACTTTAGGCAATGATCAGCAAGTTTATGGAATATCGAGCACAGTGTCACATCAACTCTCTTGATCAGAAGCAAGAAACTAAGTTTAAGCAAAGGGATGATGATGAATTGTTTCTCTTCTTGTGTACGCTTTGATCATTTTTGTAAAAATATTTAAAAATCATGTTTACATTTACGATGACATCATCCATGTTGCACCATGGGATGTTGTCATCCCAAAACTTGCCCAAACTCAACTCTTGACTTTTTAGATATTTTGTAAATATCTATTAAGATATTTTGTAGATAGTTGTTGGTTTGATTTTGTCTTCTTCCTCCTCTCCTTCTATAAATACTAGAATACTTGTTGTATTTTAGGGTGGACATTTTTGTATGAGAAAAGAAGTGAGGAGAGAAAGACTTTATACTTTCTTGTATCAGAAGAAATATTAATACATATGCTCAGACTTTGTGCTCAATATATGTGTTATTTGCATCAAATCTTTCTTAAGTTAGATCTATGTTTTTTATTCTGTTGAATTCATTCTTGTTATTGTCATATGTTCATTAGTATTGCTTTATTTGTTTATGCAAGTATGTTTGGCTCTATTTACTACCAGCCCAAAGCATAAACCTTCTGACCTTTCTGTCTTGGAATTCATTTCTTTTCTTCCTTTAGATCTATCTTCCTCCATTCCTTCCCTCCTATCTTTCTATTTTTTGTTGGAACTATCTCTACTAGGATGAGATCCCAAACCCCCTAAAGTCATAATAGTGTAGATTTACATAGTTTCCTACTTGATAGATTAGCAATAAACCTGTTTCACTTTGTTGTCTCAAAGAGGGGCTATGCCCTGCACACTGTTGGTCGGTTTCCCCACGACCTGCCTAACCTATAGTTTTTCTGACCAACACTGTCCAGATTAGAGTATAAAAAATCAACAATCACAAAACAATGTCAAATATGTAAGGGTTTAGTACCTTGGTGGTTTCCCCATGATCTGCCTAACCTACAGTTTTTCAGACCAATATTTTTTGGCAACTCCACTGGGGATCAAACTAAGGAAATAACTTAAAAACTGCAAAAATCACTACCAGTTTGCAAATCTTAACCCTTTGTTGAAAATCAAAATTTTTACAGAAGTGATCAAAACTAAAAATTTCCTTATATAAATCTATAGATATAGACCAGATATGAGCTTTTAGTTCACTGATTTTTTTACAAAAACCTGTATATTTCAGTAGATTTGAGATTCTGACATTTTATGATATTTTCAAAACCTTGCAAAATTCAGGTCAAAGATCCGAAAATCAATTTTCTAAATTGACCCAATTTTTATCCTTATTAATCTTTGTTAGAAAACCACAATCAGTTGTTATTAAAAAAGGGTAAAATTAAATATTGAAAAATTACATGGTGCTGATTTTTGCCAAAAAAATCTGAAAATCAGCAAGTATAAACAAAAGATTATTGTAAATCTACTCTTAATTATTGTAGATCTGAACAAGTACACTGGCGGGTGAAACATTTACTCATAGCAGAAGAGCTTATGGGGAATTTGATCCAATTTTTGATCTACTTCAAAGGCACAATTTTAGTATCACTCCAGCACGATTTGCATCATTGAGCTCAACGGGTCAATTAGCAAGAAGTGCCTCACCTCCATGAAAGAGGATTTCACAGGGTGCCTCGACGTCAACTTGTAGTGCTTTATTACTAAGTGGAACCACACTCCTTGCTCACATTCTTTTTCCTACTTTTCAAATGGTAGCAAATCTTCCAATACCATGGGGAAATGCCATGGGTCCTCTAGCACTACCGCATCCAGTCTAACCCCTCCCCAGTGAAAATCATAAGAATTTCCCAAAATTTGATGGGATTGAAAATCAAAGCACAGACGTGCATATAGCTGCATTTATTATGTCATGCAATATTCTAGGCATGACTCATGAGAATGTATCGGTACGTCTCTTTCTGGAGACCTTGTAAGGGCCTGCATCAGAATAATTCTAGCATTTACCAGCCAGATCCATCACCAGTTGGGCCACGTTACGGACTACATTCAAAGATAGATACAATCCTTCAAAAGATGCATTCACGTTATTATCACAAATCACTCACATGAAGAAGGAATCCAATTAAACCATGCATGATTTTATCACCCGTTTCAATTCACTAATCAACTATGTGTCATCTACCATGATGCCAACATTAGAGAATCAAAAGTGTTTCTTCTTAAACACCATGAGTTCGAAAGTTAGTTTCTTACTATTACAGGAATAGATACCCACCTTGGTCCTTGCCCAAGCTATGGCCATTCAGATAGAAGACAACCTTCATATACCCGGTGAGTTAAGACAAGAGCCCTCAAAATCTAAAGCTTCAACTTCTTCTCAAGCTACCTCATCAGATCCAGCATTCCAGAAGATGGCGAATGACTTGCTTTCATGAAAGAAGTAATTGGTTCAAACATCATCTACTACTCCGTACCAAGATATCCCACAGAGTAACTTCACTCCCAACAATGCCCTCCAAAGGCCACATTTTCCTGTTGCTTCTCCAAGGTTAGCAATTGAAGCCCCTCCAGTTAATGTTTTGGCTAAAATCGAAGAAGATAACCCAAACTACAAAGAACCTTCGCCACAAGGTGAAGATGATCAAGATGTCGGTGAACCGACGGGTGACTCTACTATTGGGTATATGGAATTTGAAGATGAGGAATCTGATGAAGAAGAGGGTACTCAAGGGTATGCAAGAAGACAATCATACTCAGTTTTCACTTTCTCATAAGGAAAAGAAGCAAAGGTTGTTGCTGAAAAATAATGGGAAAAGGTTGTGGTAACTCCTCCTCTAACGTTTGCTAAAAGAGGTAATCCCCTTCCTACTCAACCTCCTATTAAACCTTTTGTAAAGAAACATTTTCCTCCCGTTTCTCCTCCAATTCAGCCTTCCTTCAATTCTGTAAAGACTAGCAACCCTCCCCCAAAAACATGAAATGAAGGACTCATTCCTGTGTTAGCACAACCCTTGGTCACATTTGATATAATCGATCATGCTTAAAAGACCAAGATCCAGATGGCTGAAGTTGAGTACCTTCAATCCAACCTAGAACAACTTGTAAGATTAACTAAGTATATCTAAATTCAGGTTGTTGTCCTTGCTCCCATTTCCCCAAAAGGAATTCTTCCCACTCCTATGTCTCATGTACATTGTCTCGACTTCCGCATCAAGGAAAATTGAACCTTTTTACCTATATCTCCTGATCAATGGTCATAAACTAAGAAACTGTATAATTGATTCTAGAGCTTCTGATAATGTCATGCCAGCAAAGGTCACCCATGCTTTGGGCCTCACACTTACTAAACCTTTTGGCATATGCTACTCCATGGAAACCAAATAGGTACCATTGATTGGTTAGATCAAGGACGCGCAGTTCGTGTTCGCGGCATTTCCTGAGAAAAGGGTAAAAATGACTATTCTTGTAGCTGGTATTCCAGTAGCCTACGGGATACTGCTAGGGAGGAGCTCCTGTAAAGAAGTTGGTGGGGAAATTCATATGGACTGGTCTAAATATAGAATTCTTGTCAAAGAGGTGATGCAGACATTGGAACCAAAATCACAAAAGAAATATCTAGTCACCAATTCTAATGACCCCAAAGCTCAGATTCTTTTCGAATCATCAGGGATGGGAAACTACTTCCTGTCCACCGACTCAGATAAAATGGAAATTCTCATCCAAAAGGAGATCTCAACATAGTATGGACATTGCAGTTTGATGGTAGTTGCACAACAAGTGGATGTAGTGCTAGAGCTGTTCTAATATCTTCTGAAGAGGAGATTTTCCCTTTTTCTTTCAATTTACAGTTCTTCAATACGAATAATACTGCCAAGTATGAATCCTTGTTACTTGGCATGCAAGCTGCAAAAGAGAAGGGAATCAAGAATCTAAGAGTGCAAGGTGATGCTGAGCTAATTGTCAATTAGGTAAAAGGGGTATACCAAGTAAAAAATGACCGACTCAGACACTACCGCAATGCAGTATGGGATAATATCGAATAGTTTGATGCTTTCTCAATCAAGGAAATTCCATGAGCTCAAAATGACATGGCTGATTCATTAGCCATCTCAGCATCTCTCATGGTCCCTCACCCAGGGTTAAAAATAGATACATATACCATTGAAGTGGTTTTTCACCTAAGTGTGCCAGATAATTCACAACACTGGAAAGTGTTCAATGATGACAACCAACTTATCACTTTTTTGGAGAAAGCTGAAAATATATAAGAACTTCATTTTGACGGATCAACTTCTACGTGTCGTGAGTCTCTACTGGTCAAGCATGAATATGAAAAAGAAACAGTGATACAGCTCAAAGGAAACAAGATTCTGAAAGGTTTAGTTTCCTTAGAATGATTATTTGATAATCATGACCATTTTGTCATGAAAAAGTGACAGAATGATCCTTCCTCTTCTCCGAAAACTGAATCCGTCAATCTGGGTACTGCAGAACATCCTCATTCTGTAAACATTGGGAAGTGTTGTACGCTAGAGGAAAAGTGAAAATTAGTTAATTTGCTAAAAAAATACATGGATGTGTTAGCATGGTCTTATGCTGATCTGAAGTCCTTCAAGCCAAATTCCATTCGGCATGACATCCCACTCAAGGACAATTTCAAGCCTTTCCGTCAAAAGCAAAGGTACTACAACCCCAAAATCTCATGTACCATCCAGGATAAAATTTAGAAGATGTTGGATGTAAGAATTATTTTTCTAATTTATCACAGTACCTAGGTTGTAAATATTATACCTGTGCGGAAGAAGAATGGTGAGATACTCTTATGCGTGGACTTTCGCAACTTGAACCATTCATCCTTAAAGGATAACTATCCACTACCGATAATGGATCAAGTGCTACAGGTAGTAATCGGTTTAGAAATGTTGTCTATGTTGGATGGTTTTTCAGGTTACAATCAAATTCAAGTCACGCCTGAATATCAGTTCAAAATAGCATTCACCACTCCTTGGGGTACCTTCACCTACACCAAAATTTCATTTGGTTTGATCAATGCCGGTTCCACTTTCCAATGAGCAATGGAATTTTCATTCAAATTTATGATGGGAAAAGTCATCATAGTTTACCTAGATGACCTAACAGTGTTCTCCAAGAAATGAAGTGATCACTGCGATCATTTAGAGCAAGTCTTGACCAAATGCCGAGAGCAAGGGATTTCGCTAAATCCCAAGAATTCATTCTTTGGGGTCACAGAAGGAAAGATGCTAGGACATGTCATCAATAGAGAAGGAACTAAGATAGATGTCAAAAGAGTCAAGGCTATTCAAAGCCTTACTTTGCCTACAAGCAAGACTAGTGTTCACTCTTTCTTCGGAAAGGTAAATTTTCTGAGAAGCTTTGTTCTTGATTTTACTGAGAAGACTTGTCATATATCTAATATGATGAAAGGGGCCCAAACATTCCAGTGGAGTGAGGAAGACAGGACATCATTCGAAGACATAAAAACCTCTGTCACTCATGCACCCATTTTGGTGTGTCCTGACTTTAGCAAAGACTTCATCATGTACAGTTATGCATCTACACATACTGTATCAACTATATTGATGCAAAAGAACTCCAAAGATATCAAATCCCGGATTGCTTTCATGAGCACTCCGCTTAAGCCTCATGAACTAAAGATGTCACAATTGGAAAAGCATGTCTTTTCCATGGTAAAAGCAGTCAAAAATTTCCGCTACTACATTTTGAATTCTCATAGAGTAGTACTAGTTCCAGACACGTCTGTTAAGTCTATCCCAACTCAACAGGAGTTAGGGAGCTTACGAGGGAATTGGATCACAAAGCTCCAAGAATATAACCTAGACATCAGACCAACTAATTTGGTAAGAGGTAAGGGCCTGTGTCAGCTAATGGGTGAAAATAAAGACTCAAAGGTACCTGAAGAGAAAGCTGATCACATTGATGGAGAACGGGATGAACTAGAGCAGTTGGATTCTTTTCCCATGGTTCTATTTGTCACGACCAATGATGAATGGTATTCTGACATCACATTCTTTCTCACCTAACCACAAAGGAAAAGTGAACGGTGAAGCTTAGAGCCACAAGATATGTCATATGGGATGATGGATTGTACAAACGTGGAATTGACGACATTTTTCTACGATGTGTTGACAAGCCACAGCAGGTAAAATTGTTAGAGAGTTTTCATGACTCAGTTTGAAGTGGTCACTTCTCCTCATCTGTGACAACACATAAAATCATTCGGGCCAAGTACTATTGGCTGACGTTATTTCAAGATACAGCCACCTAGGTAGCGAAATGTGAACTTTTCAAACAGTTCATCGGCAAACCAAAGCTGGTTGCCTTTCCCCTCAAGCCCGTCATCATCAACGAACCATTCAGACAATGGGGAATTGATTTCATTAGAGCACTCAATCCTCAATCAAGTGCCAGACATAGTTACATCCTAACAGCAACAGATTACTTCATGAAATGGGTGGAGGCCATACCTGTCAAGCATGCCACTTTTGAAGTTGTTTGCAACTTCATCAAAGAGAATATTATTATGATATTTGGCATTCCACATAAAATCATTACTGATAACACTTCCAACTTCTCTTCATGGAAATTAATTGGTTTTTGTTATGGATATGGAATAACCTTGGCTCATGCTTTTGATTATTATCCTCAAGGAAATGGTCATGCAGAATCCAGCAAGAAGAACCTGGTAACTATCATACGGAAGCTAATTGATGAAAACCATTGGTCCTGGCACAAATCATTGTACGATGCTTTATGGGTGGATCATATCACTCCAAAGAGGTCTCTCAGCATGTCACCTTTCTAGGTGTTGTATGGGATCGATGCTAAAATCCCTATCTCCACAAAACTTCATGCCCTGCGCTTAGCTCAAGCAATTGAAGATGAAACTTTTCAGAATTCTCTTGAAAAGAGGATTATGTACCTGACGGAACTTAAATAAAAGTGATTAAAAGTGGTTGACAAGATCACTAAACATCATAATCAAGTTAAGAGATTGTTCGATAAGAAATCCAAGCAGAGAGATTTCCAAGTGGGAGATCTTGTTCTTCTGTGGGACAAACGAAGAGAACCGAAAGGTATGCATGGGAAATTTGACTCTCTTTGGAGAGGGCCATACAAGATCAAGAAACTCAATGGAGAGAATAGTTTCTATCTCTCATATCTAAATGGAACCGAGCTCCCGCTTCCCTATAGCGAGCAGCACCTGAAGATTTTCAGGAAGTAAATCTTGCTCTCTTCTTTGTACAGTTTGTTTTCGTTGTGTGTTTAATTTCCATTGTTGTGTGTTCCCTTTCTTTCCCTTTTTTAGTCACCATTTTTTTTACTATCTGTAACCCAATGGATAGACATGTGGAAATCTGGGATTCTCTACCCTTGAGTTTCACTCAAAAAATAGTCCCTAGAAACAACCAGTTATTATCCTGTAGAATTGACAAGGGAAATTTGCAGGTAAAAATACCAAAAATTCCATTTTGGTCCCCGAAAGAAGTCTTATAACGTTCAAAATGGCCTAAAACTCCCTTTCGAAAATCATTTTTTTTATAACTTAGCCATTTTTTAGCTTCTTTAACTTGGTGTAGAAAATGGCGTGTCAACACTCTAAAAAATGTGCCTTTTTGAACTTTACGCAGGAATTGTTGTGTCGACATCAATGAAGTTGCACCCCTTTGGTGTTGAAATTATCATGACAACATCCAAAAATATGTGCTTAGGTGCTGGAAGAGTTGTGTCAACATCCATAAGGTTGCGCTAAGGCTCACTTTTTATTGTGTCGACACTCCCAAAGGTGCGCCAAAGAAAGTTGGTGAAATAATAAATGCTAGTTTTTCTATAAAAAGGCACCCAACACCTATCATTTTCATGATTTGAAAATTGAAAAAAGTGTTTTCTCTGCTCCTTTCAGCCATCCTTGTCACCCCCGCATGCCATTTTTTGAGCTTGTGGACCCCAACGTCATCCTTCGTCCTTTACAAATCTAAGTAAGTGGCTTCTGTCATCCTTGTTATTGTTGTGGTTTCTGTTTCTGGTTGTGTTAGGTATTAGGGTTAAGTGTAAAAGATAATATCTAAAGAAACACACTTAACAATATACAAACTAGCTAAAACCCTTCCAGATCTACAAATATAGAAGGCCCCTGCCTCTGAAGAAACTAAAAAATCATCTTTTCCTAACTATTACCTTACTAAAACAAACCCTCTCTTTACCATCTGAGGTATCCAAAAAGAGAGAAAGAGAAAGTAAATAGGCTAAGCTATTAAACTGATTAAAAGCATGGCGCACTGTCCTCATTTGCAACATTTTCTAAAAATTGTGCCTTGGCACACTCTACCCTCTTGCAGCATAACCCTAACCCACGCCAATTGAAATAACACTTAACAACTTTTATGGGGTGTAGGTGCAATCTGCACAACATAAACAAAATACGTTGAGTGCTGTAAAATTGCACCATGCGCTTTTTCCCTTGGTGCACTCTAAACCCATACAACACAAATTTTTCAGTGCCCATATAGTAGATTCTTCCTAAGGCACAGGAAAAACCCCCATAGCATCAACATGTCATGTTGTGAGCTACAAAACCATGCCCTGTGCCTTATCCTTGGCACTGAAACTTTTCATGCAACATCTTGCAAAATTGGCCCTTATACTTAGCGCAACTTTTCTCATGTCAACACCAAGCGCAATTTTCCTCATGTTGAAACCTTCCTAAATGCACGTTACCCTTTGACGCCAAAAATTACATGTTAACATCCAGTAAACTGCACCCCTTTTGCTGAGCACAACTTTTCTCCTATAGACATTGAGCACATTTTTACTCATGTCAGCACCTCAGAAAGTGTTTCCGACAATAAAAGGCCTCTGCAACATGTTGTAAACCTGTGCCTTGCGCCCTAAGCCTTATAATTACTCATCCTTCAATCTGTAAGCTTTCATTATGAATAAAATGACGGTTGACATGGCTCTTCTATGTTGGACCTCCTTAATCCTTCTTGCAGAACAACAATAGCCATCCTTGAGCTCACACATGTCTTCATCAAGTAAGAAACCAATAAAGTCTAAAGCTAAAGCAAAGTAGTCAGAATAAGAGATGAAGTACAAATATCAAAAAGTCAGGATGCCTAACTCATATGCAAAGAGTGACCTTGACATCAGAGACTCTAAGCTAGGGCATATTGATATGGATGAATTTTGGGCCAGGACCAACCAAGTAAGCAGTGGCCCATGGATGAACAAACTAGTGGGTAGTGGATTACACTTTACAGCTGGGCTGCCAGTAAGTGATGTAAACAATGAATTTATTATGTTGGTTACTTGGTGTTATAACAAGGACAATAGATGTGTCGAAGACAAAGAGCAAAAGACAATCATCAACCTCATAGCCCATCACTTTGAACTGACTCTGGGCATTCCTCATCATAGGTAATATGTAGAAATAAGTCTAGTACACTGCAAGAAGGCCTAGGATGACAATGAGGATAAATGTATGTAAATGATGAATGAGCTTTACCTCAAGAACAAGAAGCTGATGAGTAGGTGGCCACAAACCATCCACCGTAGTGACTTTAATGAAGAGTTGAGTGATACAATCTCCTTCCTAAATAGAGTATTTGGGCTCCCTGATGCCCATTATTTCCACAAATGGATGATGAGGTACCTAGAGACCGTGAGCAAGAATGCTCCTGATCAATGACACCATCTCCTAGCAGCTTCAATAAGTCCTAACAACTGGGAAGTTCTACATAAATTCCTACGTTGTATACGTTGTTGCATCAGCAAGAGATTCCGCGGGGTTATCTCGTAATGGGGTATGGCCCCAAGTTAAGATATATGAGTTCTACCCAGAGTAAAAGCTCAAGAACAGCATCCCTCAGTTCTCTAAAGTTAATCATACCTTCTTCTATGAGGTAATTTGCTTGTTGAGGCCAAACATGAGATACATTTGGACCAGCTCGAGTGTGATTACTACCACAAAGAAATGGGGAGCATTATTCACATAATTCCCCACATTCACATACCTCAGAGCTGTGAATTTCAAGGGTGAACCAATGAAGTTGCCAAGGTATGCAGGGCCCAAGCTGATCCTCTTGGAGTTTTCAAGGCAACTAATCACTTATCATGAGAAGTGTATGAAGAGAAAGAAAGGTGGAATCGCATTCCCCCTTACAGTTAGCTGATACACCTACCCCACACTTGCCAAGGCACGGGAGATGTTTGATGAGCTAGAATTGCTGAATTTGAAGCATAACTTCCCAGCAAGCCTGACCTTCGACTTCCAGAGTTTCCTCCCAAGGGAAAAAATTGATCCCATCCATGTTCCTGAAATTGAGGACATTTAGATCGACCTGACACATGAGATAGACATTGCAGTGCACTGAGCATTGGTGCAAACAGAATGGTCTCACCTACCTCAGAGTATATTTCACTACTTCTCCTTTAGGTAGAGCACCTCCAAGATCGGCCCAAGTGCTAAAAGGAAAAGAAAAGGACAAGGAGGGTGAACTAAGAAAACAAGAAGAATCTCCTCAAAGCCCTCCTACTACTTCTGAGAAACAAGTGGTCAACCTGGTGTCTCCAAGAAAAGAAGAAGAGACAACAAAAGTTTCAATGGATAAATCCACTCAAGATGTTATCGCAACTACAACTTCTAAGGTACCCAGTGTCCCTTCTTCCATTTCTTTTCCTCCTTCTGTAATTCAAACATCTAATCCTATGGATGTTTCTTCTTCTCTTCCTTCCTCCCTTCCATCTCCCACCTCTTCCATCTTCTCCTCTCTCATGGATCTAGCACCCAGTATTCCCTCCATCCAATTATAAATCCCTTCCATTTCCATGTCCTTTTCTTCTCCTGTAGTAACTCTAGGCCCCACAAGCAGCATTGTGTTGGACTCCTTATCAATGCTACCAACAAGTGTTTCAATGTTCTTCCCTGGGGCCTCTTTAGTTACTTCCCCTTTCACTCACATTTCTTCTTCTATTCCCTCTACTCCCACTCCCATATGTCCTAGCTGGATTTCTAACCATCTGGGTCAGCATAAGAGAAAGGTTCCCATTGCACCTATGGACTTCTCTATCATTCCAAAGAAGGGACCCAAGAAGCAGAAATCGATAACTTGATTTTCTAAGAGCACTTCAGGGGAGAGATTCATGGAGATTGCATACCCTGACCCTACTAAGGAAATGAAGGATCTATCTCCCACAGATTTCATAGTGACTCAAGTCATAAACGGAACCTCATCTAAAAGCCTAAAAGGAGGAGCCTTGTTTGCAGTGCATGCTCTCTGTAAAAAGCTTTAGGAATCAAAAGAGGAGAAAATAATACTCAAGGAACAAAACAAACATCTCCTCCAAGCATTACAGAGAATGGGAAACACTCCTCCGGTGACTGTCGTCGAACCCACTGAAGTTCTCAGTCAGGATAAAATAAATTAATATGCTAAGATTGCCAAACAAGGCACCGCAGTATCCTCCTGGATTGAGTGAATCCTCAGAGATAGTGAGGAAATGATTAAGAAATTCATAGTGCTCTACTAGGATATAGATCAAGAAAATACGGAGCTACAAGCAGTAGCAGGTTCCCTCTCTGAGGAGTTGGATAACACCAGGTTGCAACATGAAACATTCCAAGAAATGGCTAACTGCTCAGCTGATGACCTATTGAAGGTCAGTGTCATCGATCACCCACGGGCACATAATAAAGATCTCATTGCATTAGATTACCAGGTCAATCAAATGGAATATATCTTAGAGAGGATAGATAAAATCAAGGATGAATCCCTAGAAGCATGATACAATATGGAGTAGACAGTTACAAAAATGTCTCCAATGATGCTCAGTGAATCGTACACCTTGAGGGAAGAAGACGATACATTCCAGCACTTCAAGGCTATAGTCACTCAAGGTTGAGTGCCAGAGGTCACTTTCAACTGAGATTCAATCAATAACCTCTTGGCCTGCTGTGATTTCATTGGCTTCTAAATCGATGCATGCGAAGAGTTCCTCAGGTTGCCTGACAAGCTCAAGAATGAAAAAGAAACTTACAAATTCATTGGCGACCATTTCAAAGGTCCAGATCATAATCAACTTTAGCAATGATCAGCAAGTTTATGGAATATCGATCACAGTGTCACATCGAATTTCCTGATCAGAAGCAAGACACTAAGTTTAAGCAAAGGGATGATGATGAATAGTTTCTCTTCTTGTGTACAGTTTGATCATTTTTGTAAAAATATTTAAAAATCATGTTGGCATTTATGATGACATCATCCATGTTGCACCATGGGATGTTGTCATCCGAAAACTTTCCCAAAGTCAACTCTTGACTTTTTAGATATTTTGTAAATATCTTGTAAGATATTTTGTAGATATTTGTTGGTTTTATTTTGTCTTCTTCCTCCTCTCCTTCTATAAATACTAGAATACTTGTATTTTAGGGTGGACATTTTTTGTATGAGAAAAGAAGTGAGGAGAGAAAGACTTTGTACTTTCTTGTATCAGAAGAAATATTAATACATATGCTCAGACTTTGTGCTCAATATGTGTTATTTGCATCAAATATTTCTTAAGTTAGATCTATGTTTTTTATTCTATTGGATTCATTCCTGTTATCGTCATATGTTCATCAGTATTGCTTTATTTGTTTATGCAAGTAAGTTTGGCTCTTTTTACTACAAGCCCAAAGCATAAACCTTCTAACCTTTCTGTCTTGGAATTCATTTCTTCTCTTCCTTCAGATCTATCTTCCTCTGTTCCTTCCCTCCTATCTTTCTATTTTATTTTTGGAACTACCTCTACTGGGATGAGATCCCAAACCCCCTGAAGTTAGAATAGTGTAGATTTGCATAGTTTCCTACTTGATAGATTAGCAATAAACCAGTTTCACTTTGTTGTCTCAAAGAGGGGCTATGCTCTGCACACTGTTGGTCGGTTTCCCCATGACCTACCTAACCTATAGTTTTTTGGACCAACACTATCCATATTAGAGTACGAGAAATCAACAATCACAAAACAATGTCAAATATGCAAGGGTTTAGTACCTTAGAGATGGTGATTATTGATACAGGCGTAAAGTTGATGTTGAACTCCTCACTGCGATCTCAACAAACTTGTAGCTCACAGACACTAGAGAAACATTTTTTATATATTTTATGTGAGGGCTCTCTAACAAAGCAAATCTGAGAAGCATTAACTTCCTCGGTGGATGTCAACCCCGATGTGATAAAGAATAATGGTAAAATACAAGATAAATAGATAACATGCAAGTTGATGATCAAAGGAACCTGACGATGTAGGTATGTAGATGAAGCTACTAATATGATCCAAACACAATTTTTAACATGAACCATGCTACATGAACCAACAAATCATGGGCAAATTATTGTGGGGATTACAGTATCACTACAATGACATCATGAGGATATTAATATAAACGAGAAGCTTAAAATTCAAAACAACATTTTCCCAAATTTTCCAACTTAACTTTTTGAAGGGGGAAAGCCCATATTTATAGCCTAAGGGTGAGGTTAGACTGCGGGTTAATAAGGTAATCAAGGTTGGGTAAAGTAACCTTGATTAAAAGAGGTGATACTATTCAACGGGGCTCATAATTAGACTTATTAGGTGAAGTGGGGAGCATGATTTGAATGGGTAGGTGAGATAATAGATTCCAATCTAAATTAAGAATAGAGTGTTAGATGGGTGTATTATTGCTCATAAATTGAATAATTTGTGAGAGATTCCAAAATTTAATTATTAAATGGGTTTATATGGAGCCCATTTAATAATTAATTAAATTTGGGTGAGTAAATGGATGGGATTTATTTAAATTTAAGAAAAATAAAAGAGAGAGTGAAATTTGAATGAATGTGAGATGACGGAGGGGTGCTATACCAAAAATTGGTGTTTATACCAAGATTTACATTTAGACCTGTGACAACCTACGAAAGTTTCCAACAATCGACTAAGTCCTTTTCTTTTGTGTCTTTGCATAGTTAGGGTTTTATTTCATTTAGTTTAATAATTTACAAATATTCCATATTATCTTAGTATAGTTTATAGTGTTTAATTATGCCTAATATTAGATTAACTTGTTGCTAAACTTCCCATTAGTTTAGTTCAATTTTAGTTAACCAAAATAATTAACTAAAACGTGGTATTTGATATGTTAATTTAAATAGAAACAAAATGCTATATTAAAATTATGGGAACTAGATATTTTTTTTTATTTCTTGAATATATTGAAATAATGAAAACAAGAGGGATATGATACTAACCTTCATTGGAATTACCTCGTTATGTGATAGACTAAAGTAGAATGATGTGTAGACTAGGAAAACTGTGACTGGATGGCCTCAGGAATGGAAGAAGTTGAGTATCTGACTAGAATGAGGTGTCTGGGAGGATACCAGGGTGTGTTAAGGTGCCTTGGTCTGTGATATGGGAACTGTAGACTACAGAAAATCTTAGGATCTGAATCTAGTAGTGTCAGAAGAGCTTTGTAATTTCTTCATCTTTGTCACATGGTTGTCGCAATTCCTTGTCTTATGTCATTGTAAATGTAATGTGAATATCTACCTAGAAAACCCTATTCAAAGAATCAAATTCTAAAAATAAAAATTCATATGAATAGGTCAGACTGACCTTAGATGCCATAATGGTGGAATTATGACTAAGTGTTGCACTACATTCCAGACCCCATGTAGTTCTATGTGCATATGTGTGCAAATTTTGTGCCTAGGATGCCCTAGCTTTAATGACACAGAAGTAGGGGACAATAACTAGATGTAAAAATGCAAATGGTGGATCGAATAGAAAGAATACAACCCTTTCCTCATATACTTGTGTGATGCAGATCTAGAAGATGCCCAAATGTAGTCCCTTTCCGTAGTAGATAGTCTCCCTTGATAGTAAGATGTCCACCCATAATGTAGTGAGTATGTTATGTTTATATAGGTATCACTTCTTCAAATTTTGACACTAGTGACCTGAAAATAATGACTACTACCTAGGGGAATGAATGGGGTAATGGAAAATACTGACCTCGAAAAACCAAATTATGACACCTGAGACTTCCTAAAAGACCCCCAATACTATATAGAAAAGTGACAAATGTATCAGACAAACAACCATGACAATCGACTAATTGACAACAAGACCAAGGGATGGAGTACTAGCGAATACTTTTATTACACAAGATCCATATATAAAATAACATACCCAGTGGCATAAATGTAATAATTGGTGTGTGATTTTGTGATTTCATTTTTCCCCACTTTATGTTGGTGAGAGAAAAGCTTGATAACATTAAGTAGATAAAGATGCATACCTAAAGAGGTTAGAGAAGCCCATGCTATAGAAAAAATCACAGACGTGTAGTAGAAGTGTTCAGATAGGAATATAAAAGCATTTCAAACCATGGACCATCAAGTTGATCCATGTAACATAATGAAGAAGTGAAAAAGTTGTGATGACATGTGCAAAAATGAAAGTGATGATGTATAATGATTTTGAATGTGGTTTTATAATTAATAGGTGGGTAAGGAGTGATTAGTTCTCAACATGAATGCTTGTATACAAATGAATAATCAGAAGATTTAGGTGTCCTACCACTAGAGGAAGAGTGTAGGGAGAAAATTGTGTTATTCTCCAATATTTAACTACATCCTCAAGATCTAGCCACTATAGAAGGACTCACATAAAATTTTGTGATTTTTAGATCCAAATGATTTCGATTAAACAATTGACCCATATAGGAGTGATAGAGGAAAGAAACATTTTCCCCTACTCCACTGGTGTCACCGAAATATGAAAGCTTCCAAGTTAAGTCATCTAAAAGAAAACACGATATGAAAAAGGTAGCTTCCAAGTAAGGTCATCTGAAAGAAAAAGCAGAATGAGAGAGGTGGATTCCAAGTTAGGTCATTTGGAAGCAAACATGAGATGAAAGAGGTGGCTTCAGAGTTGGGTCATCTGGAAGTGAGCACGAACATGTATGATGGTTTCCAAGTTAGGTCATCTAGAAGAAAGTGTAGAATATAGAAAAAATTCCCAAGTTATGCCATCTAGGAAAGAGTGGTGAATGTAACTCCCAAGATAGGTCATCTGGGAGACTACTTGTAGATTTGAACGATATGGTTTTCGATCTAAATGCATTGATTTTGATTGGTTAATCATGGAGATATTTTTCGCTAGTTACCCCCAAGTTAGGTCATTAAGGAGAAGTCGATAGAAATTAATTACATGTTGCATGAAAAATATTTTTAATCGCTTGTTGCCCCCAATTTATGTCATTAGGGGGAATCGATAGAAAATGATGTGTGATCATGTTTGAAAGATTTTAAATGCTTGTTGCCCCGAAATTAGGTCATTAGGGTGGTTACTGGTGAAATATTACGTGATGTTTTGGTAAGTTTCATATTTTCAATGTTTTTATCCATGGTGATGTGAGGGGGATTATAAGGGACCCCCAATAATATGCCCCCCTTTCGGTGAAAGGGGGAGTGAATGAAAAGAACAAATGCTAAGCCAAAAGTAACAAGAAGAGGTGAAAATGTGTATGTATTAACTAGGAGACAATAATGAAGAGATAAAATGTGGGCCAAATATGTACAATACGGTGATAGGTGAAATTCTGACAATGCCGCAAACGAGGTGTAAATCAAAGAAAAAATGCTCAAGATATGAGTGAAACAGTATATCATTTATTAGTTGTTGTAATAAGCACAAAGTAAGAACCATAGTAAAAGTAGTGATGAAAACTAACAATAAATAGTAAAGTGAAAAAGGATTTTTTCACTTTAATTGTCTCTTTTGCGAGTTTGAGAGTGTACACAGAGTGAGTGAAAATGCCTCAAGCGAGAGCATTACATCCTATCTGTTTGAGAGAGTGGCGACTATCGTAGCATCGCATACAACCGCAAAGTTGGCAAGTGCATTAATTTTCACAAAAATGCATGGTAAAATATTTATTTCAATTGAATTTTGGAAAATGTGATATTTTTTATTTTATCGGTGTTTGTGACCTGGACAAGAGTGATGAGGGCATTAGTGGCCCTTAGGACTGGAGCGCCAAGAATTGGACATTAGTGTCCTACTCTAGGGCACCCCAATCCTACATCCAAGAACCCTTGTCCAGAGTGTGTTCATTTAGATGATAATGGTGAAAAAAATGTTTCTAGTAGGTTTAATAAGTATGTTTGGATGTGTAAAGTGTTCTAACATTGTGTTTGTTAGTGTTTGATGTTGTGCAGAGTGATATCCATTCGAGGGAGTTTTGTGGTGGCCATAATTTGAGCACACTACTTGGATTGGGCCTGTCGAATGATGAGTGGGATGTGATGGACCATGCTAGCTTGGGAAATATAACACGTATGGGGGATGTTCCCCATAATATGCCCATGTTGAGTGCATTATGTGAGAGATGGTGGGAATACACATGCAAATTTTTATTTCCTATGGGTGAGATGACTGTAACATTAGAGGATGTATATCGCATATTGTGATTATCAACCTTTGGGGAGAGTGTACGAGTGGTGACGATAGAGAATATGGAGTGACAAATACACTCAGTGAGGTGGTATTTTGCGGGGACTCAATTAGCTACTGAGGCGCATATTAGTTTGGATCTGATACTGTAGTCTAGGGTTCCACACTTATAGAAATTTATTGTAGTGGTGATTACTTCATGTATAGTCATGTAGGGAGGTGGTGTCGACATCCTGTATAAGATGTATGACATATGTTAACGGATAGAGGAGGAGGGTATGGGATATGCACATGGACATGGTGTGTGTGTTGGCCCATCTATATAGAGACTTGTATCATTTTATAGCATGAGAATGAGTGGACGGTATAGGAGCCACCACATTGATGCATGTGTGGGCATATGAGCACATAGTTATATTGAAACCAGCTACATGGGCACGAGGAGAGTTGGTTTGGCCTGAGATACATGCATGAATGATTAGGTGGACATTTGTAGCAGGAATATGGAAACACATAACTATCAGGGAACTCATAGATAGGATCGGTCCTCGAGCCAATTATATGGAGGCCATACTATGATTATGGGGGATGGATCTAAGGATGCTACAAATTTGTGATGTATTCTGGAGGACTATGTGGCTAGAGGACCGCTTTCCAAGGTGTGGAGGATATTTTTTTAGGTTAAGAGGGGTGTCATGATAGTTAAGTTTGGGATATCTCATGATGTGCCCCTAAAGCCATATATATGGTTGAGAGTTATTATATCACCTAGGAGGGAGAGTGCTAGGAAAGGGCCCACAACAGAGTAGTTAATACCACCAGTTTCAGATGAGGACAGAGCCAACGATAATGGTTGTGGATAGAGATGATGCAGGGTGTATTGAGGATTATCGAGCGTGGTGAGCAATGTATCGGTGAGTATTATTATACCTAGTATTCAATGGTCCTGTGGAGCTATTGCAGGGATTAGAAGGGGAGGGAGGTGTCCTTGACCCTGTAGCAACAGTGGGTCGTAGTAGTAGCATAAGTATTTTTGTATGCTTATGTGGTGTTAAACAGATTGTATAAGTTTTTGTTATATGTGTTTAGGTAACCTGTGGTTTTATGTTATTTTTTAGGGGATGTATATTGGTCATCTAATTAGTAGACACATCCATTTCCATACTTTGATGCGGGGAATATACCAAATGATGTGTTAAGTGGAGGGATGCTAGATCGCATGCTGATGATATTACAGGCGAGCATGCCCATATCTTTGAGCCAGTGGCCATAGCAGTGATGACATGTATAGTGCTGATTAAGCTGAGATGGATGAGGTAAGACAAGGAGACTCGATGTGACTGAGAGGTGGTAGGTAGTGGTCCCTTAGTCCAGGACATGTGTTCACATGGTATGTGGACTTGCAACGTCAGTTTTCAGAGAGGACTACAAATATTACTATTCTACGGAGGTAGGTGGATAATTTAAGGGGCCGTGAAATGAAACGTCATGTTGGCAAAGATGCATCTAGTTCTAAGGCTCTTGTATTACACGAGAGTGATAGTAATGATGAGGTCTGATGGGGATTATTGTATATGATGTGGGGGCCTTGCCCCCTAATTTTAAGACATGTTTTGGGATGATGATTGTATTAGTGATATATGTATGGACATCTATTTTTGATATATGTTGAATCGATGTTGGAATGTTTTTCCATTACAATTTAATGGATGTTGTATGCTTCTATGGTTATTTTCCTAACATGTGTATAACTCGTATGTGATGAATGTAAATTCAAATTATGATGTTAGTAATGGTAGAAAAAATGTTTATGGTGAAGTATGACAATATATATAATCGATGTAATGTGATTGATGAAATGATTATTGAATAAAATATATAGCGTGTAGTTTATGAAATTACTATAGTAGAATAGATGTGAAAATAGAAAAATGTATGATAGTGAGATGAATGTACCATAATGAAAGTGTGAGAATGTGTGGTAGTAGCAATAGGATAGGGTGATGAAAATAAGAGGGGGGAGAATAACAATTCCACCCAGTGTGTGAATGAACAGGCTCATGTAATTAAGACCCCTCAGCAGTCAAGTATGAGGTGCATGTAAGCAGAGAGTGTGTTATTGGGAAATGATTGAGTGCACTAGATGAAATGAAGAAGCATGGTGATGAAAGGTTCTTAGAACTAATCCCTCAACATTCATGTAAGAAACCATAATAACACAAGTGCTTCATCGGGGAGTAAGGTTATAATAATAACCTACTAAATAACAAGACAACATGTGGCAGTGGAAGGATATGGAATAGATGCAACATGAGTGTATGAACCAAATGGAATGTCATGTGGAGTAACCATGGGATATATAGATATTATCAGAAACCCATGGGATACAACAACATGAAGTGGTATTTTATAAGTTAATCTAATTAGAAACATAATGCTATATTAAAATAAAATTGAACTAAACTATAGGAAGTATAGTAAACTAGTTAATCTAATATTAGGTATACTAAAACATTTAAAACTATACTACGACAATATGGAATATTTGTAAATGATTATACTGAAAGAAATAAAACCCTAAATATGCAAAGACACAAAAGAAAAGAACTCGGCTGATTGATGTAAACTATCGTAGGTCTGACTGTAGATCCTATAAGTATAAACGACCACTCAGAGGTCCCGAAGAGGTCAAATATAGGAGACATAATTAGATTGCAGCACCTAGGAAGGTATTGGGGCACCCCAGGGTTCCTCGGGTCTGTGGAATAGGCACCCTTGTCTCTACAAATTCTTAGAATCAGGTTCTAGAAGTGTCGTAAGATGTCCTGAAATCTTTTTTGTCTATTGCACTAGATATGCCGAAATTCATTGAGTGTTTGAAATAATGCAAGATGAATGAATGACCTTTAAAATAAAAAGAAGTATCAAAACCCTAAAAATAAAAGATGTAAAATGAATGAATCAGAATGACCTTAGTTATCCCAAAATTGGTTTTACTAATTTGAGCGTTACACTACATTTCAGACCCAAATCTAGTTCTGGTGTGTGTGTGCATGTTGTGCCCTGGGTGATCTTGTGCCAATCACACTTTGTGAAGTAGAAAACAATAATAACTATAGAAAACGTATTAGCATGTGTGCATGAAAATAAAATAGAATCCCCCCTACGCTATGTCTTGATGCATATCTCATAGCCTTGATGCATGACATTATGTGGATGTAAGTGATGTAATAGATATAACTCTAGATGGAGTGATAGTAGTATGTGACACTAGGAACCTCATTATGGTCTCATAACTTTATATTTATAGGGTTATCTTTCTATAATTTCTTAATTAACCCCGACATGGATGACTAGGAAAAAGATAAGGATGAAAAATGGCTAGAAGAGGCCCAAAAAGAGGTGAGAAAGAAGAACATGGATTAGTGCACCCCATGTGGGACCAGGGCACCCTTGGTCACCCCAGTGCAGGCTTGAGCACCTCAGTTTAGTATAAAATGATGGGATAGTTACGAAATAGGTGGATATGCATGAATGAAGAAATAAAAGTTAAAAATAAGATGGCCAAAAGGTGGGATTAATTATAACTTTCTTCATTTGATGACCCTCTAAATAGTAGTACAAGACCAGGCTTGATAATGCCTAAAGTGCATGATTTTGTGTCTACATTTTTCCCCCACTTTATGTTGGTGAGTGGAATGCTCGATAACATAAATTAGATAGAGATGCATACTTGATATCCATATAGAGTGTAGAAGAGACGTGTCAATGGGACTATACTCAATCGTGGAATGAAAAAAAGAAAAAGTTGAGGAGCATGGATTCTAATGATGAAAAATGCGCATAAAAAATGATGAGAGTGGACCTAGGGAGAAATGCATGTAGTTTCTGTAGTGTGTAGTGTACCTTCATGGTTAGTAAATGAAAGTGTCGTCGTGGTGTGTTGTCATCGTCGTCGTCATTGTTGTTGTTGTTATTGTTGTTTTTGTTGTTGTCATTGTTGTTGTTGTTGTTTCCCCTAATTTAACTTCTTATTTCAAATACGGCCGGACCTACAAGGAGAAAATGATCAAGTAGTCAAATATGTGTGTGTGTGTGTGTATGTAAAATACACGTGTATAGAAATATGTAAAGTATGAAAATGTAAAAATATGTGAAAAGAAAAGTGTAAGTGAAACATGTGCACCTGATCCATGTTGAGAAAAAAGGGTGTAAAAGGATAGCTTGTACTCTTTCATTTTTTTGGACGATCTGATATCACCTTGGTTAAAGAAGTACAGGGAGGAAATGCTCTGTATTCTACAACCTTTAATCACTTCTTCTGAAATGTGTGAAGAGATCTCTATAGCGTCCTAGTTTTTTGGGCAATCCGACACCACTGGACAAAGTAGTGTAGGGAGGAACACCCACTGTAACCTCCAGGACTGTAACTACTATGTAAAAATGCCAAATGAAACCATGTTATGTAGAGGTCACCATGTATGGAGTTTGTAGACTGGTCTGAACTCACTCGTTATATGTAAACCCACAATGCCAAGGGTAGAAAGTGCATTGTACTAAACCAGTGGAAATACGTTTATTTAGTATGCAAAAAACCTCAATGATGCCCCCCTTTGGGGACGCATACAACTTCATAGAAAGGAGAATGCAGTCCCAAAAGAGGACCCACCACACTCTGATCTATATAACTCTGTCCTGTAGGGGAAAGGGAAATTTCTTTGTATAAACCAAGGCACTCACAAAAGGGGATGGCTGGCTAAAACAAGTTTTAGTCCAAAAACATATGCATGTAATAAGACAAGTGTAAAGTATGCATAAAATATAGTAACTACCACAAAATAGTAGTATAAACACACAAGAAAACAAGTAGACCACACAAAGCAGGTTGCAAACATGGGACATCACTCACGATGTCACAATGCAAACAAGGCCATCTTGGCTGCAAACAAAAAACAAGTGTGAACACAAGAAAAGGGAAAATCCCAAGTACAATGGAAAACAATTACAAGTAAGTAAAAACAAAGAAATAAGGAGTCATGGTGAATTATAATCCTATAAAACAAGTACTGCACATAGTGCACTCGTTAGCATGTTAGAATGATACCCAATATGTCAAAGCATGTATGAGAAATTAATATAAGATGCTAAGTAAAAAATAAAACAATATCACCTGGATAAGATGAATGTGGTTGCCCCCAGAAACATTTATAGGAAGGGTAGAAGGTGAGCATCCATGCCACATGTAAAATTCATGTGTCTGTGATCACACTAAACAAAGTCATGAATGTGCATGTGTATGATAATGACATATAAGAAACAAGTCTAACATGTGTCATAAAGTGGTCATGAAAAACACTAGCAAGAAAAATTAATTTCCCCCAAGACAATGCAGTATGTTGTGGATGGATGGAATGGAATGCAAGATGGAATGATAGGAGCAATATGCCTTGTGAGTGCATCGCAGTGTATACTATGAGGTTCATTTCATTTTCCCTCTTAACATTCAAGAATTAACCATAAACAAGAGTGCTTCATTGAGAAATGGTTGTGTCTAGTGCAGTGTGATGAGTGTGTATATGTAATGGTGATGAGATGAGACATATGGAGAGAAGTGTGTGACCCCTATAGCCAAAGCGTATATCACAACTTTTTGAATGGGTGAGTGATGATTTATCCCTAAGCGTATATCACTAGAAGGTGCCAAAAATAGGTAACGATTTATCCTAAAGCATAATTCATTATAAGATGAAAGGAGGGAGTTGTGATGTAACCTAGGGTGTATACCACTACAACATGATGGAATGGGTGACAATTTAGCTTAAGGAATATGTCATGAAGATATGAATAATAAGGAAGTGGTGATGTAACCTAAGGTGTATATCACTATAAGATGATAATATAGGTGAGAATTTAACCTAAGGTGTATGGCCCTAACGCTAGAAATGTCAAACGAGAAAATGTCACATGGTGAGTGTAAGGTCCATTTGATTGGTAAACCCTCAGCAGTCAAGTATGGACCGAGGAACTAAAGTGCATCATAGGGTGGTGATGCCAAAGTGTAGAAGACAATGTAGTATAAACAGCCAGGTGATGAACATGGTATCTAACTTTGTGGTATGATAAATGCGAGGCTAAATGTGTAGGATGTTTAATATGTAATGTGTGAAATGTGGTGGTAGGTGTAGATAGAAACAGAATATGTAGTGATAAAATATGAAGCTATACCCATATATAATGTAACCTAATGTGGTATGTAGAATTTATGTGGACATTTGTAGTATGATGATGTATGTGTTATGCGAGGATAGCCTCATAATGTATGTGGTGTGTAGGGTAAGGACTAGTAAAAATGTAGGATGTAATTATGAAAATGTAAAATGAGAGTCATATGAAATGGTGAATAGTATAATATGGAAAATGTATGGTCTGACAATGTATAATGTATTGTGTGACTAAACATGTAAGTACCATCACAGATGTAATGCATAGATTCGAACTAACATAATGTAGAAATAGAAGCAGAATGAATGGTGTGTGACGTAAAATGTAGGAATAAAATGTAATATGTAATGCCTATGATGTGGTGTGTGGGGTTCATTGTAAGGGCAATCCCTTAACAGCCAAGAGTGAACTAAAGCACAGTAGTGCGTTATCGGGAATGATGGTGTTGTGATGTGTGAATTAATATGCTTATAAGAAAGAATAGTAAATGAGAAATATGAAAGCTGAGACTATGTAGCTATGTGGAAACAGGAGGGGGGAGTGTGTAATGTGATATTTCCCCCCTGATGGTGGTGTGCCGAGGGACTATGTCAACTTTTCAAGAAGATTGGCATCCTCTAGATCGAAATTGAATGGATATGTGTTACAAACTTGTTAGGCTACAGTGGTGGGTTGATCATGTAATAAGTTGTTGAGACATAAGTATTACATGGCCATAGCATATTCATCATCAGTGAATGAATGGAATGGGCAGCCATATGCATACCAATGAGTGAATTTTTGTATATAAACTAGGAACAATATATTATAGATGATATCACGTCCAAAGGCATAGGAAAGGATATGTCTATATGATCTGGATCTAGGGTGCCCCCATATAGTCTAGCCACGATTGTCCTAATGGGAGTGGCACAGTAGTAGGAGCACATGTAAGAAAGACATCAAGATGAAAGACACAAATTCCATAAGTAGTTGTGACATGGACCAAGCCAAGGTGCAAATGAGGTTGGTATGGTGGTGGACAAATATCAACAATAGAAAAACTGAAGTAGGCTAAGCCATCATTCGTACATATGGTTTTTGGGGAGGTAGGATCTCATGGAATGTGCTCCCAATATGAACCATGTATGAAGAGTGTACACATGAATGGTGGGTGAATAGATGATGAAAATGAGGATGGGATAGTAGTGTCCATGGAGGAAACATGTGAATCATATGGAATAATAGTTGCAGTAGAAGGTGGTGTAGAAGGGACAAAACAAAACAAAAAAATAGTGCCCTCAAGTGGTGGAAAATGAGGTTGGTCATCCATAGGTTGAGGTTCATCGGTAGTATCAATGTGATGGATAGGAAGAATAGTGTATGAGACTGGAAATTACAATGGACCATAGAACCAATAGCTTACATACAATTGAGTCATGGCCTTCCTAACAAGAAATTGTATGAGACTGGAAAATTGATAACAAAGAAAACTATATGGAGAGATTTAGAACCGAAAGTAAGAGGCGAGGTAACATGAATAAGACATGGATGGATAGTACCATCTTAAGCATGAAGTGAAATAGAATAAGGGATAATGTCATGAGTAGACATACCTAAAGCCTGGAGGAAAGAAATAGGGAACATATTAACTAAAATTGAACTAAACTATGGGAAGTATAGTAATTAGTTAATCTAATATTAGGTGGACTTAAATTTTGTAAACTATACCAAGACAATATGGAATATTTGGAATTACTATAATAAATGAAATAAACCTCTAACTATACAAAGAAACAAAAGAAAATGACTTAGCTGATTGCAGGAAACTGTCGTAGGTTGTCGCATGTCTAACTTGAGATCCTAGAAGTAGAGACACTCACTCAAGGGTCCTACAGAGGTCAGATTTGGGAGATATAAATAGACTGTAACACCCAAGAAGGTATTGGGGTGCCTCAGGGTGCCCTGGTCTACGGAATAGGTGCCCTGGTCTCAGAAAATGCTTAGAATCTGGTTCCCAGAGTGTCGTAAGATGTCCTAAAATCCTCTCTCCTGGTAACAATAGATCTACTAAACTTTGTTGAGTGTTTGAAATAATGCAAGATGAAGGAATGACCTACAAAAGAAAAATAAGTATGAAAAATCTAAAAATAAAAGATGAAAATTGAATGGGTCAGACTAACCTCCGTTTCCACAATAACAAGCTTACTAATCTAAGTGATGGACTAAATTTCAGACCCAAATGTATTTGTGGTGTGTGTGTGCATGTTGTGCCCTACGTGATCTTATGCCAGTCACACTTTGTGAAGTAGAGAGAAATAATAACTTTAGAAAATGTAAGAGCATGTGTGCATGAAATAGAATAAAATCCCTCCCCATATGTTGTGTGTGTTCATGTAGGTCTCCTTGCCTTAATGCATGGTACTATGTGGATGTAAGTGATGAAATGGATGCAACTCTAGATGGAATGATAGTATTATGTGAGACTAGGACCCTTATTATGGCCTCATAACTTTTTGTTTATAGGGTTCTCTTTCTCTGATTTTGTAATTAACCCTGACATGGCCAAATAGGAAAAAGAAAAGGATGAAAAACGGCTAGAAGAGTCCCAAAAAGAGGCGAGAAAGAAGAACATGGATTGTGTCACCCTAGGTGATACCAAGGCACCTGAGGTGCCCCAGTACAGGCCTCCGTACCCTAGTTTAGGCTAAAATGATGGGACAATTACGAAATAGGTGGATATCCATAGGAAAATACATTTGAGTGACAAAATAAAAGGCAAAAATAAGATGGCCAAAAGGTGGTATTAATTAGTACTTTCTTCACTTGAGAATCCTATAAATAATAGTACAAGACTGGGCTAAATAATGTCTAAAGTGCATGATTTTGTGTCTACCACTTCCATCTTGCATTTCCATTCCATCCATCCACAATATAATGCATTGTCTTGGGGTAATTTACTCTTGTTTACTATTGTTTTTCATGATCACTTTCCTAGACATGTTAGATTGTTTTCTTATATGTCATTATCATACACACATGTGCATTCATGACTTTATTTAGTGTGATTGTAGAAACATGACTTTTACAAGTTATATGGATGCTCACCTTCTACCCTTCCTATTCCAATCACTGGGGGCATCTACATTCATCTTATTCAGATGTTATTGTTTCATTTTTTAATTAACATCCTATATTACTTTCTCATACACACTTTGACATATTGGTTATTAATCTAACATTCTAATGGGTGTTTCATGTGTAGCACTTTTTTTACAGGATTATATGTCTCCATGACTGCTTGTTTATTTATTTCAACTTGTCTATTGTTATTTTCCATTGTATGTGGGATTTTCCCTTTGCTTGTGTGAAAACTTGTTTGTTGTTTTCGTCCATGACATCCTTGCATGTCTTGCAACATCGTAAGTGATGTACCATGTTTACAACCCACTTTGTGTGGTCTATTTATTTTATTATGTGTTTAAACTACTTTGTTTGGTAGTTACTACATTATCTACGTACTTTACACTCGTCTTATTGCATCCATGTTTTTTTGGAATAACACTTGTTTTGGCTAGCCATCCCTTTTTGCACGCACCTTGGTTCTACTAAGTACTTACCCTTTCCCCTACAAGGTAGAGTTCTATAGGTTTGATTTCGGAGGGTTCTTTTTTGGGGCCATATTCTCCTTTCCGCAACGTCACATGTACCACCAAAGAGGGGGGCATCATTGATGGTGTTATATACTAACACAATGTATTTACATTGGTTCAGTACAATGCACTTTTTTCCCTTGGCATTGTAATTTTACATATATCGAGTGAGTTTAGACCAGTCTACGAAATCCATACACAGTGGCATCTACAGGTTGTGGTGTCCTTTGGCATTTTTTTGGAGCAGTTATAGGCTTTGAGGTTAGAGTGGGTGTGCTTCCCTACAATACTTCGTCGAGTGGTGTCGTATCACCCAAAAAACTAGGGCGCTAGAAATATCTCTTCACACATTTCAGCAAAAGCAGTTAAAGGTTGGAGGACACAAATCATTTCCTTCCTATACTTATTTAGCCAAGGTGAAGTGAGATCACCCAAAAAACTAGCGATAATACATTATATCCTTCTACACCCTTTTTCTCAACGTGGATCAAGTGCACATGTTTTATTTACACTTTTCTTTTCATGTATTTTACATTTGCGTACTTTACACATTTCTATACATATGTGTATTTTCCACAACATTTTTACATACATACATATTTGACTACTTGATCATTTTCTCCTTACATGTCTGATCGTATGAGAAACAAGCAGTCAAATTTGGGGTAACAACAATGATGAAAATTATGATGACAACGAAGACAATAACAACAACACACCACGATGACACTTTCCTTTACTAACCATGTATGTACACTACACATTGTAACAACTACACATGTGTTTTACCCTAGGTCCACTCTCATCACTTTTTATACACATTTATCATCTTTAGAATCAACATTCATCCACTTTTTTTTTTTCATTCCATGCTTGAGTCTAGTCCATCAGCACGTATTTTCTATACTCTACATGGATATCAAGTATTCATCTCTATCTAATTTATATTACAGAGTGTTTCTCTCACCAACATAAAGTGGGGGGAAAATGTAGACACAAAATCATGCACTTTAGGCATTGTTTAGCCCGGTCTTATACTATTATTTAGTGGGTTCTCAAGTGAAGTAAGTACTAATTAATCGGGAACTTTTTGGCCATCTTATTTTTACCTTTTATTTTTCCAATCCCATGTATTTCCCTATACATATCCACCTATTTCATAACTATCCCATCATTTTATCCTAAACTGGGGCACCCAGACCTGTAATGAGGTGCTCGGGGGTGCCCTGGTCCCACCTAGGATGCATCGATTCATGTTCTACTTTCCTGCCTCTTTTTGGACCTCTTCTAGCCATTTTTCAACCTTATCATTTTCCTAGTTGTCCATGTCGGGGTTGATTACAAAATTAGGGCAAGAGAATCCTATAAATACAAAGTTATAATACCATAATGATGGTCCTAGCATCACATACTACTATCATCTATCTAGAGTTGCATCCATTACATCACTTACATCCACATAGTGTCATACATCAATGCTAGGAGATTAGCATCAACACACACAACTTAGGGGGAGGGATTCTATTATACTTCAGGCACACATGCTATTGCATTTTCTATAGTTATTATTGTTTTCTACTTCACAAAGTGCGACTAGAACAAGAGCACCTAGGGAATGAAATGCACACACACACCATAACTACATTTGGGTCTAAAATGTAGTCCAATGCTCAAATTAATAATCCCATTGTTGCGGCAACTGAGGTCATTCTGATCCATTCATTTTACATCTTTTATTTTTAAAGTTTTGATACATCTTTGTATTTTGTAGGTCATTATTTCATCTTGCATTATTTCACACACTTAGCGCAGTTAGACAGATCCAGTGCGATAGATAAAGAGAATTTCAAGACATCTTGTGACACTGTCGAAACTAGATTTTGAGCATTTACAGAGACCAGGGTGCCTTGGGGTGCCCTAGTACCTTCCTTGGCACTACAATCTATTTGTATCTTCTAGATATGACCTCTGTGGGACTCCTGAGTGATCATTTCTACTTCCAAGATCTACATTCATACATACGACAACATGTGATAGTCTCTAACAATCAGCTATGGCTTGACTGAGTTATAGAGTTCTGACCCATGTATATTTATAGTCGTGACTACCATTTCGAAGGGTCATCCAGGTTTTGATATCCTATTTTCACTACTGCATACAGTCCCATATCACTCTAGAAATCATTTGAAATCAATTAAGTGCCTCTATACTTACATTTTGTGCTTTTAATTACATGTTAGGATGATAGGTTTATGTTATATTCTTCCATCTTATTTGAGTTGCATATCTTAACTAGTATTGATATTGTAGCATATTTGTTAGATTTTTAAATCAAATCTAATATTGTCTAAACCTAATTAAATTAGACATAAAATTTAATTAAGTATTAAACAAAAATCTTATTAAGCCCATGAAAAACTTTGAGGATTTTATTAAAGAATTAAAAAAGGGATTAATATCCACAGGGTCAAAGAAAATCATGCATAACAATATTTGAATTTTTTTATCATAGAAATAAGTATGTATATGTTTGTTTAAGCACACAATAAAGTTTCACTTAAAGGGAATAATTTTTGCATATATGCTGAGAGAAATATACTTGAATAAAAGAAGTGCTTAAAGGAAGGGAATGATTTCAAGGCACAAAAGACAAAAAAAAATAAGTAGCTTGAGGAAATATTTTTGACATTCTAGGAAATTATACTAGAAAAAGTGGAAATCATGTGTAAAGAATATAAGAAGTGTAAGAAATAATAAAAAGGCCATGGCAATTAAATATCAAGTAAAATAACACGAGATAGAGGTTATAAAGGAGTTTTAAAAATATGTAGGAGATGAAACTTAAAGTTTAGGTGATAATTGAAAGGTAAAAGGAGTTTGAGACAGAGTTACAACAAGATATACCTTAATTTTTAGTCATACGTGAAGGGGACAAAGTTTCAAACTTTCACTGTAAAAAATTGTATGGGGAAGGACAAGAAAGTGAAAATTATGCAAGAGTGAAACTTGAAGTTAATATGATAATTGAAAGAAAAAAAATTGGGACAAAGTTATAAAAATAAATCCTTTAAGTTTTGGTTACGCGAGAAGGAGAAAATTTTCAAACCTTTATGGTACAC
This sequence comes from Taxus chinensis, assembly GCA_019776745.2. Lineage (NCBI taxonomy): Eukaryota > Viridiplantae > Streptophyta > Pinopsida > Cupressales > Taxaceae > Taxus > Taxus chinensis. The sequence continues at coordinate 500,740,269 of CM034155.1, read as the reverse complement.
ACTTGTATATAGACAGAAAAGAAATTTATTATGGGGGAATGTTTACCCTAACTAGAATAGAGAATATTCAGTAAATCTTGGTAACAAATTAATTAAATGGATTTGAGCGAGTGAGACAAAGAACACCAAGGTTTACTTAAGTGTTCATAGGAGGAGGAGAATTTGTAGGGATATGTAAGGCTTACTTAGGTCTATATGTGAGAGAGATAATTTGTAAGGCTATGCAAGCCATAAAGAAGTTTGGAAGAATGGTGAAGTATGGTACTTTGGAGGGATGGTGAACACATAAGAAGAAAGTGCATGGATATATATTTTTGCAAATGGTGTTCGTGAAGTTCAAGAAACTACACCCAATGGGAATGATGAGAATAGGTTATATTGAAAATGACATGTGGAGACAATTTAGAGAAGAGTTACAAATGATCAAGGATTGAACATGCAAAGGAGCATATGGGAACACATGGAAATAATCTTATACAACTTCTTCAAAGCATGATAGTTGGATCTAACAAGGTTTTTTCTACATGCTAGGTTCCAATCCAACGGGGATATATGAATGATTTAAATAAGCCCCTTGAATTATCATTTGGGACAGAGAGAGATGTTTTGTGATGGACTTTGAGAATGGACATTTTTAGACACGAGGATAGATTTTGGAGATTAAATATTGATGCCAAATTAATTTGTTCATGTTTATTGTAGTTTGAATATAATATCCCAAGCATAAACATTGTGTGCAATGTAAAGATGATGAAAATGTCATGAAATATATGCCTCTACATTATGAAAACATGATGATCATGGTTGAGATTAAATATTAATGTTAAATTGAACATTGTGTATTGTTTATGTCTTTACCATGTTTTATGGTGTTAAGTTAGGGTGTGTATGTTGAGTTCATGAACATTAACGTCTTCATGGCTCATTGTTGTGATGAAAGGAATCGATAATTCTTGTCGCACCATAGGAGACCACTTTAGCATTGCACCTAAGTGATATGCATCCATAGGAGTGTTTTATCAATTAAGAAAGATTAGGCTTATATAGGAATGGGTGTAAATGACAAGAAATTCCATCATTCCTCTATTGTTCCTTCTCATAAATCTCAGTCAAATGATCTCTCTTCATTAGATTTAACCCAACTAAGGATAAATTTTTCCTTCCTGTCAACTTTCTCCTTTTCCTTTTTATATCATATAAGATTAGTGTATTTCTTTTCAATTTTTATATAATTTAGTACTTTTGGGTAAATTAGGAGTTACATTGGTTTTTGACACCATGTTGTTATTTGTGAAAGAGGAAGTGGGTTTTCTACTATAATGGTTGCGTTCAACAAATGCAAGCACTTGGTGTAGCCTAATAGCCAATTGAGCATAACACTACATTTTTCATTGATGGTAGATTTTGTATAATGCCTTAACATACGTTTTTCATCATTATTTTTTGGTGTCATTATCGTGAATTTGGGGTTGGAAAGTTTACTCACTTTCTGTTGTTATAGATGTTTGGGTGACATTTTTTGGTCACAAGTAACTATACGTACCCAAAATTATAGGGTACTGCACTGTCAGAATAACATTACACGTGCCCCAATGATGATATAAGTCTCCTCACAAGGTGTTCAGGATCTAGAAAAGCTCTCCAAGTATGCGTTAACATCCCACATGCCCCACTTAGCCCCTGCGTGCTTTGCTTTTTCCTTCCCTCTCTTTTCCTTTTCTTTTCGGTCTTCAGTGACGAAACCGCCACCCTGCCTAGGCGGTGGTCTTGTGACTGCCGCCCTGCTCAGGGCAACGGTCCTTCGCACATTTTCCAAAATATTCTTTTAACGTGACCCATGTAAAAATTCAACATTTACTAGCTTTTTTCACCACCTTTGCTTGTAGTTATGATTCTGGTTCCCTAGAATAGTGTTTTGGCATTGTTTATGGTTAAAGAGTTCAATTTGGTTTTCACCTTTGGGTAAATGGGAATTCTATAAATAGCTGGCTTGTGCTCAAGCAAATGGCCCCTCAAATTTGCCTCTCATTTTCTCATTTCATAGCTTAGTCTTTCAGTTTTGTTTAGGAATTCATAGTTTTATTTGTTGCATGCATAGTTAGTGTTGTTTTGTTGTTTGGAAGCCACATAATCTCCTTGTGCTAGTGTTACTATTTCATCCAATCAATTGGAGTAGGATAGTTTGGTTTTCAGTAGGAAGCCATAAAATTTACAGGTTTTTTTCGTCAAAAAGGATTAGTTTCAAGTTCTGGACATGTTATGTTGTATGACTCACAATAAATCCCACTAGGAATTACATAAGCCAAGCTCTGTTCTCTTGTGCTATTCCTCTCATACTTGCATTGTATTAAGTCTACATCCTAAGCTACCATTATTTTGATACCAACTTTTGTTGATGCTAACATCACATGCTTTTCTGGATTCACGTGAGCATGAAGGAAAAAGGAGATCGCACTGAGGGTACAAAGCCACACACCATCAGATTCGCCACAGTTCTGTAAAATCCAGGTTCAAGCTTTCAAATTTCTAGTTAAAATATATCAAATAGAATAGTAAATCCTTTCATTTCAATTAATCTCACTTTTGATATTGCCGGGGAAGCTATGGGGATTGATAGTTTCTGAGAAACTATGATTCACTCCTCACTTCTGAGGTAGGATTGGGGGTCTTTCATAAAGATTAGATCTGCTATCTGGTTATTTAAAATAGATTTACAACTACACAGGCAAGTAGTTATACTCAGTTGCTTTGTTTGTTTTAATTTTGATTTCTAGATATTTTAAATAATTTCTCTTTCAAATTTTGTTCAATAGTTCAGCAAAAACACAAAAATAGAGAGAAGTCATATATGTTGTAGATATACTTTACATAGTTAATTTTACTTTGTTACAGTTAGATTTACATTGTTTCTTTTGCATGACAATCATGGGACCTAAAGAGCCCAGAGAATACGTATTCGAGTCAATCGTGCCCCAACCCAATCTTGTTACAGCAATAACTGATATAGATCAGAATCTTAGAATCCAATTCTTCTGAACAACAACAGACTTACAATAGATCAACTCACAGTTAAGAGGGTTAAACATAGAAGATGACCAAGCACACACGTTTTGGTCAAACCATCCAAACTACAGATTACCATAGATAAATATTTGCATGACTGTAGAAGGGCTTGAAAGAGAGCAAACATTTGGCTGTGACCCTTTGGTCCCATAGCCAGACGCAGGAGACATTCTCACTATCATAGACACTAGCTTAAGAATTCAGGTTGCCAAAACACCTGTAAGGTACTCTGAGAAGATTGTACAACTTACAGTTCTAAATATAGAGGCCAAAAAGGCATACAACTACTGGATATTAGGGATTAGGGATTGATTCTACATATGACCATAGCATGTCCACAATAAACACAAATCTACGATTGTGATCCACAAATCTTACAACCCAATGGACCCATGGGGTAATCAGACGTAGATGCTGGCTTACACACATTAGTATTTAGATCCAATTCACTTCCACTGACCATTATCACACACTTATCCTTGTTAGATATAGTAGCTAAAAAAGCTAAGGATTTCTGGACTAGACCAGAGAACCGACCATAGAATCCACTATACCCATAACACATCCTATGACCCTATCTGGAGATATACATGAAACAATTCCAGGTCATTTTCCTCGTATCCCACAACCTATAGATCGAATCATGCCAAATATCGATATTGATTGGAGCCTTCGAGCAGTCATCCTCGCCAACCAATCTATCACACCAATTCAGGTTAGGAGGGCCTTCTTTTCCTTAGATTCACAGATTCCATTAGTGTGTATCAAAGATATCAGATTGCCTAACTAGTTTTCCTAGACCCCACGTATATTCCACCCCCACCGGTTGTCTCGGCACGACCTCGGGAGGTCAAGTGTGAGGAAGAGTTACTTGTAGATTCCCACGCTTGCTTGTCACTTTTCCATTATACAGTAACTATAGAGGTCAACTCTCTCATAACAGTTCCAAATTGTGCCACTTTCCACACTCATCAAGTTCACCCTTAACTCTCAATATTTTTACACCCTCGTCTCATGGGTGGCTACAATATTCACATTACTATATCTCCATACATAAGCTCAATCAAATGTATGTGTATCTCACAATAACAATTTAAACCTAAGTTTCCCAACTTCTCTTCATGTGAATATTACACATGACTTTGTTTGACCACTCTTAAACCATTTTTTAAAATTATTTGAGACATATTTTTAAGGGATGTAAACTCATCTTAAAATTTAAGTCTATAAAAATTTAAAGAAAGATTTTATTTAGTATATATTTTAATTATCTATATAATTAATTTAGCCTTGCCAATTGAACTATTTCTTTAACATTTTTTGTAATAGATTTTTTAATTGAAATATGAACTAGTCCTTCAAAATCCTTTGAAGAAATTTTATTTTTTTGTTTAAGTATATACACCATTAAACCTATATTTAATTCCCAACGGCTATGAGAGTTTTTAGAGCTAATAACGAAGACTGAGAATCACAAGACAACCATAAAAAATTATATAGAAAGAAATTTAGAAGATTGAAAATCAAAAGAAAACCATTAAAAAATAGAAAGCAGTTTAGAAGAAGTTGAGAATCACAAGAAAACCATAAAAAATATATAAAGCAATTGATCCTATGTCATATGAGTAAATACCTTTCCATTGGTTTATTTTTCTTTTGTACGCAACAGAAGATAACCCCATGCATAATTAAATTTATGGAATCATTCATCTTCACCTGTAATTGCATCTGTAAATGAGGAAGAGGCTAAAATTGCATGATTTGTTTCGTCAAATCATTCATAGACTTCAGAAGTTCTAAACGTTCCTTCTTGTTATTTTTTAATTTTTCCATCCTTTCTAAAACTACCGCTACCAATAAGAATCCCACATAAACCCAATGAACATTTCCAATAGTGCTCAACACCAAAAGGGTTGCATGGTGTTTATCTCCATTTGATGCCTATTGTGAAATTAAGTTAGGATGCATTATAACAAAAAAGTGAAATCGAGTATCATTGTAATCAAAAGAAACACATTAACTTGTTGACAACAATTTTAGAAATACAAATTTAATCTAAAGAATTATTATTTTCCAAAAGTAAGTCTTGAGAATTTAAATTAAAGGAGAAAATAGTAGGCATATATATTTAAATTTACACCTATGCATCTAAATTAGTTTGAAAATTTTTGAAACCTCTTTTGGGAAAAAATGGATGTAGAGGAAATCCCAAGATGTATAGAACCCAATTTTATTATAACTATAAAAAAAAATTAGAACTGTAATATTAGCTAAAACTATTATATTTTTTTAGAACTGTTAGAGTAGGTATTTACCTTATCTCATGTTCACCTAGGTACTTTATTTACCTTTATTTTATTTATCCTCACCCACTTATGTGTGTGGATATTTCTTTTATCTTATTTAGATATTTGGAGATTTTATCTAGTTGTTAGGTATAGTTCTTTCCTTGATCTATGGTATTGACTAGTTCTTTCCTAGATCTATGGTACTGAGTAGATCCTTGATGTCTAGTTCTCTCATAAATCTATGGACTTGACTAGTTCTTTCCATGATTTATGGCTTGATCTATGACCTTGACTTGTTCTTAGATTATTATTACTTGCCTATATAAGCAAGGCCCATTCTCATTGTATTTCATTGAGTTCCATAATAATATATGATATTGCTGCTCATTTTTTTGCAAAGGTTTTATGTAAAGTTATTCTGGCGAATTACTTTCATCTTATTGATCATGGTGTTTGATTAGCATCTGTGTTCTTGGCTTGGTACGATTTGGTTATCGTTCATTTCAAGAACTATAATATTTTTATTATAGGTAAAGGAGGGTTGAGGGACCCTACCCCATACAAATTATTACATACCAACCAAGAAGGGTCATGGGGATAGCCATTGGAACCCTCTCAAAGCCACAGAACCACACAAAGAAACAACACCAGAAAAAACCAAAAGGCTTATAACATAATAACTAAAAGTAGAAGACAAGGAACTAACAAAAAGAAAAAAATACATTAAAAATCCATCCACAAAAAGGAAGCCACCATCCTTCCTTAATTAGTTCACCCACCATGTGCATACATCCATTCCATTCCTTAACCAGACCAGCAATGGTTGATTTCCAGAATTTGTAATCCAGTACAGCTATCTCCACTTTTTGGCCAGTCCCTTATTTTTCTTTGTTCTTTACAATTTCCATAGAGTGGATCATCTCAGAAAGAAGTTTAAGATGGTGTGAACATCTCTGATCTGAATAATAATCCCTTTCATCTTTAGCATATCATTCTCCATGGTCAGGCATCTTTCATTGGCATTTTTAAGTTGTTCACTTAGAACAATAAAAGTGATCTTCTCAACTTTTTCCTGTAGCTCCCTCAGATCAATAGTCACCATGCTTATCTTGTGTCTATTGATATTGGTGTCTAACCTGTAATTCTCAAAATCCCACATGAAGACATTAGATTTGACTGCAATATCTTAGGAATTAAAGAATTTCTTCTAGGAAGTTTTAAAATCATGCAAACTTTCAATGGCTTCCTCAGTGTTTTTAGATCTTATATCCTCGGAGGAATCATGGTCATGCCTGAATGCCTTCTCCTCACTACTTTCCTCTTGGAAAACATCCGCTTCCTATTTTTCACCCAAATTGGCATGACCCAAGTCATCCTCTTCCTTCTCCCATGAGTCTGAGCTAACCTCCAAATTCTCATAAGGTTTAGAAGATCCACTTTCCCAACATTTCTTCTTAATGCTTTCCCTAGCCTGATGTGATCTAGTTCTTTTTGCCACCGACTTCCACACATCCTCCCTGCTAGCAAGATCCCCCTCAACTTCTAAATTCTCATTTTTCCCCTCGACACTAGAAGAAGTCCATATATTAGGAGCCCCAAATATTTCATTTTTCCCAATGAGGGGGGTGCCTAACTTGATCATGGCTTTGATGAGGCCTTGATGCAGAGACAGGGAGAAAGTGCCTTTCTCAACCTGAGTGACCGATTTAGCCAGAGAAAGGAACAAAAAGTTGGGGAAATGAAAGGGTCGGAAATTCCAAACATATTTCACCATGGGAAAATGATACCCATAAATGAATTTATAATGCCTTTTAAGGGTAATGTATGCCATGAGAAGCTGAGGAATTTCACTAAAAGGATTGGGCAGATCCCCTCTAGCATAACCATTATGGAGAATTTTACGCATCCCCTTACCTTGCATGAAGTATTCAATCTACTGGATGTAATCTAATTTGGGATTGAAATAATATTAAGTTTATCATAATATTTATTTTATATTTAAATAATATAGAATAACTCATATTCTTATTATTTAAATATAAACTTTATATTAGGTGGTTGGTTAATTTAATTAACTAACAATTAAATCGGGGGTGGGTCCTATCAATTAAGAAGGTCATAACCCTTTGGGTTATTTAGATATGACCATAGGTCATATTCAAGACAATGAATATATCATGTGAATCACGTGATCCTAGTAAAAATGGAATAGAAGTGAGGACGGAGTTACTAAACTAGTTGTAAAAATGTTTCTCTGATAGTGAATCAATACTTTCCTGATTTTTACCCATTTAGGGGTTTTCCACATTATATGATATGTCATTATGTAATTTACTTTATGTTGTTATTTATTTTATTTAGATGTGTACATTTATTTATATATATATTAATTAATGTAACCTAGCATTTAATAAGGTTAATTAATGTTTATTCCACCCCTCATCCTGACATGGTACCAGAGTGAGATTAGTAATCTAATTTAATTATACTATCCTAAGGTTACAACGGTTGGGAAGTTAGGTGGTTAATTGGTTGAAATTCTATTTAACCCCCCCTTCCCTCTTGGTAAGGTGGGATTGAATGGTATGTGCACATGTGGAAATTCATTTGGATATTTCAACCATGTGTGAAAAGTTTGAATTCAGGAATTACCAAGGCCCTATAAATTAAGGTAAGGGTTAATAAATCTTATGAAATGTTTTCTATAGTTTATAAATGTGTGTAGGAAATTCAAGATGTAATTTTTTTGCTATATATTATAGTCAATATAAACTATATTTTTTATTTTTTATAGTTTTAATAAAATTCTCCATATTTTATAAATATAATCCTAAACCATATTAAACAAAAACTATGTCGTGAAAAAAAAAAAAAACTTAAATAAAAATTGTATATCAAATTTTATATAGGGGGTGGCCCCCTCTAACCCCTCTTTATCGTTGTGCCACATGACATGACCTGCACAACTTTGTGCCACCATAATGTTGGGTGCCACATCTCTATGTGGACCCCCCAACCACTGACCACCCTCACCATCGGACCCCCCTCCTTTTAGAAAATATTTGTCCCATATGGGGACTACAACGGGTGGTATAATGATTTATAAGCATATGCGACGGGAATGGTGGTGTGACTACAGTCACACCACCCCATTTTGTTTGGATCCCATTTGGGCATAGCTCGCTAGGAGGCTCGTTATTGTGCTTGGTGTTTATGTAGCAGCTCAACTAAGGGTGCATGTTTGGCTCGCTGTGTTGTTTTTGTGAGTTATTTGTGTGGCTCAACCACAGTAACTTTGGTAGCTTAGTTGGTTAGTAAGGCATATATAATTCAATTTACATTGCAATATGATATATGGTTTGGTTAATATGTAAATGGTAACTCGATGAATAAACCACCGAGTTAGTTAGCCAACTCATCCAAGTCGATAGAAATTTTTACCTAATAAGGAGCAAGAGATCCCAATTTTTTGTATATAAATCACTTTTTAAAAAAAAGAATTGTTTGTTTATTTTTCTCAAAAATATAAAAAAATTATAGAAGAAAAAAATATTTTTGTGAAAAATAGTAAAATAATATTGTTTTATTTAAAAATGATATATTCTTACAATACGATGAATTTTTTTTTCATTGTCATTTTATTAGAAAACTAAAAAAATCACTTACATTTTAATTTCTGATATCATTTTAACGTATTCATGTATAGATTATTCAATTAATAGGACCTCATTTTTTGGCATGAATTGATCAGTGTTGGATTGCGAGGATTAAAATACGCCAGGAGGAATTCTATTAAACTCTTATTTTAATCCTTATTTATTAATTATTTCTATTGTATGCAAAAATGAGGTCTAATAAATTTCAATTAATAAATCTCAGATGTTGAATGGGAACAACTACAACATTTGGAAAATTTGATTGAAGGCATAATTCATGGCTCACAAATTATGGGCAGTTGTGAATGGAACAAAGAGAGATCCTACCGAAAGACAAGCAACTGCTGACAATGTCATTATGTATCAACAAAAAGTACAAGAAGTGACGTCCATTATTTTGCAAAGTGTACAGGATGATTTTCTTCTTTATATTGGGATTCAAGAAAGTCTGAGTGAGGCTTGGGCTCAATTGGAATCGATGCACGAAGGTACACATTTGTAAAAAAAATATTAAATTAATATTAGAGTTTATTACAACTCCCATAAAGGGAGATGAAAAAGTGATAAACTATTTAGAAAAAATAAAAAATATTTAGTCACAATTAGATGGATGTGGTTGTAATTTGATTCAGGATAAATTTATTTATTTTATTATTCAGTTGAATATTCCTAAGAAATTTAGAAACTTCATTTCAATTTTGAATTAAAAATATCAAACAGAACAAGACATTCCATATTTGCAAACCCTTAGTGCTCTCCTCATACAAGAATAAAAAGTAATATCAAATTTTGATTCTAAGGAGAATGCCACTCAGGCACTTCTCCTTCAAAAATGAAAAGGTAAAACCTCTAGATTCAACGAAAATCAAAAGCCAACTTTTAAACCTCCTAACAAAGATAAGAAACCTAGAAATCTAAGAGTTGGATTTAATGGAAAATGTCATTACTGTGGTAAATTTGGCGACAAGAAAGAGGATTGTAAATTTAAAAATAATAAAATAAATTTCTAATTTCAAAAGGGTAACAAATCTGACCAAAACCAAAAAAAGAATAAAAAAAAATAGTCAAAAATTAAACTTAATTGCTTTGTATGCCGCATTTTCACTGCAAAATAAAATGAGTGGATATTGGATAATGGAGCATCTAGGCACATGACCTTTACATCTGATATCCTATCTGAACTTAGTGAGTGTAATGATCAGGTCTATTTGGGTGATCATTCCATTCTTGATGTTCAGGGTCAGGGAAAAGAAAAAGTTTCAAATGGTTTTATTAACAATGTTTAATTAGTTCCTAAACTTAAAATGAATTTGCTTTCTTGTTCTCGGTTTTCTCAAAATAACTATAGTATAACATTATTAAAAGATAAATGATTTATTAAAAATGAAAATAATGTTACTATAGTTGAAGGCATTCAAAGAGATGGTTTGCATGTGTTTGATGGCTTTCCTTTTTCTTCTTATTTAACAAATCAAAGAAATTACATGTGATTGTCGCATGAGAGACGAGGCCACATTAATTTTAGGAGCATGTATGACATGTATTGACTAAAACTAGTAATATTTCTACCACCTATTTCCCAAAATCATGAAATGTGTGAAGGATGCTTATGTGGTACGCAATCTGCTAATCCCTTCCACAATCATCATGATGATAACTCTTATGAACCTTTAGAACTTGTCCATAGTGATTTTTGAGGATCCCTATAATATCCATCTCTTAATGGTCCTATGTATGATGTCATTCTCATTAATGATTTCAATCGTATGATTTGGTCTTATTTCATTAAAATGAAATATGATGTCTTGTCAAAATTTAAAGATTTAAATATTTAGTTGAAAACATTTCTAGTTATAAAATTAAGAGGATTAGGAATGATGATGAGGGAGAATATTTCAATCAAGCATTTGAATCATTTTGTGTTGAACGTGGAATTCAAAGGTAACTAACTACTCCCTATTCCCCTAAATAGCATAGGATTGCAGAAAGGAAAAACCATACCATTATAGAAATGGCTAGAACCATGATTCATTTAGCTCAAGTTCCTAAGTTCCTCTGGGTGGAAGCTTTGAACATTATTGCTAATATATTGAACATAGTTCCCACTAAATCCTTAGTAAATTCAACTCCTTTATAAATGTGGTCAAATAAAAAACCAAGTGTGTCTGATTGGAGAATATTTGGTAGCCCTACTTCCCTCTTCATTCCAAAATCAAAATGAAAGAATCTTGATCAAACCTCTTTTCCTTGTATCTTTGTAGGATATGGTTTCAAAACTAAATGTCTTTGGATCTTTAATCCATCAAAAAGAGAATTCATAGAAAATAGGAATGTAAAAATTTTGGAAAAACCTTTTTCTTCTTCTTCTTCATCTTCTTTTATTTTCGATGATTCTAATGAAAATGAATTTGAAAAATAAAATCATGAAAATAATGTTTGTGATGAAGAAACTAGTGTTGAGCCTATAAATAAAAACGAGATTGTTCCTATAAATGAAAATGAGATTGTTCCTAGTTCCTTTGTAACTAAAAGACCTATATGGGTTGAGTCTATTATTCAAGACTCTAATCCTGGAAACCTTGAGAAAATGACTAGAGTTCATTGTAAATATCTTGCTTTGATGACTTTGTATGAACCTGAATCCCAATATTTCTAAGTAGCTTCTTTTGATGAAAAGTGGATAGATGCTATGAAATCTGAATATACTACCTTGATTAAAAATAAAACTTGGGAGTTAGTTCCTCCTGAAAAATAAAGTATATTCAGATCTAGATGGTTATACAAGATTAAATATAAAGTAGATGGTAGTGTAGATAAATACAAATCTAGATTAGTAGCTCGAGGGTTTACTCAAAAACCCGGTATCGAATACGTGGAAACCTTTGCACCAATTACAAAAATGAGCACAATACAGATTTTCATTGTCTTATTTTCTTAGTATGGTTTAGAAATCCATCAGATGGATGTAAAAAATGTATTTTTGAATGGTGATTTGAAAGAAGAAATTTATATGACCCAACCTAAAGGTTTTGAAGAATCGGGTAAACAAATGTAAATTTGTAAATTGAAAAAATATTTATATGGTTTAAAACAAACTCCTAGACCTTGGTATTCTAAATTTAATAATTTTTTTAATGAAGTTGGTTTTTCTAACTGTTCATTTGACAATGATTTATTTGTTAAAATTTAAGAAAATTTTATCATTATCATTGTATTGCATGTTGATGATTTACTTATCCCTTGTAATTATAACAGTTTAATTATGAAAATTAAAGAAAAAATAATTCAATATTTTGAGATGATAGACTTAGGATTACTACATTTTTTGGGCATGGCTATATTCCAGGATAAAAAATCTAATGTATTATCTCAATCACAATATGCAACTAATTTACTTAAAAGGTATAAGATGATTTATTCTAAACTAATTTATATTCCTATAGAAGTTGAATATAAACTTGATCCTAAACCTGCATATGAAAAATATAATCCTAATTTGTATAGGTAACTTGTAGGTAGTTTGATTTATCTAACTATTTATAGACACAAAATCATGCACTTTACACATTATTTTAGCGTCGAATAGGCACCCAGGATAGCAATGGGGTGCCCATCGCTGTCCTAGTCCCACCAGGGGCACTCTAGTCCTTTTTGAACTTTCCCGCCATCTTTTGGGCTATTTCTAGCCATAGTAACTTCTTATATTTTTTTTGGTAGGTCATTTCAGGGGTACTTATGAAATCAGATCAAGATAACCCTATAAATATAAATTTATGAGACCATAATGAGGGACCAAGCACTAGGCACTATTATCATCCATCTAGGGTTACATCCATATATTGCATTGGAGATCACTTGCATCCATATAGCTCCGTCACAAGGCACAAGGCTAGGAAATCTACATCACACACTTCATATGGGAAGGGATTCTATTATATTCCATACACACATACTATTACATTTTCTACATTTATTTATTACTCAATTCTTCACAAAGTGTAACTGAAAAAAGAGCACCTAGGGCTCATCATGCACACACTCACCAGAACTACATTTGGGTCTGAAATGTAGTGTACTGCTTAGTTAGTAAGCCCATTGTTGTGGAAGATGAGGTCAATCCAACCCATTTATTTACATCTTTATTTTTTAAGGGTTTTGATACTCCTTGGTATTTTGTAGGTATTTTCATCATCTTGTATTATTGGCAACATCGGAAACATTATGATGAACATAGTGAGATAGAAAACGAAGGTTTCAAATCATCTACCAAACCTGTAAAGATCAATTTCATAGATATTGCATAGATCAGGACACCTAGTTTATAGACCAGAGTGCCAATAGGAGCCCCAGTCCCTTCTAGGAACTACAGTCTAGATTGAAAACCAAGATCCATCCTTTTCGGGGCTTTTACATAGTCGTTCCTACTTCCAGATTCTCATTACTTCTAATCCCACACCACCTTCACACCATATTCTATATAACAGTCTCAACACATATGATATTGTCATTCCAACACCTCAAAATCTTATCCTACCACTATCCATGCCCCATCCATCTCTACTCACACTATGACTATTATTTAACCTATAGTATCAGCTCCTACTCATGTCCCTTCTCAACCCTTCATGGCATCCCCTCCTACTCCATCTATGACAACACCTACCAACATAATTGATAGAGCTACCAAACATGATGATTCTCACACCAATGATTCTAAGAAGTAAGATGATGAAGTTGATCCTATCAAACTTACAGATGATGCATTAGGACAAGTATATTTCACACCTCTTGGTGTAAATGATTCTTATTTTGAAGAAACCTTTATGGTTGATGGCCCGGGTGAATATAAGTTCAAGACCCCTCCCTCTACTAATGATATGGCATTATACCAGGGGTTAGTGTTATCCAAAATTCACCCCCAAGGTAATTTTGATAGTATGCAAGCAATTATACTGGTTCAGGGCAAAAAGTCATGCTTCTAGGGTCCCCTCATATTTTTCTAACTCCCCTGTCCAAGAGGAAGAGAGTAAGTTCTGAGAAAATGTGAAAAAAAGGTTCAAGAAGGCAAATAGGTCGATCCAGGAAAAATCGTGAAAATTGGCTAAGTCCTGCTCAAGGTCGCCTCCAGGACGTGTGGGACAGAAAGGCGCGAACTGGCCGGTTCGGCTGAAATCAGCACAAACAGTCCAAAATGCAACAGGGACAAATGGGACAAAAGTACGCGGCGGGCGCGAAAAGCCGATCCGGCCGAAAGAAGAAGAAAAATTGGCTAAGTGTTGCTCGGGACGTCATAAGCACAGGCAGTCAAAAAAGGATTGGGACATCTGGGCCGAAAAGACCCGAACCGGCCGAACTGGCCGAAATCAGTCAAGGCAGTCCAAAAAACAAAGCGGGCCAAGTGGAACAAAAATGCGCGAACCGGCCGAACCGGCCGAAATGAGCACAGGCAGTCAGAGGCATTTGGGACGACTGGGACAAATGGGCCCGAACCGGCCGGATCGGCCGAAATCAGTCAAGACAGCACTAATCAAATGGGACATCTAGGACAAATGGAGCTGAAGGAGCTGAGGGCCAATCAGATCATGACACGTGTCGCAGGAGGAAAAGTCAACGTTTGGTCCGGAAACTTCAAATGGCCATAACTTTTGACTCCGAGCTCCGATTTTGATAAAATTAGACTTTCTGGAATGAGCACGATGTCCTCTACGCCACAAAAACTAGATTTCTTATTTTTAATGAGGGTAGATATATTTAAATTAAAGAAACATATTCATCTCCAGTCAGTCAATGCTCATTCCCGTCAAATGACAGAAAACGCCTGCCAGGCCCAAAACAGCTGCCCGCACTCAGAAAGCCATAACTTTTGCATTTCTCAATGAAATCACACAAAATTGGTACCGTTGGAATCGTGGTTCCGAGCCCGATGCACAGCAATCAAGAAATTCTATATTTTATCAGAAATTGATTGAGATTTTTAAGAAAACGTGGCCGGGTTCAGAACAGTGTTTTATTTGGTAGCTGGGAGTGCAATTAAGAGGCATGGTCATCATTCCTTCTCTGCTGCAGCACATGGGATAGTATGGGGAGCCTTTTGCAAGTAATGTATACCCATTCCACTCAATTTAATGCCTCTTACAGGTGGTTGAAGGACAGATTTCGGGATTTCTATTTTTCCCTTCTCTTTTCCTTCTCATTTTTCTATAAATTGGAGTGTTGGGCTCATTGTAAAGGAGAGAGTTTTTGGGTAACAAAGCTCTGTCAAAATTGCTTTGTGAAGCCAGTGTGTTGTAGGCCCTTGTAGTGGACTCCTTGCATGGTGATCCAGGCCCTTATCTTGTAATAGATTGAACTGTGCATACCAGGAAGCAATAAAATACAAGTTTGTGGATGTATCTTCCCCTGTTGTGTTTTCTTGCATTCTTCTTGCCCCTTTTATCTTTCTACAAGAATATTGTGTCTATTATTATGTTCTTGTAGGAATTCATTATCATTGTGTGTGCTTGGAATATTACTGTGAATGTATTTTGCTAGATTATGGAGAACTATCATCACCTCTTCTAGTATGCACTTTGCCTCTATATTTCACACATTTGGAGACTACTCTCCCATCCTCCTTTTCTGGTGTATCACCGCTTTAGTGTAGGCTTTCATTTTATGTATTCTCTCTCCCTGGTCTCTTGGAAATTTAGATTAGAATAGTTAGCTTATCCTGCATTAGAGTAGATTGTGGCGCGTAGTTTAAGAGTAAGAACCAGCTTTCTCTGGAGGTCTGTCTCAAGTAGCAAGTCCCACAACTTGGAGATAGTACCCATGTTATCCAATCACACTGGATGCTTAGAGTGATCAAACTAGAAATCTGATCAACATCCAGGGGTGCTGTGATTCGGTGATAACAGTTCTGGCACGCCCGGTGGGACCAAGAGGTCTTTAATTTCATTGCAACAAGATTGATGTGCACTTGTTGTAAGTTCTAGCTTTGAAGGATCTTTAAAATCGCACATCTGGCGACTCCAAAAGAGGCATAATCCACTGGTTTCAGCAGTCTAAGCCTGACAAATTTATGAGAAGAATACAGACCAGATCAAGAACTAGGGAGGAAGGATTGTTTGTTTATCTGCATCTATCTCTAGGCAGAGAAAGAAGGGGAAGAAGAGCTCAAAGATCTGCGTCTCCACCTAATCGGACTTTGTCTACACCTCCACCTGGTAGACCTTTTCTCGCATCAACAAGGGTTCTCAGGCCAATCAGAATGGCGCAACCACTAAATCCCTTTGTCAATTTCACTGGCAGCAGCCCACTTGCCCTCAATGCACAGAATCCAGTTCCAATTGCAGCATTGAAGAATATTCCATTTTTCACTGGAGAAAATCATACCACTCCTGGTGATCATGTCAAAGACATTGCTAACGTCTATGCAATCCATGAGATAAATGAAATGGATGTGGCTGTCAAACTGCTGGCATCATCGTTCAAAGGGAAGGCATTGCAATGGTTCAGAAGCCTTGAAGCTGGTTCTATCACGAATTGGAATCAGTTATGCATAGTTCTCCATGAGCAGTTTGGAGAAAAGGGAGACAACTTGTCTCTTCTGGAACAATTGACAACCATCAAGAGAGCCCCCAACGAGCAGCTGACTGACTTTAATTTCAGATTTCAAAGGTCTTGGGATAGGATTCCAGTGGCAGTCAGGCCAACAGCAGAAGGTGCTTTTCTATACTATCTTAAAGCTTTGAATTCTGATATTTCTATGTTAATTCAATCTATGGGAGGCACAACCTTACCTGCTTCTTATAGCATTGCCATTAGGGCTGAAAACTGTCTTATTCAAGCTGGTAAGCTAGCTCCCAGGACCCCAATGCCATTATACCCAAGTTTGGAGAGCCCAAGTACTAGTCAAGCACCTGTCTTAGCTCCTATTCCCACTCCTAGAAATCAAAGTTCAAATGAAGCTTCCACTCATCTCCAAGTGCCCCAAATGAGCTTCAAGAAGTTATGAAACAATTACAAAATTTAGGTAATGAGCTGGTCACACTCAAGAGACAGCAAGCTCAAAGTTTTAGACCTTCCTATCAGCCTCAAGCTCAACCAAATAGGCAACCATATCAACCTCAAAGACCAACCCAATCCAGCTGCAAATCAGATCAAGCAAGGCCTCCTACCAACAGACCATTTCATCCCTACAACCCCAATGTTGCATCTGCATCCAGAGTTTGGTGCCAGTCCAAAATAACATGGCCCAAGAGTATGATTGGTGTTTCTCCTCCCGTGCAGTCAGCCACATAACCAATCAATGTGCTTTTAACGGTGCATTAAATCAGGCTTATGGTGCAAACCATTGGTGGGTCGCAAGAGTCCAGCCACGAAGGAGGTCAGCAGCAGGAAGCACCTCAGCAAGGAGCATCTCCGACAGAAACTATTCTTGTCAATTAGCAGGCTGAAGATTTCTGTGGTATGAATCAAATACCCTCTCAAAGTGTTGCAGCCAACACAAGGTCAAAGAGGAGAAATTTGGGTGAAGGACAACCATTAGATCCAAGTAATCCACAACCTTCTACCACTCCACAAGCCCCTGGCAGACAAACTATAGCTCCAAACATACAAGGAGCACCTAAAACGGCCCCTAGGCCAACTCAGATGCTAGCTGCTGCTGCCCATGTGCAAGGAATGAATGTGCAGGCCAAGGGACAGCAGAGGGATACTTCATCTCCATTCAACATCATTGATCAGATGAAGAAGACAAATGTCAACATATCAATGTAGCAATCACTATCCATCCCAGGCCAAAGAGATTTGCTACAAGCTGCCATGAAGGACTGGTCAACTTCAAATCACCATGTTCAGATGCAAGAGGAGGTACTCACAAATGCTGCCCAGCCTGAAGGAAATCATGGAGGACAGCAAGGTAAAATGTTGAAGCCCCCTCCATTTTATGTTTCATTGATCATAGGAGATAAGCTGGTGCATAATTGCATGATTGACTCTGGGGCAAGTGGTTTAGTAATGCCAAAACAGATAGCTGACCAGTTAGGGCTTCAATATGAAGTCATCTCCAAGGGTGTAGTGCAATTAGATGGGACAGCAGTGACAACGGTTGGAGTAATCAAAGGTTTGAGCCTCACATTGCACGCATGTCCCAATGTAGTAGTGTTGCAAGATGTGTCGGTCATAGACCTACCACCACTCTTTGCATTATGCTTGTCAAGAGACTTCACTGCTAAAATTGGAGGCTATCTTTTGGCAGATTGGTCACACATGCTGTTCTGAACAAGGTATGGAACTAAGGCTACAATCAGGTCTGAACCTATTGCAAACTTCCACATTGAGCCTTACACTCCAAGCCAAATCAATGCCAACTGCTCAGCGTTTGATCAAGAAGATTATCCAAGCACTTATGAAGCTGACACCAAGGTTGGAAGCATACTAGATTTGACTCTTGATGAATGGGCAAGCAAGGTGCATGATTTTGATCCTTATCAAGAGATAGAAGAATCTGAGCTAGGAGTCTATTGCATACATGAAGAAAGTCAACCTATTCCCAGCATCACCAAGCCAGATCATAAGGACAAGAATGAAGTATGGCAATTGTTCTTTGATGGGTCAAGGAGTAGACAAGGTGCAGGAGGAGGAGCTATGCTCATTTCACCGCAAGGTATAAGGTATTACTCAGCCTTCCGTTTCCAGTTTTCTTGTTCAAACAACACAGCTGAGTATGAAGCCTTAATTCATGGACTGCACTGGGCAAAGAAGAAATGCATCAAAAATTTACAAGTGTTTGGTGATAGTGAGCTGATCATAAACCAAGTCAAAGGAAAAAATGCTGCCAAGAATGATCTGTTGAAGAACTACAAAAATCGGGTATGGGATCTTATTGAAGATTTTGAAGCTTTTAGCATCATTTCCATCCCAAGAAAAAAAAATGAAGCCGCTGACAGACTGGCAGCAATTGGGGCTGCGTTTGATGTTGTAGAAAGTATCAAAAGTGAGAAAACTCAGCCTCATATCAAAGTGGTAGTGAGACCAGCTGTTCCAGATAACAACACAAGTCGGCAAGTCTTCGAGAATGATTAGCAGATTGTTAATTTCCTGCAAGAAGAGGATGAGTTCTCCATGAGAAATCAGGACAAGCTGGAGCAGCAGTATGGTGACCAAGTGGTGCAGCTGAGGACTAACAAACTGCCAAAAGGCCTCATAACGCTTGGAGTCAATCTTCAACCCGAATGATCAGTTCCGGAAGGAGAAAGCGAACATTCAAGTAAAGGGTGAAGATTCAGAGCCTATCTTAGTAGATGAAGGCAAGACATTGCAAATTGGCAAAGTAAGTACTCCACAAGAGAAATCTGATTTTGTTCAGCTTTGTCAAGAATTCCCAGATGTCTTTGCTTGGACTTATAAAGATTTAAGAGGTTTCAACCCAAAGTTGGCACAACATACTATTGAGTTGGATCCAGAATCCAAGCCTGTCAGGCAAAAGCAAAGGCCAGTAAATCCTCATATCGAGCCTCTCATGAGAAAAGAGTTAAGCAAGCTCATTGAGGCCAGTATCATCTTCCCCATCAAACACTCAAGTTGGGTTGCAAACTTGGTGCTGGTAAGAAAGAGAAATGGAGAAATAAGATTGTGTGTGGACTTTCGTGATCTAAATAGAGCATCACTCAAAGATCATTATCTGCTTCCATCAATGGAACAAATATTGTAGGTTGTAGCTGGTTCAGAAAGGTTTTCATTGCTAGATGGATATTCAGGCTATAATCAGATATTGGTGAAAGAAGAAGATCAATTCAAAATGGCCTTCACTATAAAATGGGGCACATATGCTTACAAGAACATGCTATTTGGATTGTCAAATGCTGGAGCGACATTTCAGCGAGCTATGGATATGTCATTCAAAGGTTTGATCAACAAGATAGTGCTGGTATATCTAAATGATATCACCATTTTCTCAAAGAATTCAGCAGTCCACCTCTTTCACCTCAGGAAAGTATTTCAGAGGTGTAGAAGGTTTGGAGTGTCTTTGAATCCAAAGAAGTGCGTATTCTTGGCACACGAAGGCAAACTGTTGGGCCACATTGTCTCTAGGGAAGGGCTAACAATTGATCCTGAAAGGGTTGAAGCCATCCGAACGCTTCCATTGCCACACCACAAGAAATCTCTCCAAAGCTTCTTAGGAAGGATAAACTTTGTCCGCAGATTTGTGCCTAATTTTGTCAACTCTTGTGAAGCCTCTAACAATGATGTTGAAGAAGAGTTTGGCATTCAAATGGACAGCAGAAGGCAAGGAGAGTTTTGAAATCATCAAGCATGCAATATCACAAGCTCCAACTCTTATCAACCCAGATTTCTCAAAGGACTTCATATTGTATGCATTTGGAGGATCAGATACAATCTCAGCTATCTTGACACAGCTGAATAGAGAAGGTTCAGAGCAGCCCATTGCATTCTTCAGCAAAACCTTGGAAGATTACGAAATAAAGTATTCTTTCATCGAAAAGCATGTCCTTGCTGTCATCAGGAGCTTGAAGAAGTTCAGACACTTGGTCTCAAACAATAAAATTCAGCTGCTGGTGTCTCATGCTGGTGTCAAGGACTTCCTCCTAAACAAGGATTTAAATGAGAAGAGAGCAGGTTGGATCACTCGGGTAATGGAATATGATATTGAAATCAAAGTGACCAAGCTAGTTCGTGGCAAAGGCTTGTGTGAGCAGCTCGCTTCCAAACAATCAGACGAGCCAAAAAGTGAAGAGGATGCTGTCCTGCTACTACAGAATGATCAAGAACAACCAGCTGATGATGAACCCGTCCCATGTTGGACTCAAGACTTGGTGCATTACCTCCAAACAGGCTTGTGCCCCCCAGATGTGAGCAAAACAAAGAGGAGAAACTTCAGATTACAAGCCATTCCATATGTGTGTTGTTGACGGAGTTTTGTTCAAGAAGGACATCAATGGTGTTCTATTAAGATGCATTGGAACAGGTCGAGTTGAGAAGATCTTACACGAGTTCCATGACGGGGAAGCAGGAGGCCACTTTGCCCCACGAGTGACAGCTCTCAAAATCATGAAAGCTGGTTACTATTGGCCTACTGTGTTCAATGATTGTTACTCATGGGTCAAGAAATGCAGGAAATGTGCATTCTTCACGGGGAAAGAAAGGTTAGCATCACTGCCCCTTTGTCCAATTTCAGTAAATCAGCCATTCATGCAATGGGGACTGGACTTCATTGGAGTCATCAATCCAAATTCAAGTCAAGGCCACAAGTGGATTCTAACAGCAACAGACTATTTCACCAAGTGGACTGAAGCAGTGGCACTCAAGGAGGCAAATGAATCTAATATCTTAGATTTCTATGAAGGGATAGTCACAAGGTTTGGTGCCCCTGCCACTATCATATCAGATAATGCATTGGCATTCCTTGGCACAAAGATCACTGAGTGGGCTGTAAGAAATTGTGTCTATCTCAGCACTTCATCAAACTATTACCCTCAAGGTAATGGCCAAGCCGAGTCTACAAACAAGAATCTACTAAGAATCATCAGGAGGACTCTTGATGAGAATCAGAGGACTTGGCACGCAAATCTCAAATCAGCTCTATGGGCTGATAGGATCACGCCCAAGAGATCTACAGGAAGCTCTCCATACAAGCTTGTGTACGGGAAAGAAGCAGTTCTACCTATATCACTTGAGTCGCCAGCACTGGAACTCATGAAACAGTTGGAACTAGCTGAGTTTGAACCCATGGAAATCAGGTATGCAGAGCTGATTGAATTAGAAGAGACAAGAGAGCACGCAATGCAGACCATAGAAAAAGATAAAGCATTGGTCAAAAAGAGTTTTGACAAGAAAGCTAAGGCCAAGATACTACAAACTGGAGATTTGGTACTGAAGTGGGATGCTGATCGTGTAAAACCAGGAAAGCACTCCAAATTTGATGCCATCTGGAGTGGCCCATACATGATCATTGAATGCAAAGGTAGCAACGCTTTCCGACTGGCTAAGTTGGGTGGTGAAGAATTACAGATTCCGGTCAATGGAATCTATCTCAAACGCTGCTACTAGAAAGATAGATTTCTCACCCTTGTAAATATTAATTTAGATTTTCCATTCCTCTAAGTGCTTATGCACATTGTACTGCTGTTAGAGTAGTTTTTATTTCCCTAAGTGCTTGTGCACATGTCCTATTGCTTCTAGTATGTGCATGTTTGCAGTTCATCAAGCTCCTGGAAAAGAATTTGCAGCTGTGAGAAAACCAGCTCAACGAATGATTCAATGGCTCAAGGACACTGGTTTTCAAATTTTAGATCAGCTGAGAGGTTATCAAACAGACTCCATGCCCAATGGATTGCTACAAGCAGCTGGCCGTTCTTCATCTAGCAGGCAGATGACCCCGCTGAGTCGCCAAAATTGTTATCCAAAATTCACCCCCAAGGTAATTTTGATAGCATGCAAGCAATTATACTGGTTCAGGGCAAAAAGTCATGCTTCTAGGGTCCCCTCATATTTGTCTAACTCCCCTGTCCAAGAGGAAGAGAGTAAGTTCTGAGAAAATGTGAAAAAAAGGTTCAAGAAGGCAAATAGGTCGATCCAGGAAAAATCGTGAAAATTGGCTAAGTCCTGCTCAAGGTCGCCTCCGGGACGTGTGGGACAGAAAGGTGCGAACCGGCCGGTTCAGCCGAAATCAGCACAAACAGTCTGAAATGCAGCAGGGACAAATGGGACAAAAGTACGCGGCGGGCGCGAAAAGCCGATCCGGCCGAAAGAAGAAGAAAAATTGGCTAAGTGTTGCTCGGGACGTTTGGGACAAAAAGACCCGAACCGGCCGAAATAAGCACAAGCAGTCAAAAAAGGATTGGGACATCTGGGCCGAAAAGACCCAAACCGGCTGAACCGGCTGAAATCAGTCAAGGCAGTCCAAAAAACAAAGCGGGCCAAGTGGAACAAAAATGCGCGAACCGGCCGAACCGGCCGAAATAAGCACAGGCAGTCAGAGGCATTTGGGACGACTGGGACAAATGGGCCCGAACCGGCCGGATCGGCCGAAATCAGTCAAGACAGCACTAATAAAATGGGACATCCGGGACAAATGGAGCCGAAGGAGCCGAGGACCAATCAGATCATGACACGTGTCGCAGGAGGAAAAGTCAACGTTTGGTCCGGAAACTTCAAACGGCCATAACTTTTGACTCCGAGCTCCGATTTTGATAAAATTAGACTTTCTGGAACGAGCACGACGTCCTCTACGCCACAAAAACTAGATTTCTTATTTTTAATGAGGGTAGATATATTTAAATTAAAGAAACATATTCGGCTCCAGTCAGTCAATGCTCATTCCCGTCAAATGACAGAAAACGCCTGCCAGGCCCAAAACAGCTGCCCGCACTCAGAAGGCCATAACTTTTGCATTTCTCAACGAAATCACACAAAATTGGTACCGTTGGAATCGTGGTTCCGAGCCCGACGCACAATAATCAAGAAATTCCAGATTTGATCAAAAATTGATCGAGATTTTTAAGAAAACGTGGCCGGGTTCAGAACAGTGTTTTATTTGGTAGCTGGGAGTGCAATTAAGAGGCATGGTCATCATTCCTTCTCTGCTGCAGCACATGGGACAGTATGGGGAGCCTTTTGCAAGTAATGTATACCCATTCCACTCAATTTAATTCCTCTTACGGGTGGTTGAAGGACAGATTTCGGGATTTCCATTTTTCCCTTCTCTTTTCCTTCTCATTTTTTCTATAAATTGGAGTGTTGGGCTCATTGTAAAGGAGAGAGTTTTTGGGTAACAAAGCTCTGTAAAAATTTGCTTTGTGAAGCCAGTGTGTTGTAGGCCCTTGTAGTGGACTCCTTGCATGGTGATCCAGGCCCTTATCTTGTAATAGATTGAACTGTGCATACCAGGAAGCAATAAAATACAAGTTTGTGGATGTATCTTCCCCTGTTGTGTTTTCTTGCATTCTTCTTGCCCCTTTTATCTTTCTACAAGAATATTGTGTCTATTATTATGTTCTTGTAGGAATTCATTATCATTGTGTGTGCTTGGAATATTACTGTGAATGCATTTTGCTAGATTATGGAGAACTGTCATCACCTCTTCTAGTATGCACTTTGCCTCTGTATTTCACACATTTGGAGACTACTCTCCCATCCTCCTTTTCTGGTGTATCACCGCTTTAGTGTAGGCTTTCATTTTATGTATTCTCTCTCCCTGGTCTCTTGGAAATTTAGATTATAATAGTTAGTTTATCCTGCATTAGAGTAGATTGTGGCAGGTAGTTTAGGAGCAAGAACCAGCTTTCTCTGGAGGTCTGTCTCAAATAGCAAGTCCCACAACTTGGAGATAGTACCCATGTTATCCAATCACACTGGATGCTTAGAGTGATCAAACTAGAAATCTGATCAACATCCAGGGGTGTTGTGATTCAGTGATAACTGTTAGTAAATAGTCTAGACATTATTTCATCTCCTACTCCATGTGTTACACCTATGTTGTCTCCTTTTACTTGCACATTGTTCATCAACATGTCTTTTTGGCAACACATCCCTATTAATCCTACTTGCTTAGACACAATTTTCACATGTGATAGTTTGGTTAGGTTTGGCTTGACACTTAATGGCATCTTACCACCGCTTCACCCCACACATATTTATCATGGCTATTTTCACATTTACAATAGCTTATGCATTGCATGTCTTTCATTTGACAGTCCTTGTTTCACGTTCCCCTTTTGAATCTCCACTCACACTTGGACAATCTTGGCTTGACTATATTGGCAATACATTCAATGCATATCTCTCTTTGCTTACATTTCCTATGGATTTTGGCCCTATTTCTCTTCATAGGGATTCTTCTCCCACTTATGTTCCAAATATCTCTCATTGTTCATGGTTGCACACCGATCACTTTTACAGATGAAGAGTAAGCAATGAATGTGTACACACTCTGATGCAATGGGTCCCCGTATGATCCTCCTCACTCTACATCTTATCAGGTTTCTGATGCTACTCCAGTCAATTTTGATCATGACAATGGTGATCTCCTTTATCATGACACATAGTCATCTTCATTGTCATGCACATAGGGGGCATAGCATTTAACACCCCCCCTCATTCTAGCATATTTACATGGTTCTAAATCACACTCATAGTATTCATGCATCCCTTATCTTATCATCATCTCATCTTGCATAGTCATACATACATTACAACATCTTCAATACCCAATGACACACTCTTATGATTCGGTTCACACTTGACTGTTGAGGGCTTACTACACTTGAACCAAATACACTTCACCATATGCACTCCACATTACGACTATTCACACATTGTGTATCTTACACCATATAATCCAGATTTAGTCTACAACATTTTCACATTTGCACATTTACACATCATATGTCATACTAGTCTTCATTACATATGAGTCTAGTCTTATATCATCCTACATCATACGTTACTAGCCTATCTACATACACTATGTACATTGCATTTTACATATTCTATATTTATTACATTACATTTTAAATAATGATTCTATTCACATTTCACTCATCACATGGTCATCTATCATCATGCATATTACATACTCTTATATGTGTTACACTCACTACCCATTGACCGAATTTAGTTCCTTCGTCCATACTTGACTACCAAAGGTTTACAAATCAAATAGACCTTACATTCATCACATGTTTATCATTCCACCCTTCATCATGTGGCATTATTAGGATAGTGACACACACTATAGGATAAATCATCACTTACTCTATTCATCTAGTAGTGGTATACACTTTAGGCTAGATCACCACTCCCTACTATCAATCTTATAGTGGTATATGCTTTAGGCTACATCAGCACTCCCTACTATTCATCTTGTAGTGACATACACTATAGGATACATCGTCACTCCTACTCTATCATCTTGTAGTGATATACACCTAGGTCTACATCATCACTCATACATTCATTTTTTCATGATATACACTTCGGATATAAGGTTCACACACACCTCTTCTATATGTCACATATCATCATCACTACACATACATACTCATTACAGTGTGCTAGATACAACACACACTACTCGACCATTTCCTGATGACACACTCTTGTTTATAGTTCATTCTTGATTGTTGAGGGGGAAAAATAAATGAACCTCACTACATACATTTCCATTCACTCAGGGGTAACACAACTGCTATCGTCCATCTTACATTTCATTCCATCCATCCACAACATACTACATATTATGGTCATTTTTATTCTTGCTTTTGTTTTCTTGTTCATGGTCATTTTATCACGCATGTTATTTTGATTAATTATATGTCATTATCTATATCATCCACACATGTGCATTCACATCTCTTTCTAGTTATGATTACAGATACATATCTCTTACCCTTCCTACACTAGTCGTTGGTGGCATCCACATTTGTCCCTCACAGGTGCTATTGTTTCATTTTTTACTTAACACTTTACATTACTAGATTATACATGCTTTTAACATACTAGTTATCTTTCTAACATGTTAATGAATGCTTCATGTGTAGCATTTGTTATGTAGATATATTTTCTTCCATACTTGTTTGTTACATTTTCTACTATTGTTTGTTATTCCATGTGGGCCTCGCCCTTTGTTTGGTGTGTATACTTATTTTTTGTTTGTGGCCATGATGGCCTTGCATGTCTTACGATGTTGTGAGTGATGACCCATGTTACATCCCACTTTGTTTGGCTTACTTTGTCTTCTTGTGTGTTTACATTACTACATTTTTTGTTACCTTACACATGTTTTTCATATGCATGCATGTTGTTTACACTTGTCTTTGGCTAGCCTTATTATTTGTGTGTACCTTGGTGTCTACCAAGTACCTTCTAGGGTGCAGTTCATGCAGGTTGTCCTCTTTTGGGTTTGTATTCTCTTGTCAAGGATGTCGCGTGCATCCCTAAAGATGGGGAATTGTTTTGGGTTTTACATACTAACACAATGTGTTTACACTGGTTCAGTTCAATACACTTTCCACCCTTAGCATTATGGGTTACA
This sequence comes from Taxus chinensis, assembly GCA_019776745.2. Taxonomy (NCBI): domain Eukaryota; kingdom Viridiplantae; phylum Streptophyta; class Pinopsida; order Cupressales; family Taxaceae; genus Taxus; species Taxus chinensis. The sequence goes on along the minus strand of CM034155.1, from coordinate 500,713,225 downwards.
TATAGTGAGTGGGTTCAGACCAATCTACTCACCCCATACACAAGGGCTTTTACAGGACATGGTGTCCTTAGCATTATGGGAAGCAGTTACAGGCTCAAAGGTTATAGTGGGTGTGCCTATCTACACTACTTTGTCTAGTGGCATTGGATCACCTAAAAACTACACACATTCAGGGAAGTAATTAGAGATTGGAGGATGCAATGAAATTCCTCCCTACACTTCTTCATCCTATGGCGTTGGAATGCCCACAAAACCTTGGCAGTATAAGATATCCTTATACACTCTCTATCTTGACATGGATCAGGTGCACATGTTCCACTTACACTTTTTCATTTGTGTATTTTACATTCACATGATTTTTACATACATACACATAAGTATTTTACATTACATTTTTACACATACATACATACATATTTGACTACTTGATTGTTTTCTCCTTGTAGGTCCGGCCATATGAGAAACAAGTAGTCAAATGGGGCAAAAACAACAACGTTGAACAAAAACACTTCACGACAACACACACCATACTAACCATGTAGGTACATCAAACACGTCAGCAGTTACACATGTGTTTCAACCCTAGGTTCACTCTCATCACTTTATTGTGCATTTTCATATTTAGTTTCCATGCTCCACCATATTTTTATCATTCCACGCTTTGTCTAGTCCTTCGAAATGTTTTCTACTCCAACGAAATCGATACCTGATGGACAAGATCCGAAGATGTAGACGGATAAGGAGGTCGATGTAGATAAGACGGGCGCACACGAGAAATTCGCACAATAGATCCGAGTAACCTGCAAGACACCGATGCTTGACAGAAAAAGATGGCGTTAAAAGATATTTGGGTGGACTGCCCGAGAAGCGGGTCCGGGAAGTGATAAGCTTCCTTGGCGGATGTCAGTCCACGTTTTCAATTAAGTAAAGAAGCATACATGATAAAAGATGTACATGTAAGACTAGATTTTCTGATTATAGTAATGAAACCGAATTTAAACAGCAGACAGAAAGCTACAAAAAATAGGAAATTATGAAATAAAGCTGGATTTGTGTTACCTATGTCCTTTTACCTATCTGCAGGATGATCGGCGTCGATTATGTAGAATCGGCGTCGATCGATGATGCGATCGGCGTCGACTGATGTGATCGGCGTCAACTAAAACAGATCAGCGTCGATTGAAAGCAGATCAGTTGATCAGGGACAGTGCAAGAAGATTCAGAAATTGGAAAGTGATGGACAGATAGTCGACGTCTGTTGGATGTGCTGAAATCGGTAAGATACTGGAACAGAGTCACCAGAGGATCGATGGATACGTGCGATGTTGATGTGATAGGAGCAGAGTAATGGTGCTCCTCTCAGGGATTGATTCGGACAGGATCTGCCCTCATTTGATACACTTGATGCTAAAAGATTTCTCTTTCTTACAACCTGTGTCTCTTTCGCGATCTGTCTCTCTCTCTCTCTCTGTTCGTGCGTTCGTTCTCTGTTCGTGTGTGCTTTTCGGTCCCTAGAACTGAGTTCTGGACTTGTATTTATAATCGGCGCCGCTCCTAGAAAATCGGCGCCGACCGTATAGGTCGGCGCCGATCGCGGGACAGACTCCCGAGATGGCAAAAATGATTGATTTCTAGAAAGATGAGAATTACCCCAAATACGGGAAATATCCCGCTTGGGGAAAAGGAAAAATAGGGGGATACATAGATAGAATAAATTTGGGGTAGATAAGTGATTAGGATACATGGGAAGAGGTGTAATTAAATATTTAATATTTAATTACTCACTGGTAAGATACAATGGGGTGAATTAAACTTAGGATAGGTGTTTAAATCACAAATCGGATAATATCCCAAGGGGATAGTGGTGACGTAAACGTGCCCCAGGTTACCTAAGCAGGTAAACGAATGTGAGGGACACTAAATTGAGTAACCAATTTTAAGTGTCTACATTTTGCCCCTTTTTGTCAAGTAACTTGCGATAAGCAAGGTTATGAGACAAAAACAAAGAGATGGAAGAAGGGAAGAATGAGTGATGATGTGATCCCCCTCAAACTAGGGATGGGATGGGTGATAGAACAGACGATCCCAAGTTTGAAAGAGGTAGATGAAAATGCAGGATGCCCCAGTCGGATGTCTGGAGTAGATCTGATCATTGATGACGCATAAAAATAAATAAAAAGGCAGCAACCTAAGGAACTCACATTGGTAGGAAAAACTAGACGGTCTCGTCATGAGACGACGTTAGTACCTACAGACCCATGAGTGTAAGGAGAACTGCAAAATAGTCAGCATCTAAAGAGAGACACATTGGTAGGGACAACTAGACGGTCTGCAAAGCAGACGACGTTAGTGCCTACAGACCCGTTTAACTCCAAGCTGCCAAAAAGTACCAGTGTCCCCCGCAAAGGGAACAAAACCTGAAATAGACGGTGATATCGAAAAGATGCGCCGAAAGGCAATATTCAGCACAAAACAATGATCAGATGGATAAATAAGCCAAGCATCAACACTATGGCAAACAGACATGGAAAATCGACGGCGATCACAGTAATCGGCGACGACCAAGATAAACGGCGTCGATCAAAAAAATCGGCGCCGACCAAACGTAGCGCATATAAATATGCGAACGGAAAACGTAAACGATTTATTTTCATCGTGACGATTGATTCAGAGAGAGTCAGAATTTGAATTTGAGCACCATGGAAGCCTCTGGGAGCGGTCAGAAGCGCAGGAGGACACGACCTGGGGTAAGTGGTTCTTCTTGAACTCGTTGTTCTTAGTTTATTTTTGTTTGTTTGTGGGGGCAATGGTCCAATTTATGCCCGGACAGTCAGTCGGCGTCGATTGGTAAAATCGGCGTCGATTGGTATTAATCGGCGTCAATTGATATCGGCGTCGATTGGAAATAAACGACGCTGATTTTATCAATCGACGCCGATTGGAATAGATTAGATTTTTGTTGTTGTTTTGGATGTTGTGATAAATGAGACTAATATTGCTCTTGCTGTCGTGGGTGCAGGCACGAGAGGCTCTACACATGAGGGATGCTATTCCCGAGTTACTGGAGACTATTCTCCCAGATGTGACCGATGCAGATTGGCGGCATCTAGAGTTAGCCGGGCTCGGGGGCTTCAGATACTACAGACGAGTGCCGCGGGATGTGGAGCTGATGCGGGCACTAGTGCGACGGTGGGACAGCCACACGTGCACTTTTTGGTTTAGGACGGGTGAGATGACCATCACCCATGAGGACATATACAGGATTCTGAGATTGCCGATCACTGGGGACCCTATCGAGATTACACCACGAGAGCAGCAGCAGAGGGCCCTAGTTCGATTATATGGAGACAGGGCAGATGACTCAGAGATAGTGTCCGGGGCAGTGAGGATAGCCTCACAGTACAGACAGGATAGTCCCCGGAGCAGACGGATAGTGCTGATTCAGATGGCTATATCCTACTTTGCTCTTCCAGATTCAGGAGGTGGGAGATTCCCACTGTTGTTATTAGACTGTGTTTGCGACATTCTGCAGTTCAGGCAGGTGTTTGCTTTTGCTGATGCCCTGATAGCTCAGATATACCATGAGCTATGGATGTACACCACAGGCCGGAGGACAGGTATAGATGTCAGTTTTGTGCTCCATTGCTGGGCCTATGAGCATATAGCGGTGATCAGGCCATCCGGGCTTCCTTGGATGCCAGCAGCAGTGGGAGGTGTTGATTATGGATTCCGGCGATGGCGGGCTGACATGGCCGTTGGGGATACAGGGAGATCGGCTGATTGGTACAGCGAGCGTTTCAGGACGCTGACACCGGATCAGGTCATTTGGAGGCCATATCGGGCATTTCCGACATGGGCTGGTCAGGATGCCCACTTGGTGGCACTGAGACGGAGCAGGGTGGTTAGGGGCCGCAGGCCTGATATGTGGGAGCGAGTCCCGTTTATGCGGGTATTGAGACAGTTCGGCCTAGTGCAGACAGTGCCAACCACCTACACGCCTTATAGGCGGGATAGCAGGGAGACTGATCTGCCGATTTTGATCCCGGCAGATCCACTGAGAGAGGCCCCACCCTCCACAGACAGCGATGATGACGCAGGGGTAGATGAGGGCTACGCAGCATGGTATGATACAGAGCTTCCACGACATCTCCCGGCATCTATAGATGCCGACGAGGATGACATAGCTGCGATGCTGGATAGACTGGAGGGAGAGCATGCCACCCTGATACAGACACATCAGGTAGCTCTTGAGGAGATCAGGGCTTTGACAGAGGAGAGGGATGCCCTAATTTTGGAGAGAGACACCACTCGCCAGGAGCGAGATATAGCGATCCAGCAGAGGGATCGCTACCTTCGACACAGGGAGGCCCTCAGGGCCAAATATGGGGAGACAGGCACCATGTCGGAGTCCGGCACACAGGGTACGACCCTAGGAGGAGCACCACCAGCAGCGCCAGCAGCCCCAGCAGCACCAGCAGCACCATTACGAGCACCGGGTACTGTGAGCTTGAGCACATATCAGTCTCTCCTTGCTGAGGTGAGATACTATGAGGATGCCTTAGCGCAGCATGCCCCAGATGTGCCTCGGTACGGGGCGAGGAGGAGATCAGCGATGGCTACAGCGAGCGGGGCCTCAGGCGGAGGGAGCACCGGGAGAGACCGAGGTGGGCCGAGACCTCCAGCAGCAGGTGCATCCAGCTCGATAGGCGGCGGTCAGGAGAGACAGCCTGGTCCAGAGGAGGGTGGAGGAGATAGTGTCCTCCATGCATCGGACTTTACCATATAGGGATTGATGTATTTTGTATCTGTATAGTGATGTAGCCTCGATTGGAAGGCATTGTATAGATGGCTTGATTGAAAGCCACCCATTTTTGTTGTACAGACACACATGTATATATAGATTCATCATTTTATTTGTCATATAATTGTTCTCATGCTTTTGATGTTGATATACATGGATAGATGTAGCATAATTGTGATGGATCTAAATATAGACTGATAGATGATGAATAGATGTGATTGGATAGATATAGACTGATAGAGGATAGAAATAGATGTGATTTGATGGATATAGATATGTGGATATAATTTTGATGAAAATAGAGATAGATAGATGCAATGTAACTTGGATGATACAATGGATAGATAGATAGATGTGATTGATGTATGGATTTTATTTTGATGAAAAATGGATATAGATAGATGTAGTGTAACTTGGATGCACCAGTTTTTCGATATTTTGATGGATAGATAGATAGATGTGATTGATGTACTCGGCATGGTTGAGATGTTAATTTAATTTTTATGAAAATAGATAGCCAGAGCCACATGTGTTGATAATAGATGCTTTGATAGATAAGATGAAATTAGATAGAAGATAAATTTTGATTGAATTAACATGTGAAATGTCAATTTGACTAGATGAAAAACAAAGAATAATGGGGAATACTCTTTGCGAGAGCCAAGGAGGTAATGAAAACGACCTTGACTAGGAATAAAGAAAATATACCCGGATAAGAAAGAAAATGACAAGTTGGACTCCCAACCGACCATAGATAGAATCTAGATAGGAAATCACAATATCATGCATGTAAGGCCCTATATGAGGTTAAAATAAACCTGACACTAACTAGCCGCAAAACAGATCTAGGAGGGAAACGAAAGGAGCAGTAAGTACGTATCTTGTCGGAATTTACAAGGGACAGAATACATGTCCATAGTGGGAAAATAGGATTCTCCATATGATCGACAAAAGGTCTTAAATCTCAGCTTCATGATTTTGGCAGAAAAGCAAACTGATCAATGCGGGAAGTTTGCTTGATATGGAAAGACTGATCAATACGGGAAGTCTTTCAGTGATGCTAAAAAGTGTATAAACTGACTGAAAGGCTGATTAATTGCAAGAAGCCTTGAATATATCTTTGAGAAACAGCCGTCCTTCAAGGGAGCGGTCTGTATTTTGAATTTCAATGATAGCCATCCTTCGAGGGTATGGTCTATATTTTTTTTCTTTTTGATTCATTTGATAATGTAGGGATAGCTGTCCTTCAAGGGATCAGTCTATCTTTTTGGATAGCATCTTTTTTTTTTTTTTTTTTTTTTTTTTTTTTTGAAAATCTTTTTGGAAGAAGCTGAGTTTAGACCTAGATAGATCAGATGGAGGGGAAGAGAACATAGAAGAACATGCACTCATGCCCCGAGTAGATCCGATTAAGATAAACACTTGGGACAGATAAAGGGGTGATTAAGGTATTCCTACCATGAGGAGGAACATATCCAAAAGAAACATGCAATGAGTAGAGCCGCGATACTCATATTTTAAGGTAAAAGAGGCAGTAGGCGGAGAACCACATAGTTTCGAATCACCATGAAAGTATATGACTGGTTGTTTAGATGGATGAAAGATCTGTGTTGCGACTAGACTTGTGTAAGATAGATTTTAACAATAGAAGGGCCGTAGATGCAAGGCATTAAGAGGTTCCGCTTCAGGTATACCATCCATGGAAGATAGACGATAAGCCCCAGACCCATATTTATGAGTGATAATGTATGGGCCCATCCAGTTGGGAGCAAACTTACCACGTTGACTTCTTTCGAGTGTAGTGACATTTTGATTTTCTTTAAGAACAAGATCCCCAATTTTGAAGTCACGGTGCTGCAAGTGCTTGTTATAAGCACGTTTGACACGCTCGAGATAGACTTGATGATGTTCAAGAGCGTTGAGACGCCGCTCATCTAATAATTCAAGTTGTGCTAGACGAGTTTGACGATAGTCTTCATCAGAGACGAATTCTCTAAGAGAAACACGGAGAGATGGGATTTGGACTTCCAAAGGAAGAACAGCTTCAGACCCATAGACGAGAGAGAAGGGAGTAGCACCAGTAGGAGTACGAATGCTAGTCTGATAAGCCCAGAGAGCAAAAGGGATATGTAAATGCCAATCCCTACCAGCTCGACTAGTTACCTTTGCGAGGATATTACGCAAAGTTTTATTGGAAGCTTCGGCTTGACCATTAGCTTGAGGATAGTATGGAGAAGAAAAACTGAGTTTGATATTGAAAGCGTTGCAGAGGTTCTGCAAATCAACATTCTTGAAAGACTTGCCATTATCTGTGATGAGTTTGTGTGGAACGCCAAAGCGACAAATGATGTGTTGATAGACGAAATCAACTATGGGTTTAGCCTTTGTTGAAGAAAGAGGGATAGCCTCCACCCACTTAGTAAAGTACTCAGTGGCAGTAATGATAGAATGATGACGTTGTGAAGAACGGGGATTGATGAGACCAATAAGATCAAGACCCCATTGCGAAAAAGGCCACAAATCCGCCGTAGGTTGCAAAGCTTGACTAGGGATGTGTGTGAGATTGGAATGTTGTTGACACTTGACGCATTTCTTAGTGTATTCACAACAATCTTGATTAAGAGAAGGCCAATAATATCCCAAACGTAAGATGCGTTTAGCCACAGCCAAGCCACTAAAATGTCCACCACAGATACCGTCATGGACCTCCTGGATGGCTTTAGATGATTCATGGGTTTTGAGGCACCGAAGCAAAATACCATCAAAGCCGCGTTTGTAGAGAATCCCGCCTAGAATAGTATAGCGATTAGCGCGTTGGATAAAAGATCTTCTACCATTGGAAGTCAGATCTGGGGGAAGCACCGAATGAGATAGATAATCAACAATTTGTTGATACCACTCATCCTGAGTATGGGTTGTGACAGCATGGATTGAAGTTAGTTGCCTAAGATGAGATGGTTGATCTAATCATTGTACAGCCACATAAAGTCGCGAGTCTTCGGTAAAAGGTGGGATAAGTGAGGCTAACGAAGCCATTGTGTCTGCGAATCGATTTGCAGTGCGAGGAATAGCTTGGATAGTGAATTTATCGAAAGATTGGAGTTGAGCAAGAACGATGTCACGATATTTTTGAAGGATATCATTCTTGCATTGATAGACACCCGTGACTTGATTAACGATGAGTTCAGAATCACCAAAGATGTCAATATGACGAGCGCCGAGATTAATGGCATTTTGGAGACCTAAGACAAGAGCTTCGTATTCAGCCATATTATTGGTGCACTCAAAGTTCAATTTGTGTGCGACTGGGATAGGCGTACCCCAAGGAGGAATCATCACGAAACCCGCACCTCCCCCTTGCTGACATTTGGATCCATCAAAGAAGAGCTTTACTTTAAATGGAGATAGACCAAAATCAATTTGTTGGATATATTCATCGGGGAATTGAGCAAGGGGGTCTTGAGTGTCCGGAAGAGGAGCATCAGCTAATTGATCTGCAATAACCTGACCCTTGATAGACTTTTGCGGGATAAACTCGAGGTCAAATTCTGTCATAAGCATGAGCCAACGAGTGATACGATCATTGTGATAAGGCTTTGCATGAATTGTCTTGAGTGGATTGACACTTGTGACAATATAAGTTTTGTGATTAAGGAGGTAATGACGAAGCTTAGAAGTTGCGAAGAAGAGAGCACAACATAGCTTTTCAGCTTCGGAGTAACGTGTTTCATACTCATGGAGGGTGCGACTGATGTAATAGACAGCTTGTTCTTTACCGCAAGTGTCCCGATGCGAAATCATGGCTCCCAGAGCATGGTCAGTCACAGAGATATAAAGATAGAAAGGCTCCCCCTCGCGTGGAGGTGTAAGCACAGGTGGAGAAAGAAGATAAGCTTTGAGATCATCAAAGGCCTTTTGGCAATGTTCATCCCATTCAAAATGAACATTCTTACGGAGGAGATGATGAAAAGGCTGACAACGGTCCGACAATTGTGAGATAAAACGACGCACTGATTGAAGACGTCCTTGGAGACTGCGGAGTTGCTTTAAGTTAGAAGGGGGAGGCATCTCAAGGATAGCTTTTATTTTTGCGGGGTCTACTTCAATACCCCTAATGGAAATGATAAAACCTAAAAGTTTACCAGTGAGAACGCCAAACACGCACTTAGATGGATTTAGACGAAGACAAAAGCGGATAAGCCTCTCAAAGAGAGGTGCAAGGATGAAAAGATGATCCTGACGACGTTTGGACTTACCGAGGAGATCGTCAACGTAATCTTCCACAGTTTTGTGTAAGAGATCATGGAAGATGTAGGTCATTGCTCGCTGATAGGTTGCCCCTGCGTTCTTAAGACCAAAAGGCATGACGCGATAGCAAAAGGTCCCCCAAGGAGTTATGAAAGAAGTCTTATGTTGGTCTTCTGGTGCGATGAGAATTTGATTATATCCAGAGAAACCATCCATAAGAGAAAGCATCTCATGACCCGCAGTTAAATCCACGAGTTGGTCGATATTAGGTAGAGGAAAATCATCTTTTGGACAAGCAAGATTAAGATCCCGGAAGTCGGTACAAATTCAAATTTTCCCAGTAGCCTTAGTTACTGGTACTACATTGGAAACCCATTGTGGATAATCAATGGGTTGGATGAAGTTAGCCGAGAGCAAGCGCTGTAATTCTTCTTTAACAAGAAGGGCTACTCTAGGGTGCATTTTACGTAATTTTTGTTTAACTGGCTTGATGTTAGGAAGAGTAACGATATTGTGGACCACAATATCGGGATCGAGTCCGGGCATATCCTCATATGACCAAGCAAAGGCTTGACGATGGTTGGAAAGAAAAGTGGTAAAATCTCCTAACTCCTGTGGATTAAGGGATTGGCCGACCTTAATGATGCGAGGGTCTTCAGAAGTCCCTATATTAAGGTCGACAGTGGCTTCGTTGAGAAGCGTAGACGTGTCAGAAGGAATAGTCTTGGGAAGATATGAATCCTCTGCCCCCAGATAGGTGAGGACAGAATCATCATCCGCACAGTGGATAGTGTTGATAGTAGGAGAGTCATCTCCAACTATTTCAGGGAAGATTAACGGTATGGAAGCGGACCGGTTGCTAGTCTTATAGGCTAGCGGCCCTAAGGAAATGGTATTGATCAAAAAAAAAAGTTAGGTGGGATGGAAATGTCGTCGTCCACATCGAGTGATGCTTCTGACTTAGCGGGAGAAGATGGTTCCTCAATAGGAAGAGGCTCATCGAGAATAGTGACGGTGGCTTTTGAAAGAGGTTTAAATCCTAAACCAAATTTTTGATGTGGCATGAGAGTAGGAATGGATGTGAGGTCATGCACACCTTGCTCATATTTTCCTAGACCAAAACCCTTCCACGCGCATCGATATAGATAAGTTTTTGCAAACGTGGGATTTTGTAGATAATCGAACCCTGTTAAGTAAGGTTTGGTCCTAGGAGGAGAATCTGGGTGATAATGAGGCGTATCAAGACCACCATAGATGAAATTAGTCTGTTGATTGGGCAGACCAATGGTGACGATGCGACCGAGACCTGGTTGATACTCAGGTTGTTTGTCCGGTCTACCATACTCACTAGGATTGAGATGGGCGTCGAAAGAAAAGAGAGGAAGCTCTCCCAGTGAGAAACGCTGCAATGTCTCTTCTAGATTTTGTAAATCCGGTAGTTTGGTTGCAGGTATGGAAGAAGATGAGGCCCCGTCAGGAGAAGAAGTATTTTCCTTTAGAGGGGCAGACCTTGTGGTCATGTCGCATTGTGCGGAAGGAAAAGGATCTCCTGGATGAGTATATATTTTGCCCTCATATTGATATTTTAAGCATCGATGGAGGGTGGATGGGACACAATGCATTGCGCGAATCCAGGAGCGTCCGAGGATCATATTATAGTGGAATTTTCCTTCGACAATGTAGAAGAGTTCATGAAGCAGCTTCTTACCTACTCGAATGGGTAAGACCACAGTTCCTAAAGTAACTGCTAACTGATCGTTAAATGATCGAAGGGCGAAAGGCGGGGGTGACACTACGTTTTTTGGTAATTTAAGTTGCTCAAATGTGTGCGAGGAGATGACGTTGAGTGCAGCTCCACTGTCGATCATAACGCGTTTTAACGTGGTGTTGTCGATTTGGACTGTGATAAAGAGGGGAGCCTCCAAATCCTCTGAAGAAAGAGGAGGAACTTCCGAATCTTCAAAAGAAATGGCGGTTGATGGTCTATTCAATCCAACAACCAACTCGTAGGGCTGGGGCTCATCTGAATTTACTGCGATGCGACGCAGACTATCAATCAGAGCCTGGCGATGTTGTGGAGAGGATTGGATGAGGTCAAAAAGAGACATTTTGACCGGAGCCTGAGTGAGTTGTTTCATAACACTCTCCTCAACTGACACGGGAATTTGAGCCCGAGGGGCAGCACGAATAGAGACCCGAGGTCGTGGGGCCAATGAGGAAGGAGGAACTCCTTCAGGGGCTGCAGAAATGATAACCCGTGGTCGAGATGCTGTAGAGGAAGATGGATTATCATAGTGTTGGGTTCTAGTGGCAATATGGATTGTATCAATTTGAGAAGGTGGAAGGTCAATTGGAGTGGAATCACTAGAGGTCTGAGTGGATCGTTGGGGCTCAGATGGGGCTAAGATGACAGGAGATACTTGTTCCTCCTCCTCCAGCAAAAGATCACTTTCTTCCAAAAGGTTGTTGACAACAGCTTGAAGAGCTTTACATCCCTCAGTATCATGACCCGGGGTACGGTGGTAAGCGCAAATTAGATCAGAGTTAAACCAGGTAGGTTTAACTCCTTTAGGGTTATAGGGTTTAATCGGAGGAAGGGATATGGATGAAGATTGGATAAGTTGGCGAAGGATTTCGGTGTAGAACCTGGTAGATGAAGATGAGGATAGAGGTGATGAAGGTGCCTCTTTTGCCTTAACAGACTGCCGAGGCAAAAGAACCTGCATGTTAGGTTTGACAGTCTTTTTATGGATCATCTTATTCTTTTGGACACTTGGGGGAGCAGTCTTGGGCATTTGAGATGGAAGTAAGTGAGACATGATTGATTTTGGTGGAGGAGGAACCCCTAAAATAGATTTTGAAGATGACGGAGATGTGACAAGTGTTGTGGTCTTCAAAGATAAAGGAGGTTGTTTGGTCGAATTTACTGATGATTTAGATAATGTCGATTTAGATGAGGAAGAAGCTCCCAAAGTAGGTGTAATCGGAGGGACATAGGGTGCCCTGGCTTTTGGTAATGAAGATGATGATCCTGATAGAAGAGGTGGCATCTTGTTAGTAGGTAAATCCACTTTTCGGGGTGTTGGTGAAGAATGTGTTGTAGAAGAAGATGATGGTTTTGATAAGTGTGTAGAAGAAGACGCCTTCTCAGCGGATAAATCCAATCTTTTATGGGGCGTAGAGAGAGATTTTTGTGGGAAAGCACCAAGGGTCTTGATGGTTCGAAATATGGGCTTTCCTTTTTCAGGGATGGTGACAACTTCAACGGCATAAGGTGATTGTAACCTTTTCGGAGGAAGCAAGTGGGGAGGTACTGATGGCGCAATGTTAGATTTTGGTTGTCTCGGTTTAAGTTCAGGAACCGAGCGTATAGGTGTTGGTGCTACTTCTTTTGATTTTCCTTTAATGGGCGAAGCAGCACTAGTGGTGGAAGAAGTGAGTGATGAAGAAGCAGTTCCTTGCGAAGGGACTACTTCTGGTGCAGTAATTATGGGTGGAACTACTGTTGGAAAAGAGACAGGAAGAGTCAAAATCGAAGACGCTTCCGTCAGAGTTGGCACAATTATAGGTACGTTCACCAGGGGCATAGTTGCAGCGAGAATGGGAGCAACAGAAGTAGATGTATCTGTAGTGGAAACTCGAAGGGATGTAATTGCCTCGAGCATTGAAAGAATGTTCGATGATGAGACAGATGAGGATGACACTGTCTCGGGTATGGATGGAAGGTGAGACAAAGGAGTGGAGAGAGATGAACCCGTATCTAGCAATGTAGGAATATTCAAAGACAGGCTATCGGAAGATGGTGGAATTTCAGTGATTGGCGAAGTGGAAGGAGGTTCTGATTCGGTTGATGTATTCGCAGATGGCTTGGTTTCAGAAGAAGATTCTTCAGTAGAGATGAAGTTGATAGTATGAGTGTTTGGTTTTTGAGACTCTGAAGCATTATGGTTCGGGGAATGATTAGGAAAGGGTTGTTTAAAAACATCCATTGCCTGATTTGGGGGAGCATTTGGGTTATCCAGAATGAGCTCGCCTTTATCAATGAATTTCTGGACAAGATTTTTGAAAGTCTGACATCGTTCGATGTCATGACCTTTGGTTCTATGATAATGACAGAAATCATTTTCTCTATACCAGAATGGACGTTCTTGGCTTTCATCGATATTCCTAATAGGGGGAAGTTCGATCATGCGAACTTCCAACATTTTCTCTAAGATAGAGGCATATGATTCCCCCAATGGAGCGAAGGATCGAGATGATGAAGTCCCTTTTCGAGAAGATGAGGAGTCTCTTCGTGGTGTTTGATTAGAAGTATTATCGGCTCGTGATGTTTTTAATACGATGGCATTGGTGGATCCCTGATTCTTGTCTTTAGAAGGGGAAGAATTTGGTTTGGTAAACCGAGAAAAATCGGGTTTAGATTTAGAGCGAAGTTTTAGCTTCCCTTGTTCAATGGCGCGAGATTCAAGTTTGCGTGCCATTGTAAAGGCTTCTTCAAAGGTATGAAAAGTTTGGATCCTTAAAGTGGAAGAAATGTGATTAGCACAAGATCGAGTAAACAACTCGATTTGTTGGGATTGAGGAAGGGAGAAAGACAATTGGTTGATTATCCCTCTCCAACGAGCGACAAAGTCTGCAATAGACTCATCATCGAATTGACGAATGTTATAAAGATCTGTAATCGAGATCTTATGCGCGATATTTATTGAAAAGTTTTTCAACAAACATCTGGGCCAATTGAGAGAAAGAAAACAAGGAATGTTGAGGAATGTTATTGTACCAGTCTAAAGCAGGACCTGCTAGAGACATAGGAAAGGTACGGAGCATAAGCTCCTGATCCTGGACTATGAGGTAGCAAGCATGTTTGAATGCTCGCAAATGTTGTTGAGGGTCCTCCCGACTATGAAACTTTGAAAATTTAGGAAGTTCCCATTGGGGAGGATAAGGCTTAAAAGCCACTGAGGGGTGAATGGGTTCATTACACACTTCTTCAAAGGAGTATGAAGGACGAGCCCCTTTTGTGGAGGCTTCCAAGTCTGCGATTTTCTTGAAGAGAATTTGAACCACGTCAGATTGAGGAGGAGGCACACTGGCATGTCCTACATAAGAAGCAAATGGTGGATGTTGTTGAGGTGTCAACGGAGGATTCATCTGTTGATTGATAGGATGATAAGAGGAGTAACCAGGCGTTCTGGGTGACACCTGGTGGGGTATTTGCTGTGAAGTACCTTGTGTATAGGCAGGCTGTGAGATAATAAGTGGTTGAGAAAATGAAGGTTGGATGACGGGTGGAGCCTGTGATTGGTGGACTCCTATGCTTGTTGACTGAATCGGGATAGATTGAGGAACATGAGTGCCAATTTGATTGGACATATTGGGGAACAAGACCTGAAAGGGGCCTTCTACTGCCGGATTAGGCATTAAGGGTGCTGATGCTAAAGGATGGGTGAAGGTCACTGTTGCTGGAATATTGGAAGAAAAACCCACTAGAGGACGGGAAGCAGGAACCAACTGACTATTCGGAGGGGGTTGGCTCATAAAGGGGTATTGACCTTGGGATACAATGGAGGGCATAGATGAATTAACAGCAATATGCGGGTGCGCAGACACATTCATCATAGCCAGGGCAGAGGACCTCTCAGAAGTAGGTTGTGGAATATTCGAGGTCACTGCGGTGTTAGGAATAGGTAAGACTATTTGAGAACTAGTCGATATGGTTGGTGGAAGAGAAAAAGGAGGCACAGGGGCACCGTCCTTCTCCGTGACTCGAGGCAAGAGAGATGATGCAAACTGTTCTACAAAGGCCTGGGATGGTTCACGAGAATAATCGTACACTTGCTGGATTGGTGGTCCTTGATCAGATATTTGAATAGACTTGTGTACTAGGTAGTCCATAAGGGCTACCGGATTGCGATCGAGGAACGCCTGAAATTCAGGATCCCCGCGCGGAACATACTCTGAGTCAGAAGTAGATGATATTTCTGAAGGACTAGGGGAAGCTGGACGTGATGGGGTTGCTTTGGCTTGAAAGAAAGGATTATATGACCAGGATGGGGAACCAACTAGCAGCGGTCCCGAGGAAGATTTGGGGGTTGCCGAAACATCCACACTAGTGGTAATCTCGGAAGAAGAAGGAGCCAGTTGAGCCATTCTTCTAGATTGTAACCGAGTGATGACCGTCATAAACACGCAGAAAAGAAAATTGACCTAACTAATGCACAGACAATTCAAGCAGCGCAGATGATTATCTCCTTTAAGTTTTGATGCTTTTAAGAAAGAAAATGTTAGGGAAGGCTTTTTAGAACAGGAACTACTCAAATAGCCAAACTAAGGATGGTTTGGGGAATGTTTGGTGAGGAGTCCCGAAGGCACTTCAGTAAAAGACCGGTACGTGGCTTGATATAGGGGCCTACCCCCGCACTTCACACACCGCTGCGATAAGGGAGTCGGGTGCTTTGCCAATATATACCAGAATCTTCCGTGAATTTATAGCGCGGCCTGAGTACCGCGTAGGCTCTTCCTCTTGGATATCACTTCCAAGTAGGCGAGGCCAGGGAAGGAGTTTTGTTTAAATGCTTTATACCTAGTGATTTTGGCTTTGTGTGCAAGGGTGAAAAATAAAAATCAAATAGTGTCACTACCGATTTTGATCAATTTTCCAGCCTAATTAAAACTAGATGAGAAACATGCAGCAATGACAAAGAAAAGATTCTTTTTAAGCACTTAAAAACGAAGTGTTTGATTTCGATGAAGACAAGTCAAACAAATTCTTTCCCAAATGCGATTAAATTCCTTTTAAGCACCAAAAATTGAAATGTTTGGATGTGATAGACAACCAAACAAAGAAATCCTAAAAAGGAGAAAACACCGTAAAAGAGAAATACCTGTAGATTTAGCTCTCCAAGGTGTGTGGACTTCAAAAAGTGCGTTGTTGAGCTCTTCCCCTCGAACAATCCCACGATCAAGCAAAGTGCTCCACAAGAAGAGGTTAAGCAAACAACAAACAAGATCCGGAAAGATGTATCCCGATAATGATGAAACGAAAAATTTCTATTCTAAGGAAATAGAAAAATTTCAAGATAACGATTCCGCATAAAAAGCAAGATTGAAATGATCGAAAAGAAATGCTCAAGCAGAACTGATAGAAATCAGTGAAGAAAAAGAATCAAAGCTCAAAACTAGAAAAGAAATGAACTTACCAATAAGGGACTTTGGTTGGGTCCCACCGGGCGTGCCAGAATGTAGATCAAGGATTTCGCGCTTGTTACCTGTCCAAGTTAATGCACCAAACTAAACACAAAAACCCTGAAAAACTCCAATGAAATCGATACCTGATGGACAAGATCCGAAGATGTAGACGGATAAGGAGGTCGATGTAGATAAGACGGGTGCACACGAGCAATTCGCACAATAGATCCGAGTAACCTGCAAGACACCGATGCTTGACAGAAAAAGATGGCGTTAAAAGATATTTGGGTGGACTGCCCGAGAAGCGGGTCCGGGAAGCGATAAGCTTCCTTGGCGGATGTCAGTCCACGTTTTCAATTAAGTAGAGAAGCATACATGATAAAAGATGTACATATAAGACTAGATTTTCTGATTATAGTAATGAAACCGAATTTAAACAACAGACAGAAAGCTACAGAAAACAGGAAACTGTAAAATAAAGCTGGATTTGTGTTACCTGTGTCCTTTTACCTATCTGCAGGATGATCGGCGTCGATTATGTATAATCGGCGTCGACTGATGTGATCGGCGTCTCGAAGAATCGGCGTCAACTAAGATCGGCGTCGACTGAAAGTAGATCAGTTGATCAGGGACAGTGCAAGAAGATTCAGAAATTGGAAAGTGATGGACAGATAGTCGACGTTTGTTGGATGTGTGAAAGTCGGTAAGATACTGGAACAGAGTCACCAGAAGATCGATGGATGCGTGTGATGTTGATATGATAGAAGCAGAGTAACGGTGCTCCTCTCAGGGATTGATTCGGACAGGATCTGCCCTCATTTGATACACTTGATGCTAAAAGATTTCTCTTTCTTACAACCTGTGTCTCTTTCGCGATCTGTCTCTCTCTCTCTCTATTCGTGCGTGCGTTCGTCTGTTCGTGTGTGCTTTTCGGTCCCTAGAACTGAGTTCTGGACTTGTATTTATAATCGGCGCCGCTCCTAGAAAATCGGCGCCGACCGTATAGGTCGGCGCCGATCGCGGGACAGACTCCCGAGATGGCAAAAATGATCGATTTCTAGAAAGATGAGAATTACCCCAAATACGGGAAATATCCCACTTGGGGAAAAGGAAAAATAGGGGGATACATAGATAGAATAAATTTGGGGTAGATAAGTGATTAGGATACATGGGAAGAGGTGTAATTAAATATTTAATATTTAACTACTCATGGGGTGAATTAAATTTAAGATAGGTGTCTAAATCACAAATCGGATAATATCCCAAGGGGATAGTGGTGACGTAAACGTGCCCCAGGTTACCTAAGCAGGTAAACGAATGTGAGGGACACTAAATTGAGTAACCAATTTTAAGTGTCTACACCTACATACTCAGTCATATTCTATCATCCTATGTTATTTTATCCTTGACTAGGAACCTAGGCTAGTACTAGGGTGCCCATGGGCACCCTGGTGCCACCAGGGGTGCCTCGGTCCATTTTGAACTTTCTTGCCATCTTTTGGGCTCTTTATAGTCATTTTAGCTTCTTATCTTTTAGGTGGTCAGCCATTTTGGGGTTAATTACAAAATTAGATCAAGAGAATCCTATAAATATAAAGTTATGAGACCATAATTAGGGACCAAACACTAGTCACTACTATCATCCATCTAGAGTTGGATCCATCTATTACATTGGAGATCACTTATATCCACATAGCTCCATCACAAGGCACAAGGCTAGGACATCTACATCACACACTTCATAGGGGGGGATCTATTCTATTCCATGCACGCATACAATTACATTTACTACATTTAGTTATTTCTCGATACTTCAAAAATTGTGACTGACATAAGAGCACCTAGGGCACATTATGCACACACTCACCATAACTATATTTGGTTCTGACATGTAGTACAATAGCAAGCCCACTGTTGTGGCAGATGAGGTTAGTTCAAACCATTCATTTACATCTTTCTTTTTTTAGGGTTTTGATACTCCTTCGTATTTTACAGGTATTTTCATCATCTTGGATTATTGGTGACATCTAAAGCAGTACAAAAAACTTATACAATGGTCAATCAGGGTTTTAGACCATCTACTGAACCTATAAAGATCAGTTCCAAAGATTTTTCACATACCACGGTTCATATTTTATAGACCAGAGAGCTCATAGGCACTCCAGTCCCTCTCTAAGAACTCCAGTCCATATAGACATCCAAGATCCATCCTTTTCGGGGATTCTACATAGTCATTCCTACTTCTAGACTCTCCAATCACCACTGTGACATTGTCCTATGAGCATATTCTATTTATATGATTTCCTTCCTCTTCCTTCTTGCACATTAGGGTTATCATTTCCTTTTGCATAGTTTTCTAGGTCATTTACATACTTATTTACTACATTTATTTACTTTTTTTATATTTGTTCATAGTTTAGATTAACTATCCCCATATCCACATTTTTAGTTAATCACTATTACTAGACTTGATATTGCTTATACAGTAGGGATTACTTCAAGGTTTATGCAGGAGCCTTATCAGGATCACTGAAAGTTCACAAAAATAATTTTGAATTATATTAAGGGAAGCATTAATTTTGGTTTACATTATATGTCTTCTAAAAATACATATTTATATGGATATTCTGATTTTTACCATGTTGGTGATGTGATAGATTGAAAGTCTATAACTGTATATGTATTTAATTTTGGTGCAGGTGCCATTACTTGGAGCAGTTAAAAAACCAACAGTTTCTATTTCTTCTACTGAGACAGAATATAGAAGTGGAATGGAATCAACGAAATAATTCATGTGGCTGAAGTAGCTATTAGAAGAGATACATGTGGAAGATAAAGGAAATAATTCTCTTCTCTGTGATAGCCAGAGTTGCATTGCTATCGCTAAAAATCTAGTTCAACATCAAAGGATAAAGTATATCGAGATACGTATGCACTTTATTTGAGAGAAGGTTCTCTATGGTGATATAGATCTTGGGTACTACCTGACCAAAGATCAAGTTGTAGACTTGTTTACAAATCCATTGTGTGTTGTGAAGAGATACACATGGAAGCTAAAGGAAGTACTCCTCTTTTGTGTGATAGCCAGAGTTGCATTGCTCTCACAAAAAATATAATTCAACATCAAAGCACAAAGTATCAAGATACATATGCACTTTATCCTAGAGAAGGTTCTCTATGGTGATATAGATCTCTAGTACTGCCTGACTGAAGATCAAGTTGCAGACTTATTTACGAATTCATTGTGTGTTGCGAAGTTCTATAAATTCTATGCAATGTTTGGACTTTCAGAGTTTCCATTGAGGGGGAGTGTGCATGGGAATACCACCTCTTAATGGCTGGTCAGTTATTTGACTCCTTCTCCTCTATACTTCTATTCTCATTTAAAATCATTGTACAAAGATCTTGTATGATCTATGTAATCTAATAGAGTTCACAAAAAATACAGTCCAATGTGCATCTATTTGTAAACGATGTCCTTGTATTACAAGAGGCTCCTAGACATGTGATATAATATTTTTTCCACGAGAAACGGTGGGAAATAGTCTGACAAATACATATGCTAACCTAAACCTTTAGGGTTTATGAAATTGTAAATCCTATTATACAAACATGTAATGTTGGCATATGGATCCCCACTTAATATTAAGGGGGAGTGTTAGAACTATAATATTAATTGTATCATAATATTTAGTTTATATTTAAATAATATAGAATAACTTATATTCTTATTATTTAACTATAAACTTTATATTATGTGGTTGGTTAATTTAACTAACTAACAATTAAATCAGGGAGGTGTGCCCTGTCACTTAAGAAGGTCAGAACCCTTCGGGTTATTTAAATACGACCATAGGTCATATTTAAGAAAATGAATATATCATGTGAATTAGTTGATCCTACTAAAAGTATAGAATAGAAGTGAGGAGGGAGTTATTGGATTGATTTTTAAAAAATCTCTGATAATGGATTAATTCTTCTATGGTTTTTACCCATTTAGAGGTTTTCCACGTTACATGTTGTGTCATTTTATAATTTACTTTATGTTGTTATTTATTTTATTTAGATGTGCACTTTTATATTTTTATATATTAATTAATGTAACCTAACACTTAATAAGGTTAATTAATGTTTATTCCACCCCTCATCTTGAAAAACTTGCCATACGTGGCATGTTGTTTCCCCTATAATAAAAACCATATAAATATATTCTTGTATTTATTTTTGAATAGGTAGCAATATAATAACATAGAGGAAAAGAATCCTAAAAAGTGGATGGGATTTATACCTTGTTAGTGTAATGATAGAGAAGAGTGTCAATATTATGCACTAATTATTTGAGATAATGTGACGTGTTTGTGTCAGTATGATTATCTGATCGATGAGTTGAGAAGACGGAGGAGGAGTAATAAGGGTTGAAGATGAAGATGGCACAGGAAATCATGTGGAAGACATTAGATGAATAAATTTGATTAACCATAAACACATAAATGAGTGAGATTATGGGATAGGCATTAAATCCCTTCTTCTTTAAGAAGTATATTAAATAGAAAAAAAAATCGTGGTAATATTTTTCGGGTCATTAACGTTGATATTAGAGATCCCACCTATCAGTGGCATATTTGAAGAACCCACTTCTCAGTTCCCAGTCTTTGAAAGTCTTGTACCGGTTGTGGCACATATTAAACAATGGTTTTGGTTGTAAATGGGTGTATAGAGGATATGAAATCAATTTGTGTTTAAAGGGATGAAAATGTAAAAAATGAGGAAAATTCAATAAATGTTTATTTTTAGTTTCAACCTTGAGTATTTGTAAGGGAATAGGTGATTCTTGAACAATCATTGATAATTGAGCCACTCTAGGGGTTGGCCATATGAACAAAAGGTGTATTTCATTTTTCATTCGAAAGAGGGATTTTTAAATTAAAACATGGGAATTAAATACCTTCATGTCCCACGCCTATTCCATGAATTAGTAAAAGTGTAAGAATTAGATCCTTTCATGTCCCATACCTATTCATTGGTGTGCTCTACCTTATACACAAATGTGAAAAGGGTTTTATACATGATTGAGATTAGGGTTTTTATTCAAATTCGGGATTAGAGTTTCTATGTAGCTACAAGGGAAAAAATAGGGTTTGTCTCTAGCCATAAGGAACATAGTTTTTACATGTGTGGAAAATGTAGGTGAAGTATGCCTTGGAATTAAATACCTACATGTCCCACACCTACTTCATGAACTAGTAAAAACACAGTAATTAAATCCTTACAAGGGAGATTCACTTGTGTGTTTTAATGGATACTTTAGATACAAGGATATGTCAAGTGGATTTAATACCCATTCATGGAATTATATTATGTATGATACAAACATAGATACATAGTTTATTTTAGTGTTGTCTAACAAAAGGAATTACATATAGAAGTCAAATTTGACACAAAACTCGTAATAATACAAAAAAAATTCGAAGATTATACTCACATACATATGCTTTTGTGTGTTTATATATATAATAGGATCATATTGTAGAATTTACAGATTTATTTGTATAATAAATTGCATGTATATCAAAATTGTAACTTAAAATTCAGTTCAATCTCTATTTCTAAATATTTCAATCTATTATATGCTCTTAATAAATATAAATTATGTAATACATTTCTAAAATTATATATTTTAAAAAAAATCTATATAAACTACCAAATATAATTAGGAAAAAGAAAAAATAATAATAACATATCTATTTTTTAATTTTTTTTAAATGGATACACCAACTTAAACCTTCAATTAAAAAATAGTATATCAAACTGTATTCTCTTAATGAAATCGAACAACACAAAACAACTTTGAAGAGTGGTACTCAAACACAAAGCAAACACTGATTAAGCCAATGGATTTTGTTCATTACCCTATACAAAATATTAAAAGAGGTAGACAATCTGTATCTGCGTACGACCTTGTAAGAGAGACGCATGGTAGACCAAGGTAATTAAACTATTTCTTAGAAATTCAGCTCACAAGAAGCACCAATTGTGTTATCCCGTCAATGCCTCGCTCATCTCCTCAAACGACTTGCTAAAACACCTGGCTAAGGTTTCGCTATCCACGTAACCTTTGGTGCCTGTCACTTGGATTCTCACAGAGCCCACGTAGCTCACTACCGTCAAAAGAAGCGTCTGCAAAACCCAAAAATATTTACTAAGGGAAAAAAATACATGCATCTTTAGTATACATATGTGACATGCAACATCAAGGAGCATTTTTTTCTGCACCTGAGGCAAACCGGACATAGAGAAATAGAAGCTTTTAACTGGAGTTTGATTCATAGCTATCTTTTCCATCGGGCCAACCATATTGGATATTAGCAACGTTGTATTTGTGAGGATGGTATAGATGGATGCAGCAGATGCCTGCGATACACAATAATGTTCAATTATTATTCAATGGAGATCAGTATTTTGGGTTTGAAATTGTGTGTGAGTTTTTCAATCGACACGTTTACAATTAACGGTTGCAATTAATCATCAGGAATACTCAGTAATGCAGAAAATTAACATACTTGTCGGCCTAATAAATTCAGTAGTCGAGTGGTAACAAACACTTCTAGTGACATTTTCTTTCTATCTATGATTTGTTTTGCTTTTCGAACGAAATCTAATGGACTCTCCATATTTGCAATCGGTATCGGAATTTGTAACAGTCCAAAGCGATTTCCCCACGGTGCTGCACTGTTAGAATCTAGCATTTCTTCCATATTCTGCAAAACCCGGATAAAAAAATTAAGATATGATATGATACTTTGCTCAGAACTAAAAGTAAATCAATGGCAGTTAGGTATTGTGGGACCTTCAGTCCGGACACTGCTCTGGTGTTCATGGAGACAAGACCTGTGACTCTTAAATTTGCCATTTTCAGTGCATTTGGTGGTATTTTATGGTCTTCTGCAGTAATACACATAATTATTCACTATCATTGCGTTATACTGAAAAACTAGAAAGCGTGTTAATTGCGTTATACTGAAAACTAGAAATAACCAGGCACAACACTATAAATACTTAAAAGTTGAGAGCACAGTGATTATCATCCAACCATGAGAAAGAGTAATCTTCAAGTATCTTTGAAAACCGTAGAATATCACCCCCATGACCACATCGTTTATCGTCTGCAAAAAATCATTAAATAACAAAGCAAGTCAGGCTTTAAATGTAAGCTCTTAATAGTTAAGAACTGAAAGGATTTAAAAAAAAAAATAGTAGACAGAAGGCATAGAACTGAAAGGATTTTAAAAAAAAAATAGTAGACAGATAGAGAAAGTTACTCCTCCAACAGAATTCTTTATTTTTCTGATTTCCTCCATGGGGAAGGTGATGGAGGACATGACTTTAGGCAGCATTTCAATCCCAGGAGGCCCCCGAATAGGAATCTTACTATCTTTTATCCACCTCATTCTCAGCATGCTAATAACAAAATCAGAAACAGTGTACCACATTACAAACACCAACATAAACAACCCATGCAATATTCCATAGAAAAAATCAGCGAAAGCCCATGAACTAGTAGTTTTCCTGGGAAGAGATTTGGATGAAGGAAAGGTTAGGGGAAGATTAGGATTGTCTGCTCTAGTGAAGAAGCAAAACAGCAAAGACATGAAGGAAATGCCGTCTCCTAAGGAATGATGCATGTTTATAATCAATGTGGCTCTTGCCGAGCTGGTATTGTAGTTGAGAAAGTGGAACTCCCAGAGAGGGCGACATTTCTGAAGAGGGGTGAGGTGTATATTACAGATATAATCATTCACAAACTCATCGTAGTCGTTCTGGCCAGGGGGAAACTCTGGAACAAACACATGATCGTCAATGTTTACATCAATTTTCTCCCAATGCAGCACTCCATGCTCATCCTCAGTCTGCCATCAAACCAGAAAAACCAAGCCTCGTAATCAATGAAATAAAGTTACAATATGTACCACTAACTACAAGCTACGTACCATTAAAGAGCAAAATCGGGGGTTGCGTGCCAAAATTATATCACGAATGGCTTTCTTGATGCTGCAAACATCCATGGGTCTTTCCAACTCAAATATGGCTTGAACAGATACTGAAAGCAAGGAAGTACTGAAAATCCTCCCAATGGGACTCACCGGCTCTTTAACATTAACGTCCATTGATTTCAAGAACTTCAAACAAGACAATATCATAACTAGTCGTTTAATGAGCTAATATAAAGGATGATTTATACCATTTGCTGATCATCTCTTACTTCTTCATTAAATTTGGAATGAAGAGAATATTTGCATAGCAGCATAGGTCATGTAATTTCTCGCAACAAAGACAAAAGGTGGAATGAATGGCTTAAGTTCAATTTCTGAAGCCTGTAGGTGGAGTTAATTTATGAGACGTATACAGATTTCTGCCTAATCACATTCAAATTTATTAGCGCGTCGGTAATTCTTATTGAGCACTCAATAGGATGTAGGTCTCTTCATCAATCAATATATAACAATACTTAACAGTTTTTCCTATTGATTCTTTGATATGACAAGATCGCCAACCTCGCAGTCACAAGGTTTGTAGACAAGATTGTCTCTTGAAGTTACCAAATGACATTTTTTACCAGAACGACGAGTTAATGGATTTAAATGTTTGATCTAAAAAATGCCATGTCTTCACTAAAAATATTGTCCCACTGAATGCTCATTACGCCGATAGGCATTGTATAAATGAGATGCACCAAGCATACAGTGAATACACGGCTGTGTCTTTTTACTTTTGTACATGGTCATTAACCGATTAAATCTATCCGTTGGCTGTCACAGTTTTCTTTTATTGTCGTCCACATGGATACAGTCACACTTACCTAGTTGTCTCTATTGAGCCTTACTTTTGTATGGTGCTACCTATTAATGATGCCAAGTGTCTTTTGTCTTTTGTATATGGTCATTAACCGATTAAATCTATCCGTTGGCTGTCACAGTTTTCTTTTATTGTCGTCCGCATGGATACAGTGACGCTTACCTAGTTGTCTCTATTGAGCCTTACTTTTGTATGGTGCTACCTATTAATGATGCCAAGTGTCTTTTTCCTTTTGTATATGGTCATTAACCGATTAAATCTATCCGTTGGCTGTCATAGTTTTCTTTTATTGTCGTCCGCATGGATACAGTCACGCTTACCTAGTTGTCTCTATTGAGCCTTACTTTTGTATGGTGCTACCTATTAATGATGCCAAGTGTCTTTTTCCTTTTGTATATGGTCATTAACCGATTAAATCTATCCGTTGGCTGTCACAGTTTTCTTTTATTGTCGTCCACATGGATACAGTCACACTTACCCAGTTGTCTCTATTGAGCCTTACTTTTGTATGGTGCTACCTATTAATGATGCCAAGTGTCTTTTTCCTTTTGTACATGGTCATTAACCGATTAAATCTATCCGTTGGCTGCCGCATTTTTTTTTTATTATCGTCCACATGGATACAATCACACTTACCAAGTTGTCTCTATTGAGCCTTACTTTTGTCTGGTGCTACCTATTAATGATGCCAAGTGTATTTTTCCTTTTGTACATGGTCATTAACCGATTAAATCTATCCGTTGGCTGTCACAGTTTTTCTTTATTGTCGTCCACATGGATACAGTCACACTTGCCGAGTTGTCTCTATTGAGCCTTACTTTTGTATGGTGCTACCTATTAATGATGCCAAGCTATATTTAGAAGGGCACTTGAAATCGAGCTCCACATTAGTGATCAATTTGAAACACTTTCTATTATAATTTGAAGGGTTAGTTTAACCCTTCTACAATTAAACAATATGTTATTTTTCAAATTAAAAAAGAAAATCTTAATTACCTTTCAATATATATTTGATTGTTTTATATAAATTAAATATGAAAAAAAAAAATATTGAAAAATCAATTAAAAATATTGAAATATATTTAAACTAAATAATCAAGATTCAAAATAGCAATTATATGTTCAACTTACATCACTTAAAGAAGAGGATTGTGATATTTCATTCTTTTCCATTCCTCATATACTTCAATCCAATCTACTATATCTGACTTTTGAGGTGCATAAAGAGATAAAAACATTAACATGTCTAATTTATCCAAAAAAAGTCTAGACCTCTCAATAGTTTGAATGTGATTTAACTTACAAAATAATTTTTGAAACACTAATATACTTGTTGGAAGTGCGAGAAATATTTTCCATAGTTTCAGTAAATTATAAGGGAATGATTATTTCCACATTACATTTTCACCTGATTAATCTCATGCCTTGAACATAGTCTTCTTCGGATGTGCTTTATGTAGATTGACAACAAAACTAATATTTTACTTCTCATACATTTTCCAGACATAATTTGTTTTTAAGGCTATATATAAAATGTCCTTTTACATTTAATGCCAAATTTTTGGTATAAAAAATATAAGATTCCAAAAAGAAACAAACTCTTTTTTATTCGTGAAGAAGATTTGCTAAAATATTTAGAGCGACCAAATAAAATGTAATTTTCTAAAGCCTATTAAGGTTGCACTAATAATTACAAGATACTTATTACATACAAAAAGAAATGTAAAATGTATGAATTTTTCACACCTCAAAAAACTAAATGTAGTCTAATATTACATACCTTAATTTCTATCTTGAATACAAAAGAGATTTAGATAATGGAGGAGTCCTTAAATAATCCAACTATCTGTTGATTACAAAATATTAAAGTTGTTAACTTAGAGCCATAACAATTAGGATTATTATCTTAGCAACAATCTGAATACAAAATTTAGAGAAACAACTAATATTTAAGAACCCAATTTCTAAAATAAATTAAGGACATTGAGAATAAAACCATCAAATTGATTTAGTGGCTAGAAAAATCTAACAAACTAAAATTGCGCTTATGCATTTATAGAAACACTTAGCTGATTGCTTATTTAGTGGTGATTCATCTTCTCCCTAGATTTCATGCATGTTTTTTGTAAAGTGAAAGTAGATTTATATTAACACAGAAAATAGAAAGTAAGTATGAGTTATGCACTGCTACAATTATTCAATTAATAATTAATTTATTAAAATGAATCCAATATTTATAATAATTAACATAGCATTTAATATTTGTACGACAAGTGATTTTTTAGCTGGCCCTTCTAATCAAAAATTAACATAAGTGACCTCATTTTAATATTGATGTGCAAATTTAAATTTTAAATTTCTTTTGAAGTGTAAAATTTTAAACACCCTTCTATGAAAAGTTGAAATATATTTGAAGGGCATTGACATCTTGTAATTTGATCCATGTTCCACATACAATAACACCACTTTAATGCTTAAGATACAAATAATCTAGCATTGCTTGGGACTCACGCGTCCCACAGAAAATCATGGCAGGTGTTTCCATTGAAATAAAAATATTTAATGGTGCTATGTTAAAATACTGTTATGATTTGTGCGATAAAAAAAAATGTGCACCTTCTTTATGTGTTTTGAATACATTAATTTATATTATATATATATATATATATATATATTATATATATATATGTATGTATGTTGTATGAATGTCATTGTATGTATGTATGTATGTAATGTATGTGATGTATATATATATAATATATATAATATTATATTATATATATGTATATATGTGATAGTATATAGATATATTATGTATGTATGTATATGTATGATGTATGTATGTATGTATTAATATATATATATATATGTAATGTTATATATATAGTATATATATATATATATAATAACCTATATATATATATATATACATACATAGCATACAACATATACATACATACATACAATTATATCTATAAATATAATATAAATATATATATATATATATATTATGTATGTAGTGTATATGTATGTTACAAACATACATACATACAACATACACATATATATATAATATATATATATATATATAATATATATATATATAATATAAATATATGTATTTAGATATAATATATATACATATATATGTTCTGTATGTATATATGTATGTATGTATGTATATACATCATATTACATACAATACATACATACATAAACCAATAATATAAACCATAAACAATATATATATATATATGTATGTATGTATTATGGTATGTATAGTATGTATATACATATATATGTATATACATTACATACATACATACATATCATAACATACATATATATATATAATATAATATATATGTATTAGGTATGTATGTATGTATGTATGTATGTATGTATGTATTGTAGTATTACATATATATGGTTATATACATACACAACATATATACATACATACATATAATACATACATACATACATACATATATAATATATAAATATATATATACTACATATACATAATATATTATACACATATGCATGTATACATATATATATATACTTATATATATATATATATATATGGCATATATATATATATATATGCATATATAATATATATATAATATGCATATATATATATATATATATATGCATATATATATATATATATATATATATATATATATATATGCATATATATATGCATATATATATATATATATATATATATATGCACATGTGTGTGTGTGTGTGTGTGCATATATATATATATGATTTGATAAGTTCATGATTTGATCCCTTATTATGTGTATATGTGGTTTTTGATAGATGGATGAGGGATTTGAGATACTCGGGACTTTCATCTGGGATCATGAGCATCTCACCTAAATTTAAATAATGCATCCCTTTTGAATCCACTCATATTGTGTGCACAATATGTGAAAGGTTTTACTAGAAATATAATGAAGGGAAAAATATCAAATCTTGCATCATAAAATTTGTCAATGTCTAATGTCTAATGTCTAATTTCCAAAAATGTTATAACTTCTTTATTTACCATATTCGTCAAATTAATGTGAAACCAAATTTGTGTCCAATATAATGAATTATGTTCTCACATAACCCAAGAAGATGAGAACATTCTTGATGTCAAAATTTTATGTTATCAATATTAATTTAAGGAAACCTACCATACAATTTGAGGTCCGACCTTGAAATGTTAGCTCCATATAATTTTAAGTTCTATATTTGAAAAAACCACATTTGGTTTTATTTCTCATATATGGATGACAATAGGTCTCATTAATAGCCGCAACACTATTATGAATGTATATAATCCATAATATTCAAATAATCCTATTTACATTGGTTTCTTCATGACATGTTCTATAAAATCTTCTTAGACTATAACAATTATCTTCGTCGACTATAACATCTATATTGTTGGAATCAACTACCCTTCTTATCCTTATATATACCATATAAGAAGTGAGATTATTTAATCAATTTTAAATATAGGATTGTAAGTTTCAAGTAAAATGCAAAATTTAATAAATAAGCATAGATTTACCGAATTAAATATAAAGTCCATAATAAGTAATAAAATAGTAAAATTAGATCAAGCATAACATTATATTTAAATAGAGAAAATATAGTTATAGGTAAAGAAACACCTCTATAAAATAAAAATTTTCCTTTATTACGTGTGTGTGTGTGTGTGTGTGTGTGTGTACGCGCGCGCATGTTACACGCACATGTGTGTGTTTTATAAAGTAACATTTTAATGAATCGAAAGATAATCCATTCAATTTTGATAAACATACAAGATAAAAACTCTAAATATAGTGGCAAAAAAATTGTCTTTAGCATAATGGTTGTGTAAATCTCGTAGGATATAGAAAAATTACTAGTATCCATCCCCCTTTCAGCCATTAATTGAACCAAAGTTAAATATATAGTCTATAAAATACCTCTCATGTTTTTTGTTTATTAAAGCCAGTACTACGCATTAGATAATTTTCTGAAAATAATGAATATTAAATTGCATTGGATGAATATACAGAGATTACGTCATATGCATATATATACATGCATTCAAGGAGGAGAGAATCTAAATGGACGTGTGGAGGTGGAAGGTCAAGAAACCACCCACCTAAACAATAAAATACTTCAATATTCCGCCACCTTATTACATTGTTTCTACAAACATCAAATTTCTAGATAATGGACCCCTCCTTATTCTAAACACAGTAAAACTTTATTACACTCTCCATGTAGCCTGCTCATATTTGAGGTGACCTATATTCCTAATATTCTCTTTTCAAATGAGACACAACTACTTCTATTTAAAATTCACTCCTTCCCCAACCCAAAAAAAACTCACTTCCAATTTTTACTTATTTTACATTGAATAACCACTTACACACAGGAGGGGCTAAAGCATTTTCCAATTCTTTAAAAAGAAAATAATAAATAACAGACTTTCCAATAAAAATTTTTGGAAATATGCATGTAATTCCAACTGTAGCTTTTTAGGAATATTAAAAATAGATTTAGTTTTGTTTTAGTTTGCTTTAGTTAACTCAGATTTATCCTATTTTTAGGATTATATTTAATTCAAATAAATATGCTTTGATTCATGCACCACATGCAACTATTTTAAAGCATGAGTTTAAATTTAGAATGCTCAGTTGAAGAGTTGTTAATGGCTGATTTATTTTATTTAACATAACAACAATTGTAATTACTTTGTATGCACACACAGAAGTGTGAAATCTGCACATGCAGAATTAGAGAAGTGATGCACCGCACAAACTTCATTGTAATTTTGAGCCGAATCTCTGAGTTATGAGTTAATTAATGGAGATTATGCCACAACAGTGCTGGTTTGAATGTTCTTCTATTTATGCCAATTTATTTAATTGTTTTGTGTTACTTTCTTTTTATGTTGTTTCATTGTATAAAGACTGCAAATTTTTCTATCAAATTAGTATTAGAGGGAGTTTATATCAGCAGCATCTGATTAAATTTGTAGCAAGCTATGGGCTTCTACATTCCGGCATGCAGAACACCATAATTTAATGGAAAGAATTATGAATACTAGTCGTTGACCATGAAGGTGCTATTCAGATCTCAAGATGTGTGGGAGATCGTTGAAGATGGGTACACAGAGCCCGCAGATGCAACAACATATACTACACTTTCTCAGGTAGAGAAAGATACTTTGAAGGATGAAAAAGCTATTTTCTATATTCATCAAGCAATGCACGAAATCATTCTTCCAATAGTGGCAGCATCCAGTCAAGAAAAGACCACATGGGATACTTTACTAAGTTGCCATATCAAGGGTAAGGAGAAAGTAAAATTGGCACAAAGCTACAGTTACTTCATAGAGATTTTGAGAATTTAGAAATGAAAGATTCAGATTCTGTAGAATCATTTTTTACTTTTGTAATTGGCTTAGTCAATCAAATCAAATACCATGGTGAGACTCTTGAAGACATAATGATTATTCAAAAATTACTTAGAAATTTTCCTACAAAATTTGAGCCTTTAGTTGTTGGTATTGAAGAAACTAAGGATCTGAGTCAGTTTTCTATTGATGAGTTGCATGCATCACTAATCAATCATGAACAGAGGATGAATATATCACATGCAAGTGTAGATCAGGCATTTACATCTCAGACAATGGGTAGTCGTGGAAAAAGAGGAGGTAGTTTCAACCCAATATTTAAAGGAAGAAGTCCATCTAGAGGGCACGATAGCAATTCATCAAGCTCAGGTGGAAGAGGATAGAATCAAGAATAGAGTTATGGTTAGAGACAAGATAAGTCTCATGTTCAGTGCCATTATTACAAAAATGATGGGCATTATTCTTATGATTGCAAGAAAAAATAATATGATCAAGAGAGGAAAAATCAAAATCAGGTTGGAAGTTATATTTCTAAACCTATGTTTATTGCATGTAAAAGGATTTCCAAAGCAATACCTTATTTATCCCCTATTGAATGTAATTTTTCGAAAGAGATTCCATGTGATGTATGGTATTTGGATTCAGGTTGTAGTAATCACATGACAGGTAATCTAGATTTTTTTTCTAGTTTGGATGATTCAATTAAGAGTGATGTAACTCTTGGAAATAAAAATATTGTGTCTGAAAGGAAAAGGCGAAGTTAGTATTATAACAAGACAATGGGAGAAAACAAGTATGCAAGATGTTTACTATGTTGCAGGTTTGAAACATAACCTTATGAGTATTGGACAATTAGTACAGAAAGGGTACCAAGTCTATATGGAAGACAATGAGTGTGTGATTGTGGACAAAGCTCCTAGCACTCAGTTGATTGCAAAAGTGAAGATGAGCAGCAATAGAATGTTTCCATTGATTTTAAAACCTGGAAAAAAGAAGAAATCAGATATATTTGTAGAAAAATTAGCAACTCAGTTTGTAGTAAAGTCCTGCGCTCAAATAGATGAGTCATGCGCCAAGGTAAAAGAGTCATGTGCTAGTGTAACAGAGTCCTGCGCCAATGCAAATCAGGTCTGTGCTATAGTAAGTGAGTCATGCACTGATTCCTGCATAAATACAGTTGAGTCCTACACTAAAGGAACACAATCAGATTTTCATTCAGTCATGAAGGATGAATCATGGCTTCGGCATCTAAGGT
The DNA here is from genome assembly GCA_019776745.2 of Taxus chinensis. Classification (NCBI taxonomy): domain Eukaryota; kingdom Viridiplantae; phylum Streptophyta; class Pinopsida; order Cupressales; family Taxaceae; genus Taxus; species Taxus chinensis. Next base: position 500,680,459 of record CM034155.1, on the reverse strand, counting down.
ATGGACATTTTAATTTTGAAGGTTTGAATTTATTACATAGAAATAATATAGTTAAAGGTTTTCCATTGATTCAAAAACCGGAAAGGGTATGTGAAGGTTGTATTTTGGGGAAGCAACAGAGAGGTTCATTCCCAGTTGGAAAAACAACAAGTGCAAGTGCACCACTTGAGATTGTACACTCAGATTTATGTGTACCTATGCAGACATCTTCTATTGGAGGTTGTATTTATTTTATGACATTAATTAATGATTACACAAGGAAGACATGGGTTTATTTTCTGAGAAATAAATCAAACACCTTTGATACATTTCAACAATTCAAGGCATTAGTGGAGAAGCAAAGTGGATACTACATTAAAGTTCTCAAAACGGACAAAGGAGTTGAGTATGTTTCTAATGAGTTTATGAATTTTTATAGATATCATGGTATACACAAGTAGTTTACTACCAGGTATACACCACAATAGAATGGTGTGGCAGAGAGGAAAAATAGAACCATCATGGAGATGACGAGAAGCACGTTGAAGGCAAAACATCTTCCAAATGATTATTGGGCAGAAGCAGCAGCAACTCCTATTTATATTTTGAACAAGTGTCCAATGAAACTTATTAGGAACATGGTTCCTCAACAAGCATGGACTAACAGGAAACATAGTATTTCACATTTCAGAGTTTTCAGTTGTGTAGCATATGCACATGTACCTGATGAGCTAAGGAAGAAGTTAGACAACAAAGGAGAAAAGTGTATTTTTCTTGGGTATTCAGAGAATACAAAATCGTACAAGTTGTAAAATCCAGTCACTAGAAAGGTTGTGATCAGCAAGGATGTACATTTTACTGAGAATGAAGTATGAGATGGAAGTATAGAGAAAATATTGAGTATATAACAACTATTCCACATGATGATATGTCAGATGAAACTTTAGAGCAACAAGGTATTGTATCTACAAATCTTGGACATGCACCACAAGTTGTAGCACAGGCTACACCTCCATCTATAGTCAGGAGGTCACCAAGATTTTAGTCATCTTCAGCAATGCAGGAGACACCACATAGAACACTAGAAGCTACTCCATGACCACAAAGTATTCATGCATTGAATAGTCCTATGCAACGGAAAACAAGAAGTCTAAGTGAGATTTATAATGTTGCTACAACTAATTCATTTTCAGTTTTTACATTATTTTCTCAAGCTGCAAATTCAGTATATTACGAAGAGGCTATAAAGAATGAAGTTTGGGAAAAAGCCATGGATGATGAGATCGATGTTATAGAGAAGAATCAGACATGGGAGCCGATGGATCTTCCAAAACAAAAGGACGTGATAGGATTCAAGTGGGTATACAAGACAAAATACAATTCTGATGGAAAAATACAGAAACACAAAGCAAGATTGGTTGCAAGAAGTTTTATTCAACAATATGGAGTTGACTACAATGAAACATTTACACCAGTAGCACATTTGGACATGGTAAGAATGGTTTTAACAATTACAGCTCAAAAAAAATGGCCTATTTATCATATGGATGTTAAATCAGCCTTCTTAAATGGATTCCTTGAAGAGGAAGTTCATGTAAATCATCCAGAAGGTTACGAGATTGAAGGTCATGAAGGAAAAGTATACATATTGAAGAAAGTGCTCTATGGTCTCAAACAAGCACCTAGAGCTTGGTACAGTAGAATAGATTCTTATTTGATTGAGAATGGTTTCAGTAGGAGCGGCAGTGAGCCTACCTTATACGCCAAGATAAATGAGCAAGGTAAAATTTTAAATTTATACATAGATGATTTGATCATTACTGGAAATCTATCTACATAGTCATTCAAATCAGCAATGAAAAAGGAGTCTGAGATGACATATCTTGGTCTTATGCATTATTTTTTGGGCATTGAAGTTCAACAATCAGAAGGTGAAGTTCTTATCTCACAAGAAAAGTATGCAAATGATGTTTTGAAAATGTTTAACATGTTGAATTGTAAGCCAACACCCACACCAGTTGCAGTAGATTTGAAGTTGAGCAAAGAGGATGAAGGATTTTTTGTGGATCCAACATTGTTTAAAAATTTGGTTGGAAGTCTTACGTATTTGACGGCCACAAGGCCTGATATCATGTATGGTGTGAGCCTCATATCAAGGTTCATGGAATCTCCAAAAGATTCACATTGGTAAGATGGAAAAAGAATTTTGAGGTATGTACGTGGAACAAGGAATCATGGAATTATTTATTCAAGTTTAGATGAGTTCAAATTAATTGGGTATACAGATAGTGACAGTGTTGGAATTATAGATGATCGGAAAAGCACATCCGGCTATACTTTTTACTTTAGAACATGAGTGGTTTTATGGGTATCAAATAAGCAGCCCATTGTCATGTTATCTTCAGCAAAAGCAGAGTATGTAGCAGCAACATGAGTAATATGTCAAGTTGTTTGGATGAGAAGAGTGTTGACAGATTTACAACAAAAACAAGAGGAAGCTACGCAAAATTTTGTGACAACTCAGCCATAACGTTGTCTAAAAATCATGTTTTTCATAAGAGGAGAAAGCATATTGATATGAGGTATCATTTCATCAGGGAGCTAGTAAACAACAAGGAAATTCATCTTGAATTTTGCAGATCCGAAGATCAGTTTGTAGACATTTTTACAAAAGCTTTGGCAAAAGAAGTTTTTGGATATTTGAGAGATTGTTTGGGAGTTTGTGATCCTGCGCATGGCAAATCTGAAAAATCAAATGAAGCTCCAGAAGAGTGAAAGCTACAAGTTTGAAATTAAGGGGGAGTGTTGGAAATATGCATGTAATTCCAACCATAGCTTTTTAGGAATATTAAAAATAGATTTAGTTTTGTTTTAGTTTTCTTTAGTTAACTCAGCTTTATCCTATTTTTAGGATTATATTTAATTCAAATAAATCTACTTTAATTCATTCACAACATGTAGTTTTTTTAAAGCATGAGTTTGAATTTAGAATGCTCAGTTGAAGAGCTATTAGTGGGTGAGTTATTCTATTTAAATAACAGCAATTGTAATTACTTTGTATGCACACAGAGAAGTGTGAAATCTGCAATGGCAAAATTAGAGAAGTGCTACATGCACATACTTCATTGTAATTTGAGCCGAAGCTTTAAGTATGAGTTAATTAATGAATATTACACACAGAAATGTTGGTTTGAATATTCTTTTGTTTATGCAAGTTAATTAATTGTTCTATTTATTTTCTTTTATGTTATTCATTGTGTTAGACTGCAAATTTTCTACACAAATAAGGCACATTTTTAATAAGTCTACAATTAATTTGTAGCAATGGCGGCTATAATGTAAAGTAGATGTAACAATGGATTTATAGTGCCTATCTCTACAATCGATAAAAGGAAATCAATTTTTAATAGAGGACAAATATTTATTTATATGATCTTCCAACTATTTAATGAAATAAATATAATGTTTCCACGTCAATCTCTAAACTAAATTTATGTTTGCCATCAAAACATAGATCATGTGGGTTAGATAAGCTCTTCCTGAGAAAGGCATTACTCCCTAATAAAAGGTGTCCAACAGCGTTGTCATTATAGAGACTCTCAGCTTAGATTAGTCCAGATGATTTGGAACTCATTACTCTCCAATAAAAGGTGTCCAACAGCCTTGTCATTATAGAGACTCTAAGCTTAAGATTAGTCTAGATGATTTCTCTCACAAACAAAACCACATCCATTGCAGATGCCAATTTGCTAATGAAGTCCATGAGCAGATGAACCACAATACTGGTAACTTCGGGGAACTTGATGGCACATAAATGAATGGCTTGCATCAAATTTTTCCTGTATTCCCCATTCTACTCCAATTTTGTGCTCTATGATCTGTGCTCTGGATCATGACAACCTCATCTATGTTCCGAGAGTGTTCAATTCTAATGCAATATTAAATTTCTTGCGCCAGATATCCAGATTAGGGCTTAAGAGTGCCCTTAGAACATCCACCATAACATCAAGGTGTGATGGCTGGGGGTTTTATATCGGATCCACCCATGCCAAACACAAACCACTACAGGTAGCTTGTGATGAATGCGCACAGCTACATATAAAAAGAAATCAGAAGTTAAAATAATATTTGATAAGTTTGGCGTGGACAAAGAGCATGTTAATAATGAAGTGAAGATACCTGCGCAATATCTCATCATGAATTTTTAATACATGAAAGATGTTACCTATTGGATTTTAAAATAGCTCTCATCACTTACCCTCATGGCAGGGATTCAATTGTTGCTCCAATTAGAATGGTGTTACCTGTGATTATCATTCAGGTCATATTATTAGTATTGATCTAAAAAACTGAGAATATACAAAATATGGAGCAGTGGATATGACGGAAAAATTGAGTGAGGAGTCCTATCCATCTCTATATAACTTGAAGCATCCGCAACACTTGGACTTGATTTTAAATGATTTTAATGGTACAGGTATGTCTTCTCAGTTGGCTAAACTAACTTGTTTTACTTTTCTTAGCTTGGCAGAGGTTGGAAACTAAGTTGTCTTACTTTTCTTAGCTTGACAGAGGTTGGATTTGGCGATGAAATCCCTATGGAGATTGGAAACTTGTCATCTTTATGCCACTTTGATCTATCAATTGCTGATACTGATCTGCTAGTTACTTATAATAGTAGTAATTTGAAGAGTTCAAGATTTGTCGAATGGGTACGAAAATTAAGAAGGTTGGAATACCTGAATATGGGAGGGGTGAATTTGAAAATGACAATCATCCCAATTGGTAGATGCCACCATATTTAGGTATTCTAACCTTCTTAATTTTTTTACCCATTCAACAAATTTTGAACTCTTCAAATCACTATAAATAACTAGTAGATCAGTATCAGTGACTGATAGATCAAAGTGGCGCAAAGGTGAAAATTGTCCTATCTCCATAGGGATTTCGCTGCCAAAGTCAACCTCTGCCAAGCTAAGAAAAATAAGGCAGCTTAATTTAGCCAACTGAGAAGACAGAATTATACCATTGAAATCATTGAAACTCAAGTCCAAGTGTTGCGGATGCTTCAAATTATACAGAGATGGATGGATCTACCAGCTCAATTTTTTTGTCATGTTCACCGCTCCATATTTTGTATATTCTCAGTTTTTTAAATCAATACTAATAACATGGTCTGAATGATAATAACAGTTAACATCATTCCAATCAGAGCAACAATTAAATCCTTGCCACGAGGATAAACGATCGAGGAGAGCTCATTTAAAATCCAGCAGATATGACTTTCATCATCTGGACATCATCTTTCCTCATCCTCATCTTCAGCAGTGGCAACAATAGCCATGTCATCAATGAAATCCAAGGCCCTTTGTTAAAGGTCAACTATTACTTAGTAATGTTAAAGAAGTAATCATAATATCTATTATTCTATATGTGTTTGAGAATAATTAACCTAAGAGTCACATATCACATTATAAGGAAGACCAATCCCAAAGATGACATTTTTTAAAATTATTTTTTACTAAAGAGCATTTGCAAGTCTTTTAGCACTTTATTCCTAAGGGTTTTAACTTCATATATAACTCATTCTTTCTAATTTAATTTGTAATTTTTATACGTTATAGTTCTCTATAGGTTGTTAAATATTAAATTGTCATTTACAATTAAAATTATGAAATATGACTTAAGTATGCCCTATAAATATCCATTCCTACATGTGTGTGAATACTACAACCTAATCAATGTGGTGACTCACTATATTAATTACTTTTGTTTGTTATCACTCATAACACAAGAAATATGACTTTATATCACTATTCAAGTCTTGTGCTTTTGATGTGTAACTTCAAGCCTGAAAATTGACAGGTTGTGGGCCATTTTTATTTATTTCAACCATATATTATGGGTAAAAAAAATGCTAACAGGTAAAATCAAAGTCATATAATATAAATATATAAAAAATAGAATTTATAATACATAAATAAATTAAATCGTCATTGATCCATTTCTATACCCAAAAAGTGAATTTCTATTGTTGATTTTTGTAATATATTCATATATATTATCGATCTATAAGCATTAGGCCTACAGATCATCAATATGTTAAAAAAATTGAAATTCTATTATTAATTTTTGTAATATATTCAGATTTATTATTAAGTATTAGGCCTACAAATTGTCAATATGTCAATAAAATTGAAACTCTATTGTTGATTTTTGTGATATATTCATATCTACTATCGATGTATAAGTACTAGCCTAGAGATCCACAATATACCAAGGAAATTGAAATTCTATTGTTATTTTTTTATTTTATATATTCAAATACTATAGAATCTATAACTACTATGCTTACAGATCATTCGTATACACATCCAGGTGCATATGACCCATAGTAATAACTAAGTCGGAAGATATTTGACATGTAGTGTTGCTAACCTGCAAATCCCTCATATCAGAACTTTATATAATAATTTGCAAAAATATTTTTGGAGAAGACAAACATGAGTGCAATTAAATTTAACAAGTGGCATGGAAATTCTTTGGTTTACTGATGCAGGAGCATCAAGTGTCAAGACAAAATAAGGTCCCATGAAACCATTAAGCATGTTAGAAATGTGTATTTGAATTCAAATGTGTTGTAAAAGCACACATGTGCTTGTAAAAAGTCAATATATGTTGTAAAAGGTGAATGTGTGCTTGTAAAAAAGTTGTAGGAGTAAATTTGACATAGTAAAAGAGTAATATTGGAAAAATAAAGCCATGTCATCATGTATAGTTGTCTTATAAGGATTACATGAGAGTATTAAGGAGATCTCCACGTGATTTCTATGTAGAGGGAAGTTGTTGAGTCTTCTTAGGAGTGTGAATTGGCTTAGGAGTCAGTTTAGGTGTTTGTTAGAGTCTTTACTTAGCAAATTGACACCTATTTCATAGGTGATTCAAAGAGGAGGAGGTAGAACAGAGGTTCTCAGGGTTGTAGAGATGAAGGAGAAGGAATGTATGAGGTTTTAGAAGGAGAATATACCTCTGTTGGCATGAAAATTACATGTTTCACATGACTGTGCATGAGGACTGTAACAGACAGCAAGATAGAAACCCTCCATAACATTCAAATGGTATAAATCTCATGATTATTAGCATGGAAAGGTTCTACAGGTGATGTAGATCACATTTGTAATTTTTGTATGTTTTGAAAATGCATAGTTTGGATTTTATAGAAAATTGTTACCTCTCAGGCCTGAAATAGGGCATCGCATATCTTTTGATTGGATGGATGAAATTGGCTGAAAATTTCAGGATATCTCTGTATTTACACTATCTAACTACTGTCAAAATTTCAAGGATAATGAATTTGTACAGCTCAAGATATACGTGACTGTTTTTTTTTTTTGAATTATGGCAAGAATATACAACGTACAATGAGAGAGGAATTGAAGTGCATGAAGGGTCATCACGTGGAATCAAGCCACCAAACTTTGTAGCAGTCATCTTGATGACATTTCTGAAGTAGATCCATCAAGATCCAAGTGAGATCAATCCCCAAGTGCCTACTGTCATAGCTAGGGTCAGAATAGGCCTGATTTTTGTATGCTACAGCCATAAAGGAGGTGATAAAGGAAAAACCTAGATCTAGGACAGTATATGGAACTCATGAATACCTCAACCATTGTGAAGGGAGGTTTGTTAGCTGTTGGTATGCCCTGGAAACCAACTAATTGAGTATTAAGAGTTTGAGTTGGATGCTTTTAGACTAAGTTCAGTCTTGAGGGCAGAGTATTGGGACTGCACACTAATAGATGCTTGAGCATCCATAAAGGAACTTGAAACATTGGTTTGTTGTTTTGGTCATGTTCAATCAATTAAGAAAGAGCTTGTGACTATAGGAAAGAAGAACTCCATTGGGAGTAAAGTGTATGGTAAGAAATATCAAAAGGTAACATATGCTAGATACCTTATCAATAGATTTTGTATCTTAGGACAGTCATGTATATGAATGTAGGAGCATTACATATCTATTGTACATTGTGTCTATGGTCACAAAATGATCACCTTAGCTCATCTCTGATCAAGGAAGTCCTTTAAGGGTTTTTCTTTCATACAAAACATGCATTAGGCCTCCATAGACACCAAGGGCCATAAAACATGTAAATGGTGATCCTCAAGTAGGGGTTGGTTGGAGGATTAGAGTAGGTTCAAGCTCTTGATAATATAGTAAGAAAATTTTGGTATTGACCTCTGCATTATTTGGTATCAGAGCGAGGACAGGAGATCAAAGGACAGCCATAACAGGAAACAAAAAGTAGATCCAATACCAAGGAGTTCAAGGTAACAAACACATGTTTTCAAGCTATTTATTTCTATAATTTTCAGAGAGCTCCATATTGTAAAGTTTTTGATTGAATCAGTCATGGAGGTAGGAGCAGTGTGTGAATTGGTTAAGTTCCTAAGCTATCAAAAGGAACAAGAAAAGAAAGAGAAAAAGAGAAAGAGGAGAAGATGAGAGGAAGATTGGAACTTCAAAAAGAAATAGATGAAGTGAAGAAAGATTTGGAGAGAGTGACCACCATGTGGTTACAGTTGCAGGAAGAAGAGAGCCATCAGAGTGGCCTACTATTGAAGAGGAAGATGAAATGGCCTATGAGGTCATTGGTGAAAAGAGATAGAAGGCACAAGGAGGATGCCTTGAGGAAGAGAGAAGAGTTTCTAGATGAGCATCAAGAAGAGGTGAAAGAAGTTCTCATGATGGAGAACAAGAAAGGAGAAGAAGTGCCACAAGAAGCACTCAAGGAAGGAAGAGAAAGAGTGTTAAGAAGAACACTCAAGGAGACATTTTTGTCTCTAATTATGCTATCTAATATTGTGTTTAAGAATGTGTATGCAGGTATGAAAAACCTCAAAGAGAAGATCAAAGGAAAGACCTTGAAGGTTGTAAGAAATGGGTCAAGCAAAGCACCCAGAGAAAAGTGTGAAGAGGACAGCAGAAGAGATCAAGTAATGAGATGTCATGTGGGGGAAATTTCAGACCTACCACACACTAAAGAAGACATGGAAGAAGAAAATGAATTCCATGACGCTCAGGAAACCATTCCAGCTGAGAGAAGAGAGAAGACGAGTAAGAAAGAAGTACTTGCAAGCCAGAGAAGCAGAATCATGAAACAACCATGCTAGGGATCCTTAAGAAGGTAAATGCAATGATGAATGCTGAATCTAATTATGAATATAAAGAAGAGATTGCAGATGTGTAGATGTATACAAAGAGGGACAGCAATGAGTATCCAAAGCTCATACCCAATCATGGGTACATAGTGCCAAAAATGGATCAAGAAGCCAACAGACGAGAAAAAAAAATGCAGACCTCAAGCAAGAGATGCATGATGAACCCATGCATGCCAAAGAAGAATGCCAAAGAGAGAGGTATAAAGATAATGCCTCAAAACAAGGACAGATCACAAGAAAGATAGAGCAAAAATCATATATCAGCCTAAAGCCATGCAAAGCAGAGTATGGGTAGCCAAGAGCATGAAAGGATTACAATGCAAACATAATGAGCATAAGCACATAGCTGGGGGCAGCAGTGGATGGAGAGAGATCACCACAACAACATAGCTCAAGAGAGCCAAAGCAAGGACAGCGATGAAGCACCCAAGAGGACAAAGGAAATTCCAAAGAGAACAAGAGAGATGGAAGGTAAACAAGTGACATTGGATGTTTTGAGTAATGATGCATTTGGTTCATTTAATGAGACTAGTAAAAGGAGCATTGAAACATGGAATGAAATGAAGACTGACATGCAGCGAATAAGGTTGAAAGAGCATGAAGAATTCCTATGCATGAAAGAGAATATAACTAAATATGCTGATCCAAAACAGAGATTTGAAGGAGAAGGGCAATCTTGTCTAAAGTTTGATGAAAGCACGCACACAGACCTGTATGAAGAAGCTTTGATGAGAGCTAAAGATAGAGAAATTGTTCAATCCATTAAGAACTGTATAAGTAGGACCTATGCAGACAACTTCTATTGGAGGTTGTATTTATTTTATGACATTCATTGATGATTACACAAGGAAGACATGGGTTTATTTTCTGAGAAATAAATCAAATGCCTTTGATACATTTCAGCAGTTCAAGGCATTAGTGGAGAAGCAAAGTGGATACTACATCAAAGTTCTCAGAACAGACAGAGGAGGTGAGTATGTTTTCTAATGAGTTTATGAATTTTTGCAGATATCATGGTATACACAAGCAGTTTACTACCAGGTATACACCACAACAGAACGGTGTGGCAGAGAGGAAAAAAAATAGAACCATCATGGATGGCGATGGAAGCATGTTGAAGGCAAAAAATCTTCCAAATGAGTATTGGGAGAAGCAGTAGTAGCAACTTCTGTTTATATTTTGAACAGGTGTCCAACGAAAACTTGTTAGGAACATGGTTCCTCAACAAGCATGGACTAATAGGAAACACAGTGTGTTTCACATTTCAGAGTTTTTTTGGTTGTGTAGCATATGCACATGTACTTGATGAGCTAAGGAAAAAGTTAGGCAAAAAAGGAGAAAAGTGTATTTTTGTTGGGTATTCAGAGAATACAAAAGCATACAAGTTGTACAATCCAGTCACTGGAAAGGTTGTGATCAGCAGGGATGTACAGTTTATTGAGAATGAAGCATGGGATGGAAGTATAGAGAAAACAGTGAGTATAGCAACATCTATTCCACATGATGATATGACAGATGAAACTTTAGAGCAACAAGCTACTGTATCTACAAAATCTTGGACATGCACCACAAGTTGTAGCACAAGCTACACCTCCATCTACAGTCAGGAGGTCACCAAGATTTCAGCCATCTTCAGCCATGCAAGAGACACCACAGGGAACACCAGAAGCTACTCCATCACCACAAAAAGTAGTCCTGCATCGAATACTCCTGTGCAGCGGAAAACAAGAAGTCTAAGTGTGAGATTTATAATGTTGATACAACTAATTCATTTTCAGTTTGCATTATTTTCTCAAGCTGCAGATCCAGTATATTACGAAGAGGCTATAAAGAATGAAGTTTGGGAAAAAGCCATGGATGATGAGATTGATGCTATAGAGAAGAATCAGACATGGGAGCTAATGGATCTTCCAAAAGGAAAGGACGTGATAGGAGTCAAGTGGGTCTACAAGACAAAATACAATGCTAATGGAAAAGTACAGAAGCACAAAGCAAGGCTGGTTGCAAGAGGTTTTACACAGCAATATGGAGTTGACTACAACGAAACATTTGCACCAGTAGCACGTTTGGATACGGTAAGAATGGTTTTAGCAATTGCAGCTCAAAACAAATGGCCTATTTATCAGATGGATGTTAAATCAACATTCTTAAATGGATTCCTTGAAGAGGAAGTTTATGTAAATCAGCCAGAAGGTTATGAGATTGAAGGTCATGAAGGAAAAGTATACAGATTGAAGAAAGCGCTCTATGGTCTCAAGCAAGCACCTAGAGCTTGGTACAACAGAATAGATTCTTATTTGATTGAGAATGGTTTTAGTAGGAGCAGTAGTGAGCCTACTTTATACACCAAGATAAATGAACAAGGTAAAATTTTAATTGTTTGTTTATATGTAGATGATTTGATCATTAATGGAAATCTATCTACAGAGTCATTCAAATCAGCCATGAAGAAGGAGTTTGAGATGACATAATCTTGGTCTTATGCATTATTTTTTGGGTATTGAAGTTCAACAATCAGAAGGTAAAGTTTTTATCTCACAAGAAAAGTATGCAAATGATGTTTTGAAAATGTTTAACATGTTGAATTGTAAGCCAACACCCACACCAGCTGACAGTAGGTTTGAAGTTGAGCAAAGAGGATGAAGGATCGTTTGTGGATCCAACATTGTTTAAAAAGTTGGTTGGAAGTCTTATGTATTTGAAGGCCACAAAACCTAATATCATGTATGGTGTGAGCCTCATATCAAGGTTCATGGAATATCCAAAAGATTCACATTGGCAAGCTGGAAAAAGAATTTTGAGGTATGTACGTGGAACAAGAAATTATGGAATTCTTTATTTAAGTTCCGATGAGTTCAAACTCATTGGTTATACAGATAGTGACAATGCTGGAAGTATAGATGATCGAAAAAGCACATCCGGCTATACTTTTCACTTTGAAACAAGAGTGGTTTCATGGGCATCAAAGAAGCAACCCATTGTCACGTTATCTTCAGCAGAAGCAAAGTATGTAGCAGCAACATGAGCAGCATGTCAAGCTATTTGGATGAGAAGAGTGTTGACAGATTTACAAACAAAAACAAAAGGAAGCTACGCAGATTTTTTGTGACAACAACTCAGCCATAGCGTTGTCCTAAAAATCATGTTTTTTCATAAGAGGAGCAATCATATTGATACGAGGTATCATTTCATCAGGGAGCTGGTAAACAACAAGGAAATTCATCTTGAATTTTGTAGATCCGAAAGATCAATTTGCAGACATTTTTACAAAAGCTTTAGGCAAAAGAAGTTTTTGGAATATTTGAGAGATTGCTTGGGAGTATTGTGATACCTGCACATGGCAGATCTGAAAAATCAAACACAAGCTCTAGAAGAGTGAAAGCTACAAGTTTGAAATTAAGGGGGAGTGTTGGAAATATGCATGTAATGCATATTTAATTCCAACTGTAGCTTTTTTAGGAATAGTTAAAAAGTAGCTTTAGTCTTGTTTTAGTTTTCTTTAGTTAAGTTAGCTTTATCCTATTTTTATCATTAGATTTAATTCAAATAAATCTGTTTTAATTCATGCATAGCATGCAACTGTTTTTAAAGCATGAGTTTAGATTTTAGAATGCTCGGTTGAAGAGCTGTTTGTGGGTGAGTTATTCTATTTAAATAACAACAATTGTAATTACTTTAGTATGCACACACAGAAGGTGTGAAATCTGCACATGGCAAAGAAGGATGTGCATTGAAAGCACACAGCTGCTACATGCACATACTTGATTGTAATTTGAGTTGAAGCTCTGAGTATGAGTTAAGCTTTTATTAATGGAGATTATGCACAGCAGTGCTTGGTTCGAATATTCCTCTTGTTTATGCAAGTTATTTAAGTATTCTATTTATTTTCTTTTATGTTGTTCATTGTGTATAAGACTGCAGATTTTCTACACATATCATAGGGTCACATAAATTAATAATGGTAGGAGAATTAATTTGAATTAATGGCGGCTCTAAAATGTAACAGTAGATGTAGACAATAGGATGCTTTTAGTTTTTCCAAATCTTCTTTCATAATTTTGATGGCCCAAAGCAGTGGAAAACGTATCTTTTACATGATATTGACATGCAGCACATTTATTTAGTCATGAACCGAAAAGGAACTATTTAATGAAGAAACAGAGCTACCAACTGGTGTTCAGCCCCAGGGAGTGTATATACTACTCTAAATTTATAGTTTGCTGATCTGAAGGCAGCCAATGAGAATAATGTCCCGGGTTTAAATAAGCCTCTTCCTGCGGTAGACAGACATTCAATACAGCTAATCAAAACATTTGTCCAATGGTGTTGTCCCCATGAATCCTCTGCATACTTCTCATTTCCTTTTCAGGATCAAGTCTCTGATGATTTGGAACTCAGCTTACGTCTCCAGGTTAAATCAGGTGAACCATGCAAGCCTTGCTCATTATAGCAGGTACTCTACACCTTAAGATTAGTCTAGATGATTTCTGGAAGCCACAACGAATACTTCACTTCCATTGAAGATGCCAATGTTGGGCTAATGCAGTCCATGAGCAGATGAAGGCGCACAATAGCTGCAAAAATCCTGTAGTACTTGATGGGACATAAAAGAATGCTCTTGCATCATTTGTTTTTCTTCATCGCTGATTCCCCATTCTACTCGCAATTTTGTGCTCTATGATCTGTGCACCGCATCATTCAGCAACGCTCATATATGTTCCGAGAGTGTTCAAAATCTAGGGCAGGCTGAAATTAGTCGATGGAGCGAGATAATTCAGCGATTGTCCGGCTTAATGGCGATGCTTCTGCTGCTACTAAACATCTCTCTACCATAACATCACCGCTTACAAGGCTGGGGGTTTTATATCGGATCCACACCATTCGAAACACATAACCATCTACTCGTAGCTTGTGAACAACGCGCACAGCTACATGTCAAAGTAAGAAATCTGTAATTTCTTCCCCAACGGCATATTTGATAAGTTGCAGCGTATAACAAAGAGCATGTTTTTTCCCACATGACCAGTGCAGATTGGCGTTGGGAAATATCTCATGCATGAATTTATTAAAACATGGGAAGCATGTTACAAACCATATTGCTCATTTTGAAATAGCTCACGTCACCAACTGCTCATGGCAGGGATTCAATTTGTATGCTACAATCCCACGTTGCGCATTATCTCTGCAATTTTCATGGCAGGTCATAGCTTCATTACCTCTTGATCTACAATCATGAGCATATTAGTCCAGCTATGGAGCATTGGATTTATGACGGAACAGATCCATGGGTGGAGTCTTTCATCCATCTCTTCCATAACTTGGCAAGGTATCTGCAAACACTGCTGCAATTGATCCTGTTAGATGACGCCACAGAGGTACAGTGATTTTAGTCCTCTAAATCCTGTTTAACATAACCAACATTGTTACTCACCTCTTCTTAGCTTGGCAGAGGTTGGAAACTCAGTTGATATTCACGGTTCTTAGCTAAACAGCAACGTTGCGATTTGTCGATGAAAACCCTATGAAAATCTCCGAAACATCTCATCATTATGCCACTTTGAGCAAATAAACCTTGCTGCCTACGGATCTGCTAGTTATTTTTTAATAGTGAGCAATTTGAAGAGTTCAATATAATTGCTCGAATGGGTCCGGAACATTAGAAGGTTGGCTTGCATGCCGTTAAGAATAATAAGAGAGGTGAGGTCGAAAATCCCAATCATCTCGTTTTGGTCGTTAGATGCCACCATATTTAGATTTCTCGTAACCTTCTTAACGGATGTCGTTGGCCAGTTGGGCACAGTTGGAGAGCTCTTTCGAAGCACTGGCAAGCTAACTAGTGATCAGTATCAGTGACTGATATGAAAAACAGTGGCCCTTAGGTGAAACATTTTCCTATCTCCATAGGGATGGTTCGCTGATCAATTTCTAACCTCTGCCAAGCTAAGAAAAATAAGGCAGCTTAATTTAGCCAACTGAGGAAGACATTGAATTAGTACCATTGAAATCAACTTCAACTCAATTGCCAAGTGTTGCGGATGCTATCAGAATAAGAACAAAGATGGATGGATCTACCAGCTCCATTACTTGTTTCTGAATGTTCGACACCGCTCCATATTTTGAATCGAGGCTCACTTTTTTATAATCAAGACCGAACAACATTGTATGCATCTGGAATAATATTCTAGTTGATTTTTCCCAATCCTCAGCTCAGAGAAAGCAATGCGCTTCCTTCACCGCGCAAGATCAAGCAGATCGTTCAACGAAAGCTCAGTTTGTGGAATTGGTGGAAAGCAGAATAGTGACGATCTCCATCATGTTGAGGGTTATCATCTTTCCTCGGAGCCTGATCATGCCATCCTGATCGCAACAATAGTCCAAAGTCAGGCTCCCTCACTGCAATCCTTGGATCCTTTCGGATAAAGCACTCCAAAATGAAGGCTCCTGCTGGACTCCGGAGGATTAGTGGAATTGCTACTCGAATGTAATCATCCAATATCTGGTCTTCCAAAATGTGTTTGACAATGGCGAGCACCTCTGAGTCGCATCGGCACATAACGTTCCAAACAAAGACGCAATCCCAAAGATGACGCTTTTTACCAAATTGAAGGCTTGTTACGCGAATAGAGCATCGGCAGGCCTTTTAGCGAGTTTATTCCTAAGGGTTTTAACATCGCCATATATAACTGAGACGATCCCCCTCTAATTTGTAATTTTGATAGGTTATAGTTCTCTATTCGTTGGTAAGTCTATTAAATTATGAGCTTCCAATTAAGGGTTTGTTTGTCAAATATGACTTAAGTGAAGCCATATAAATATGCCAAGTTTACTTCTCCGTGTGAATACTACGTCCTAATCTTTGGCTGGTCCCTCTGCTCCATAGTTAATTACTTTTGATGGTTATCATCTGGCATAACACAAGAATTATGAGATTATGAGAATGTGGCATCGAAAATTGCCATAAATGTTGTGGTCACTTCATGTGTAACTTCAAGCCTGACGAACATTGACAGCATTGTGGGCAAGCATATTTATATTAGATATGATGAACCAGTATATTATGGTGTGAGAGAATATGCTACTGCACAGGTTGAAGCTGACGAGATAACATATAATATGAAATATATAAGAGACCAATAGAATTTATAAGGTTTGGTGATTGGACGTAAAGTCGTCATTAGCTTATGCTTTTACTATACCCATCTTAAAATTCAAATTCTATTGCCCGATAGTTTAAAAATATATTCATATGTGTTGGGATAGCGATGAGATTGAAGCATTAGTCCTACGGCTGATCAATATGGCTGTAAAAACACGTTGAAATTCTTACGGTTATTAATGTTATAGAAATATATTCAGTTTTAGAATTAACTTTTAGGCCTACAAATTGTCATGAAACCGTCAATAAAATTGAAACTGTATTGTTGATTTTAGTCATATACGCCATTTCTACTATTGCTGTCTAACTGACTAGCCTATAGATCTACAACAGTGACCAAGTGTAATTGAAACGCGATATTTGGTAGTTTTTTATTTTATATACTTCAAATGCTATAGAATCTATTAACTACTATGCTTACAGATCATTCGTATAAACATCCAGGTGCAAATGACCCAAAGTAATATTTGAGTCTGAAGGATATTTGACATGTAGTGTTGCTAACCTGTCATTATTTTTACATATCAGACACTTTATATCAATAATTTGCAAAAATATAAGTTGGAGAAACATTAGATAACATGATTGCAATTAACATTTAACAAGTGGCATGGAAATTCTTTGGTTTACTGATGCAGGAGCATCAAGTGTCAAGACAAAATAAGGTCCCATGAAACCATTAAGCATGTTAGAAATGTGTATTTGAATTCAAATGTGTTGTAAAAGCACACATGTGCTTGTAAAAAGTCAATATATGTTGTAAAAGGTGAATGTGTGCTTGTAAAAAAGTTGTAGGAGTAAATTTGACATAGTAAAAGAGTAATATTGGAAAAATAAAGCCATGTCATCATGTAATAGTTGTCTTATAAGGATTACATGAGAGTATTAAGGAGATCTCCACGTGATTTCTATGTAGAGGAAGTTGTTGAGTCTTCTTAGGGAGTGTGAATTGGCTTAGGAGTCAGTTTAGGTGTTTGTTAGAGTCTTTACTTAGCAAATTGACAACCTATTTCATAGGTGTGATTCAAAGAGAAGGAGGTAGAACACAGGTTCTCAGGGTTGTAGAGATGAAGGAGAAGGAATGTATGAGGTTTTAGAAGGAGAATATACCTCTGTTGGCATGAAAATTACATGTTTCACATGACTGTGCATGAGGACTGTAACAGGACAGCAAGATAGAAACCCTCCATAACATTCAAATGGTATAAATCTCATGATTATTAGCATGGAAAGGTTCTACAGGTGATGTAGATCACATTTGTAATTTTTGTATGTTTTGAAAATGCATAGTTTGGATTTTATAGCAAATTGTTACCTCTCAGGCCTGAAATAGGGCATCGCATATCTTTTGATTGGATGGATGAAATTGGCTGAAAATTTCAGGATATCTCTGTATTTACACTATCTAACTACTGTCAAAATTTCAAGGATAATGAATTTGTACAGCTCAAGATATACGTGACTGTTTTTTTTTTTTGAATTATGGCAAGAATATACAACGTACAATGAGAGAGGAATTGAAGTGCATGAAGGGTCATCACGTGGAATCAAGCCACCAAACTTTGTAGCAGTCATCTTGATGACATTTCTGAAGTAGATCCATCAAGATCCAAGTGAGATCAATCCCCAAGTGCCTACTGTCATAGCTAGGGTCAGAATAGGCCTGATTTTTGTATGCTACAGCCATAAAGGAGGTGATAAAGGAAAAACCTAGATCTAGGACAGTATATGGAACTCATGAATACCTCAACCATTGTGAAGGGAGGTTTGTTAGCTGTTGGTATGCCCTGGAAACCAACTAATTGAGTATTAAGAGTTTGAGTTGGATGCTTTTAGACTAAGTTCAGTCTTGAGGGCAGAGTATTGGGACTGCACACTAATAGATGCTTGAGCATCCATAAAGGAACTTGAAACATTGGTTTGTTGTTTTGGTCATGTTCAATCAATTAAGAAAGAGCTTGTGACTATAGGAAAGAAGAACTCATGCTCCATTGGGAGTAAAGTGTATGGTAAGAAATATCAAAAGGTAACATATGCTAGATACCTTATCAATAGATTTTGTATCTTAGGACAGTCATGTATATGAATGTAGGAGCATTACATATCTATTGTACATTGTGTCTATGGTCACAAAATGATCACCTTAGCTCATCTCTGATCAAGGAAGTCCTTTAAGGGTTTTTCTTTCATACAAAACATGCATTAGGCCTCCATAGACACCAAGGGGCCATAAAACATGTAAATGGTGATCCTCAAGTAGGGGTTGGTTGGAGGATTAGAGTAGGTTCAAGCTCTTGATAATATAGTAAGAAAATTTTGGTATTGACCTCTGCATTATTTGGTATCAGAGCGAGGACAGGAGATCAAAGGACAGCCATAACAGGAAACAAAAAGTAGATCCAATACCAAGGAGTTCAAGGTAACAAACACATGTTTTCAAGCTATTTATTTCTATAATTTTCAGAGAGCTCCATATTGTAAAGTTTTTGATTGAATCAGTCATGGAGGTAGGAGCAGTGTGTGAATTGGTTAAGTTCCTAAGCTATCAAAAGGAACACGAAAAGAAAGAGAAAAAGAGGAAAGAGGAGAATATGAGAGGAAGATTGGAACTTCAAAAGAAATAGATGAAGTGAAGAAAGATTTGGAGAGAGTGACCACCATGTGGTTACAGTTGCAGGAAGAAGAGAGCCATCAGAGTGGCCTACTATTGAAGAGGAAGATGAAATGGCCTGTGAGGTCATTGGTGAAAAGAAATAGAAGGCACAAGGAGGATGCCTTGAGGAAGAGAGAAGAGTTTCTAGATGAGCATCAAGAAGAGGTGAAAGAAGTTCTCATGATGGAGAACAAGAAAGGAGAAGAAGTGCCACAAGAAGCACTCAAGGAAGGAAGAGAAAGAGTGTTAAGAAGAACACTCAAGGAGACATTTTTGTCTCTAATTATGCTATCTAATATTGTGTTTAAGAATGTGTATGCAGGTATGAAAAACCTCAAAGAGAAGATCAAAGGAAAGACCTTGAAGGTTGTAAGAAATGGGTCAAGCAAAGCACCCAGAGAAAAGTGTGAAGAGGACAGCAGAAGAGATCAAGTAATGAGATGTCATGTGGGGGAAATTTCAGACCTACCACACACTAAAGAAGACATGGAAGAAGAAAATGAATTCCATGACGCTCAGGAAACCATTCCAGCTGAGAGAAGAGAGAAGACGAGTAAGAAAGAAGTACTTGCAAGCCAGAGAAGCAGAATCAATGAAACAACCATGCTAGGGATCCTTAAGAAGGTAAATGCAATGATGAATGCTGAATCTAATTATGAATATAAAGAAGAGATTGCAGATGTGTAGATGTATACAAAGAGGGACAGCAATGAGTATCCAAAGCTCATACCCAATCATGGGTACATAGTGCCAAAATGGATCAAGAAGCCAACAGACGAAGAAAAAAAATGCAGACCTCAAGCAAGAAGAATGCATGATGAACCATGCATGCCAAGAAGAATGCCAAAGAGAGAGGTATAAAGATAATGCCTCAAAACAAGGAGCAGATCACAAGAAAGATAGAGCAAAAATCATATATCAGCCTAAAGCCATGCAAAGCAGAGTATGGGTAGCCAAGAGCATGAAAGGATTACAATGCAAACATAATGAGCATAAGCACATAGCTGGGGCAGCAGTGGATGGAGAGAGATCACCACAACAACATAGCTCAAGAGAGCAAAGCAAGGACAGCGATGAAGCACCCAAGAGGACAAAGGAAATTCCAAAGAGAACAAGAGAGATGGAAGGTAAACAAGTGACATTGGATGTTTTGAGTAATGATGCATTTGGTTCATTTAATGAGACTAGTAAAAGGAGCATTGAAACATGGAATGAAATGAAGACTGACATGCAGCGAATAAGGTTGAAAGAGCATGAAGAATTCCTATGCATGAAAGAGAATATAACTAAATATGCTGATCCAAAATAGAGATTTGAAGGAGAAGGGCAATCTTGTCCTAAGTTTGATGAAGCAAGCACAGACATGGATGAAGAAGCTTTGAATAGAGAGCTAGAGAAGATAGATAAATTGTTCAATCCATCTAAAGAACTGTATGAAGAGCTGAATGAAGGTGGAACCATGTTGTACCAGATAGAGAAAGAGGTAATGCAAGAAGAAAACGGAATGGGGAAGGCCAAATTGAACTTGGTCATTGAAGAAGCAAATAGAGAAAAGGAAGAAAAACAGTCAAGAGACATTCAAGGGGCTGAATGGTCTCAAGTTTTTACATCTAATCTTTCCTTTGATGTTTTGAATGCAGGTATAAACTATGTAAAGCTGAATGAAGTTACCAAATCAACAAGCAACCTCACGAAACAAGAAAGTCAAGAAGAGCAAGAAGAATTTGAAGACATGAATCCTAGTGAAGCATGGAGATGGACTTGTACAAATGAGAAAGAGACAAGAAAGAAGTTATATCAGAGGAGAAAGAGAAATAAGAACAAGAAGGACAAAGGCTACATGAAGAAGATGCACACACAAAAGAGACAATGGGATCCAGGCATCTAGAAGGAGACAAAGAAGGAAGAAGACACTGCTGGAATGAAGAACAACTCCTTTCTAAAGGGGTAGAATGATGCAGGAGCATCAAGTGTCAAGACAAAATAAGGTCCCATGAAACCATTAAGCATGTTAGAAATGTGTATTTGAATTCAAATGTGTTGTAAAAGCACACGTGTGCTTGTAAAAAGTCAATATATGTTGTAAAAGGTGAATGTGTGCTTGTAAGAAAGTTGTAGGAGTAAATTTGACATAGTAAAAGAGTAATATTGGAAAAATAAAGCCATGTCATCATGTAATAGTTGTCTTATAAGGATTACATGAGAGTATTAAGGAGATCTCCACGTGATTTCTATGTAGAGGAAGTTGTTGAGTCTTCTTAGGAGTGTGAATTGGCTTAGGAGTCAGTTTAGGTGTTTGTTAGAGTCTTTACTTAGCAAATTGACACCTATTTCATAGGTGATTCAAAGAGGAGGAGGTAGAACAGAGGTTCTCAGGGTTGTAGAGATGAAGGAGAAGGAATGTATGAGGTTTTAGAAGGAGAATATACCTCTGTTGGCATGAAAATTACATGTTTCACATGACTGTGCATGAGGACTGTAACAGGACAGCAAGATAGAAACCCTCCATAACATTCAAATGGTATAAATCTCATGATTATTAGCATGGAAAGGTTCTACAAGTGATGTAGATCACATTTGTAATTTTTGTATGTTTTGAAAATGCATAGTTTGGATTTTATAGCAAATTGTTACCTCTCAGGCCTGAAATAGGGCATCGCATATCTTTTGACTGGATGGATGAAATTGGCTGAAAATTTCAGGATATCTCTGTATTTACACTATCTAACTACTGTCAAAATTTCAAGGATAATGAATTTGTACAGCTCAAGATATACGTGACTGTTTTTTTTTTGAATTATGGCAAGAATATACAACGTACAGTGAGAGAGGAATTGAAGTGCATGAAGGGTCATCACGTGGAATCAAGCCACCAAACTTTGTAGCAGTCATCTTGATGAAATTTCTGAAGTAGATCCATCAAGATCCAAGTGAGATCAAGCCCCAAGTGCCTACTGTCATAGCTAGGGTCAGAATAGGCCTGATTTTTGTATGCTACAGCCATAAAGGAGGTGATAAAGGAAAAACCTAGATCTAGGACAGTATATGGAACTCATGAATACCTCAACCATTGTGAAGGGAGGTTTGTTAGCTGTTGGTATGCCCTGGAAACCAACTAATTGAGTATTAAGAGTTTGAGTTGGATGCTTTTAGACTAAGTTCAGTCTTGAGGGCAGAGTATTGGGACTACACACTAATAGAGAGATGCTTGAGCATCCATAAAGGAACTTGAAACATTGGTTTGTTGTTTTGGTCATGTTCAATCAATTAAGAAAGAGCTTGTGACTTTAGGAAAGAAGAACTCCATTGGGAGTAAAGTGTATGGTAAGAAATATCAAAAGGTAACATATGCTAGATAACTTATCAATAGATTTTGTATCTTGGGACAGTCATGTATATGAATGTAGGAGCATTACATATCTATTGTACATTGTGTCTATGGTCACAAAATGATCACCTTAGCTCATCTCTGATCAAGGAAGTCCTTTAAGGGTTTTTCTTTCATACAAAACATGCATTAGGCCTCCATAGACACCAAGGGGCCATAAAACATGTAAATGGTGATCCTCAAGCAGGGGTTGGTTGGAGGATTAGAGTAGGTTCAAGCTCTTGATTATATAGTAAGAAAATTTTGGTATTGACCTCTGCATTATTTACTCATACATATTAGTTCTGCTTCTTAATTTAGTGTAGCTATATCTGAAAATTCTTGATTCATAGAGGGTATAAGTTATTCGGATCCTCCTCCACAAATACAAAGAGAGAGAACAATAAGAGCAACGAAATGAAAGGTCACACTCCCCCTTCGTCCCTCGACATATAAGCCCCCCTTTATTACATTTACCTAGCCATGACCCCCTTCACCCCACTAATATTAATTTAATTAATTTAATTAAATTAATGCTTTATCCTCACTATATTTATTATTTAAATATCTTATTTAAATAATATCTACACATACAGTTCACTTAGACACCTCACCAAGCTAACTCAACCTAAGACCTATTCTTAGCAAGTTACCATAACTAACTAAGACTTACCCAAACCCTAAAAATCAATGCCTACATTCCCTCTAACCACATTCCCACATGCTCACAAGAGGCTCCGAGTCTAATCCGTGGGATAATGACACAAGATCTGAGGAAATCAGGAGGATCTCCCTAAGTTTAGTAAACCTAGGAAATCCCACCTTGACCGACGTCGGTTACCCCTAACCATCGCCGGTTAAGCCGGACCGCCGTCGGTTACCCCTTTTAACCCAAAACAACCTTATTCTCAAGGTTGGAACTTGGAACTTGGAAGTTGGAAGCAAGAAAGTTGATGAACAAGAACAAATCTCAGAGAGATAACACATCTTCAGAGAGCCAATTCCAGCAAGAACTCACATCCAAGGAAGGAGATTGAGGATCTTCTCCTGCACAGCCATCCCAGCCACATTCTGATCTATCCAAGCAAAGAGGAGTGTGCATGCAGCCCATGCAGAAGCTTTTCTTCAGTTGGTGATCACTTGCAGCCTTCAAACCCATCATCAGCACCTCCATCCTTCACACATAGACCTTCAGGAATGAAATCCAAGTAAGTACAACATCATACTTTCCTAGTTATTTCATTTCATCATTATTTTATCATCCATTGTTTATCTTGCTCCCTATTGACCTTCTCCAACATTTTCACCTCCATAGACCCATCAAAACCTCACAAAAGCCTACTCCAGTCACCCATTACCTCGTCCCGACCAACCAAAATCCTTTGTGCAATCACAAAGGAGACCAAAACCCTGTTCTGTGACATTTCCAGATCTCACAGTAACTGGCGCCGGTTATACCTAACCGCGGTCGGTCACCCCTGACCGACACCGGTCTCTGTGTTTTCCCACACAACCTTAAACAGAGACCTACCCACCTAATTTTACCTCACCCTCACTCACCTGTGACCTACCCGAGACCTTTATCAGACCTGCAGAGACCCAGAACCTATCACTTGACCTTGGATTCTATTCTAGCTTAGCCTGTTAGATTAGATCTATTTCTTATTGTGTTTTTAAGTGAGATACCTAAATCATTTTAAAATAACAATAGGATTTACTTTGTTTACAACATTAATTTGTTTAAAACAGTGGACTGACAGCCATCTAGGAAGTACCATGCTTCCCAGATCTAGCTCACGCTAGGCAGTTCACTGCCCATATTGTTTAATTCTTTCTGGTGGTCTTGCTTTCATTACAGGTAGTTCCTCCTAGCCAAAAGGAAGCTCTCATGGTCAGCTGTGGATTCAGAAGTCATACACGTGCAACAACCCATCAACCGACATTTGAACAGGTATTCCTCCTACGCCCGTTACCCTATCTGTTTCATCAACAATTCAAAGAAACAATCTAAGAAAAAGGTGAAACATTTTGGCATGCCCCCGGTGGGACCCATCCAGGGTTCCTTGCATTTCATTCATTCCTAGGAAAAAATTGTGTGTTTGTTTCCTTTCTAAAAAAAAGCGTACACACTAATTTTCTTCCCTGGTAATCCACTTCTTCTTTCTATTTGCTCTAAAGGAAACTTTTCTTTTGGTGTATTTAAAAAGAATCATTTCTTCATGTTTTCTGCATTGTAGTGAAAGAGCATCCCTCTTCCTCTTCATCTTATTGTGTCATCCAATTTCACATTTTCGATTTGGGTTTAAAAACAATTACATTCCTTTCTGATTTATTGCATTAGCTCACATTAAATGAGGGAAACCTATATGTTGGAGGTCATGACCAGCTGATGGTTGACAAACGAATCATAGAAAAGCACTTCTATCCTTTTCTCTTTCTCTGAGTCTTACCAAACCACACAAAAATTCAAATACATACATTCTTAAACAACATCTTACCTGGAAGAAGTTGTAGGTGATCACACGATCACGACACAGTGGGCACCCAGCTCACTGCTCTGTCGAGTCATACTTCAGAGTGAAGCCCGCCCCCACCATAACATACCTGAAACCTCACCCTTTAGATCTCCTTCTTTGTAGGAAGCCATCCTCACCAAAAACTCTATTTCACAATTCATGTGTCAGTCCCTAAATAGCATAAGCTAAACAAACATAATAGAAAAGGGCACTCTTAGGATCACATTTTCTTAGTGTTTCTGCTTGGCTTGCATTTTGAGGTGAAAGATCACGTTCATCACTTTTTTGTTCATCCTTGCACGCTCCTCATCATAGCTGGTGTATTCCAGCTTCACCTGAGTGTGCCTGGGCCATATCACCATCATTCCCAGAATTCTGGGTTTGATTCCACATCAAATTTTAATTCACAACCACTTTTTCTCATCACTGTTTCAATTTCACAGTAACCATCATCGGTTACCTCTGACCACCATCGGTTAAACCCAACCGACGTCGGTTCCAGGTCCTTTTGCTAACCTACTCAAAAGGACAGTTTCACTTCACTTTTTTCCACTTTCCACAGTCTCTGTCACTGTCATTTTTCCCATTGACGTTTTACACATCCCCAGATTTGGCATACTTGTC
Organism: Taxus chinensis; assembly: GCA_019776745.2. Classification (NCBI taxonomy): domain Eukaryota; kingdom Viridiplantae; phylum Streptophyta; class Pinopsida; order Cupressales; family Taxaceae; genus Taxus; species Taxus chinensis. The sequence goes on along the minus strand of CM034155.1, from coordinate 500,654,945 downwards.
ATATTTTGCCTTCTACCTCATGTTTACTCACTGTCTATTTTCTACAGTGACCGGCAGTGGTTACCCCTGACCGACGTCAGTTTTCCCTAACCGGCATCGGTTAGCCTATTTCACATTCCACCCACCATTTGTTACTTCATCCATTTTTTTTATCACCAGATTCACCTGTTCCTGTTGTTCTTTGTATCATTTACAGAGAAGCAGCCCTACCTGATCAATACTGGTTCACATGGTGCTGACCCGAAGACAAGCGAATGCCCTCGTGTTCCACGCCAGTTGCCAACCACTCCCACCTAGTCCTTCACCACCTTCTATTTTATCACCAGCCATGGATCCTATCCAGCCTACTAATATCGCTACCAGAGATGAGGAGTTCACACGACTCCTTGACCAGAACCCTGCCGCCTTGTAGTTTTACCTCTCCCACTCATCCACTCGAGATGCCTCGGGTCAGTTGATATATGGCATGCCCGTATCTATCCCCTAACTCTCGCACCCACTTCCACATCAGCCCCATCTGGCTCCGTGCTACCCACATCCACCTTACCCCCAGTCATTTCATAGTTAGGTTCTATACCTGCCATGACTGCCACGTCTGTTATCTCTGTGGCACCCATTACATCCACCATACCCTCGACGATTACCCCAAACACAACCTCATCCACCCCTCATGTCTCACACATACCTGTAGCTACATTCCCACCTCCAGTGTCGGTGACCCCTACCCCATTTCAGAACATAGTTCTTTCCATTCCACAATCATTAGCCCCTATTGCCACTAGGGTTACCACGACCCTTCCTCCCCCATATACATACTACCAACAACCGCCTGTTTCATCTATTATTCATTCTGGTATGTACCCCCTATTTCATTACCTTCTTCTCCACCACCTTACATGGCAGCCCCATACACTGGAATGCCACACCCATTATATGTCCAAAACCAACCTCCTCACGCTATAGGAGGCATCCAATCATCACAACCCACCAATGACCTAATTAAATTGATGATGGACAAGATGCAGACACTGGAGGCATCAGTTTCCGGATCCCGCAACACTCTCACTTATGATGAGATTTGCAATGAGCCTATTCACCCATCCATTCCCATCCGTTCATACCCTGTGCATTGGGAAATGCCTAAATTCAACCGCTTCAATAGTAAGGAAGACCCACAACAACATTTGCGCTCGTTCAAACATGGGTGTTATCTGATTGCTCATGATGATGCCTTACTTTTGAGAACTTTTCCCATGTCCCTCACTGGACCTGCATTAGATTGGTATAGTGGGTTACCCAAACACTCTATATTTTCATTCAATCAGGTAGCCCAAGCTTTCTTGGATCATTTCTCTATCAATATCACCAAGAAGGTTACCATGACCGATCTATATTCCACACGTCAGTACGAGGATGAATCTATCACAGATTTTGTCACTCGCTGGCGCAGCCTGATCAATCAACTTACCTTTCAACTGCCACAAACTGAACTCATCGATCTCTTCACCCGAGCTTGCGCCAGACATATCTCCCCGACCTTGCAGGTCCAAACTTTCTGAACATTCGATGAGGCATTCACTATGGCACAAAAGTTAGAGATTCGGGCCATCGAAGAGAAGAAAATCCAATTACGAAATAAGAATTCGGCATTCAAGTCGAATGAAACCTCTTCTTCTTCCAAACCACCAACCAATTATTCAAAGGCTAAAGGTACCGCTAACGCAGTGGTACTCAAGGCCGGCCCAGCTCATCCATCCAATCAGGCTACACCCTCATCTAATCTATCACCTGTCCAGGCTTTTTGATTCAGACAAGAGCAGTGAAAATATACCCCAATTGGGGAACCTTACTCTTCTGTCTTAGAAAAGCTTATCAAAGCTGGCACCATCACCCTTCCACCCATAAAACCACACACTAGTTTTGACCCTGCTCGCCCCATGCCCGCATGGTATAAGGAACAATATTTCTATAACTATCACCGAGTGAAGGGTCATAGTGACGGAAACTGCATCACTTTTAAGAATATTGTCCAAGAAATGCTCGAGAAAGGTGAGTTGACTGTGGATAATCCCAACGCCACCCCCAACCAAAATCTACAAATCTTTAAAAAACCATTTCCCAATCATGCCCCTTCATCCAATCAAACCGGTGAGACATCCACTCACGATACCCATACCCGTGAGGTTCACACAATCTTTAACGAGGTACCTGTCACCTCTCAATTACCTCACATCCCTTCCATAGAGGAAATCCTAGCCCGAAATCCTCCTTCCACATTGGAACCAACTGTCACCCTTCATCTCGTACATCACCTACGGAGGAGTCTTCTGCTAACATTGAGACCATCTCACCCCTAGCTTCTCCACTTAGAGAACCTTTACCTACCATACCTCCTCAACCCATAGAGGAGCTCCCATTACCTCCTCCACCCATAGAGGAGCACCCATTACCTCCTCCACCCACAGAGGAGCACCTATTATCTTCTCCCCCCACAGAGGAGCACCCATTACCTCCTCCACCCACAGAGGAGCACCTATCCGTTCCTCCACTTATAGAGGAACTCCCATCATCTCTTCCACCCATCATAGACCTAGTGGAGATACCTTTGCCTCTTGGCGAGCATTCTCCATCAGCTACCCAACATCCAACAGACCTACTTTCAGCTCTCTTACCCACGGAAGCTGAAGCTGGCCGATTCCCCATCTCTAAGATGCATTTTACGGGAATTCCCATTAGGTCCTCACCAACTCCACCCACAAACATGCCATTCTCACGTTTGGCTGATCACTTGGATTATGTGGATAGGGCTTTATTATGGGGGCGCCTCTTACTCCCTGTCTCAACACAGATGCAGAGATCCCTCGATGACACCTCCACTATCTACCCAAACACATTTCCACCCATCAAACCACATACAACCACTACTGTCACAACCCCTTCCACGATACCTGTTAGCACTCACACCACACCCTTACCCATAACCCGACCTATATCTAAACCCAAACCCATACCCACAACATTTACCTCCACTAAACCTATCACCACTTTAAGGGTCACCCCAACCACTAGCCTTACTCATCCACCTATTAAACTGAATTTAGCTACATCCTTCAATGTCAATACCACACCTACCTCGACACCCAAACTAAAGAAACAAACTCATCGACTCATACCCCGACTACACCAATCACACCCACACTTGTCCCATCTACCTTAAGACCTCAGCTGCCCAACATGGTCAAGCACCCTTCACCCATCCATAAACCAATAACACAACCACCCATTCCTTCCTCACAAATCTCTAACCTACCCAGGCACACAACATGACTCATACCCACACCTGTAGTCTCTTTACCACCAATACCTCCAATACCTTCAGCCATTGCTTCACTACCCACTACACTTCAGTCATTGTCCCTCACACCCCAAGCATGACCCACGTCATCTACCTTCATAGCACCCCCATTATCCCCATGGGTAACTCACCCTCTTCCTCCATCTACTTTTCCTTCTAGACCTCATACACCCACATCACCTTTACCCAAGAAGGTGCAACCCAAAAACAAAACCCCACTACCCCACAACAAGGTAGTCAAAACAACCCCACACCCTCCTACCCATCCATCTACTGTACCCCTACCCAAACGAACCCGACCGATACCTCAAACCACACCGCACCTAAACCCATAGCTCAACCCATTCCTACACTTCCAAAAACAATTCCCCGACAACCAACCACACCTACACCCAAACCCACATTCACTTCCCATTGTGATCCACTAGCAGGGTCCTATGCCAAAATTTTAACCAACCTCCTCGAGACTTCTGTTATCACATTACCGCCACTCCGACCTTACGACCCCCTCAAACCCAAGCCAAAGGGGTTTGATGATACCAAAATTTGTGCATACCATCATGTGCCAGGGCATGATGTGGAGAACTGCAAGGCCTTGAAAACCATCCTTATCCAATTGTGTCCACCGGAAACCAACTTTGACGATGATGACCTTCTTGATGAGGATCCTGCTTCACCTACACCCATTCCCACACTGCCCACTCAACAACCACAACCTCCACCCTCACAGCTCCTAGAACCACACACAAAATTTGAAATTAACATGGTTGAGATCAGAGAACTTGCCACGCCACCACCCAAATGTCGTTGCACCCAACTGACCTCACAGGGATTTTCTCCTCCAGTAGGTTTTTTCCCTTCATGTCATTATACCACTTACCCTACACCTTCTCCATTTGACAACTTCCCTCAAATCAACATGGTACACATCACTACACGTGCGCAGAAGGGTAAAGAAAAGGTAGCTGACCCACCAACCAATCCTATACCCAACATACCATCTGCCCCCATACCTAAAATAACTATCCACGGCCCCACATACCCCATTTCTAATGGCATCACACATCACACCATGCTCAAACAACTACACCAATCTCCCCTCAAAATGTCCTTATACGACCTCATCCAAACCTCAGAATCCCATCATCAAGCCCTCATGGAGGTTCTTCAATCTATTGAGGTTTTACCCAATGACCCTACACCCGTAGCCTCCATTATCACACCCCATCATGTAGCCTCTCTCACCAAATTACCACCTTCATCCTCACCTCACCTTGTTCACCAAGTGGCCTCCCTCAGCTTCTCAGAGGCAGAGATCGCGCCATACCAAAATGATGACCCAGACCCAGCCCTCTTCATCTCTGTCCACATTGATGACATACGGGTACACCGTGTGATGATTGATGGAGGTGCTAGCATTAACATCATTTCATCCCATGCATTTTCTCAAATGCACATACCTGACAATTGCATGCATAAACATCTGGTCATGTTGCATTCATTCAATGACACTATCACCTCCACACTAGGCACTGTCATCCTTCACGTTCGTGTGGGCCCCCGCACTATTCCAGAATTGTTTTATGTTTTGGAGGGGGAATTCCAATATAACTTGTTGCTTGGTAGACCCTGGATCCATGTCATGGGTTGTGTTCCTTCCACTTTGCATCATTGTGTAAAGTTTGAACATGAAGGACACACTTATACCATTCCAGCTGACCCATCACCTTTCAAAACATGCAACATGCTTTACCGACCCAATGATGTGCTCATACCTGTCAAGCCATCTACCTCTGCAACCAATACCGCTTCACCTACACCCCCACCTACCAGTACAGCCACTGCTTTCACCGCACATACCTCCTCTATTCCTACCACTGCTATAACCTCCATGGCTGACCCATTAGCTACCCAATCCATTAACTCCACCTCCGCATCGACCTCTGACACATCATCCATACCAGCTACCCACATACCAACCATTGATCCCTTGGAAGGTGTTTTTCAACGCCTCACTCTGGGGGAGTACCGCCTATATAGTGTCAACACATTCCTTACTCCACACAAGTATGGAAGCCTTCACCAACACCCTCGCTATGATCACCGTATAGGAGAATGCCTCCTTTATGGTCCTCCTCATCTTCGTACTAGTCTCACCTATGGGGGACTTGATACTACCACCTACACACCTGAACCACCATCACAACCCCACCCATTTTCCGCTGACTTCCAATCACTTACCAATCACCATTTCACCCACACCTTCCTGCACCACTGTGCGTGGAAGGGTTTTGGTTTTGGATTTTACGAGCAAGGCCACCATACCATTATTCCATGTACCACCCACAAACATAATGACCGGAGTGGTATCAGCTTCCCCAAACCTCCTACCAAATAGGCCCACATTGAACTCATTGTAGACCCTAGCCCTTCTCCACCTTCATCACCACCCTCACCGACAGAGTCGATGGATCCTGAATCTATCCCTCCTAACTTTTTTTTTCATAAACACCATTTCCTTGGGGCCTTTGACTTATCAACGTGAAGGTGAGGCCCCTTCCACTCTCCCATTCTTGTATCCTGAGATGATCGATGATGACACACCTACCATTAACATCATTCAATGTCAGGATGATGAATCCATACTCACCTACCTTGGTGCAGAAGACTCATATATTCATCGGTCGTTACCCTCTGAGACACAAACCATGTTGAATGAATCGACTATCGAGATCAACATTCATACTCAAGATGACCCGCACATCCTAAAGATTGGACAATCTTTAGATGTTGCTGAACAGGAAGCCATCACTTCTTTTCTCTGAGATCATAACCACGCTTTCACTTGGTCTTACACAGACATGCCCGGTATTGACCCCACCATAGTGGTCCACAATATCATAACCATTCCCGATGCCAAACCTATCAAACAAAAGCTGAGGAAAATGCACCCTCACATTGCTCTTCTCGTCAAAGAAGAACTTCAGCACCTTCTTTCCATTTCCTTCATCTTACCCATTGATTATCCTCATTGGATTTCTAACATTGTCCCTATTACTAAAGCAACAGGGGGACTCCGCATTTGCATGGACTTCCGTGACCTCAACCTCACCTGCCCGAAAGATGACTTTCCCTTACCCGGTATTGATCAACTGGTTGACCTTACCACTAGTCACGAGATGCTCTCACTCATGGATGGTTTCTCAGGTTATAACAAAAAATTTCTTGCCCCAATAGATCAGCACAAGACCGCACATTCATTACCCCTTGGGGAACCTTTTGCTATCGAGTCATGCCTTTTGGCCTTAAAAACGTTGGTGCTACATATCAGCGTGCTATGACTTAGATCTTCCATGATATCATGTATCGCATATTGGAATATTACATGGATGATCTCTTGGCCAAATCTAAACGTCATGCAAAGCACCTTGCTGTCCTCAAAACCATCTTTGACCAGCTCATTAAATATTACGTCCACCTTCAACCTAAAAAGTGCGTCTTCATGGTTCTCTCAGGAAAACTCCTAGGATTTATTGTTTCCCTCTGTGGTATAGAAGTTGACCCTACTAAAGTCAAGGCCATTCTGGAAATGCCTCCACCCACTAACCTTAAACAACTCTGTAGCCTGCAAGGTAAATTACAGTCCATTCACCATTTCATTTCACAACTATCTGATCGGTGTCAACCATTTCATCATCTGCTCAGGAAAGATGTCTCCTTTAAATGGGATGATGACTATCACAAAGCTTTTGAGGCCCTAAAACAATACCTTCTCCAACCACCCGTACTCATTCCACCGAAAGACGATCAACCTTTTTACCTATACATATCAGCTACCGATCATTCCTTGGGAGCCATGCTCGCTCATCGCGATGAACAACATAGGGAGTAGGTGGTTTATTACATAAGCCATACTCTTTTGGACTATGAAACCTGATACAACCATCCAGAAAAGCTTTTCTTAGCCTTAGTTTTCATCGCCACCAAACTCCGCCATTACCTACTCAACCACAAAACCTATGTTGTGACCAACACCGACCCTTTACACTTCATGTACGCCAAACCTTATCAAAATCAGCGTGCCGCACGATGGCTTATGCTTTTAGCTGATCTTGACCTCGAATTCATTCACCAAAAGTCCATTAAGGGCCAGGCTATCGCCGACCAACTGGCTGACACACCTATTGCCGGGGACCAACCCTCTAATTTTGACTTTCCTGATGAATCCATTGCTACCCTTTCCCTGGATGAACCCCCTTACCAAATGACACTGTTCTTCGACAGTTCCAAGTGTCAGTGTGGGGGTGGGGCTGGTGTTATCCTCATTCCTCTGGATGGAGAACCCATGCCTTTGTCTTTCAAACTAGACTTTGAATGCACCAACAACATTGCTGAGTACGAAGCACTCGTACTAGGTCTCTAGACCACCTATGCCCTAGATGTCAAATCAATCCACATCTTTGGTGATTCATAATTGGTCATAAACCAAGTCAATGGTATGTACCAATGTCGTAACGAGATACTTCAAAAGTATAAACATCATGTAGACATACTTTTGACCACCTTTGATCGTTACACCCTTCAAACCATCCCACGTTCAACCAACAAATTTACAGATACCATGGCCTGCTTAGCTTCCCAAATACCCGCTTCCCCTACCGATTCCAAAATATTTGTCACTGTACAATGCCTCCATTCACCTTCTTATTTACCTCATGATGTTTACTCAATCGGAAATGACACCCCTGACCCGAGTGACCTTTGGTATAAACAATACTCTGACTACCTTTCCCTCTCCATCTTACCTCCTGATCTCACCCGTAACAGACAATGTGCCTTCCTTAAAAAGGTCTCCCATTTCATTATCCTGGGGGGACTCCTCTATAAGCACGGCTTTGATGGTATTCTCTTACGATGCCTCACAAGTTCTGAAATTCCTTATACCATTAAGGAGGTTCATGATGGCATATGTGGAGGTCACTTTAGTGGCCTTGCTGTTGCTAAGTGTATTCTTCACCTAGGCTACTACTGGCCGACCCTTAACCATGATTGTTGTGACTATGTCAAACACTGTGTGAAATGTCAACAACATTCCAACCTTCATCATACACCCAGTCATGCCTTACAGGTCACTCATGACCTTTGGCCCTTCTCTCAATGGGGTTTGGATCTTGTCAGAGAAATCAATCCTCATTCTTCCCAACATCATCAATGGATCATAACCGCTACCGAATACTACACAAAATGGGTGGAAGCCATACCACTCATCTCCACGAAAGCTGAGAAAATATGTGAGTTCATTAACCATCACATCATTTGTCACTTTGGTGTCCCTCATCGCCTCATCACTGACAATGGAAAACAATTCAAAAACAAAACACTGCAAAAACTTTGCGACGCCTTCGGCATTCAGCTTAGTTTCTCCTCACCTTATTACCCACAAACCAATGGCCAAGCCAAATCCACTAACAAAACCCTCAATAAAATTCTCATGAAAGTGGTTGATGATACTGGGAAGGATTGGCATACGCACATTCCTTTTTCTCTATGGGCATACCGCACTAGTATTCACACTTCCACTGCGGCTACACCCTTTTCACTAGTCTACGGTACAGAGGTTGTTCTGCCTCTCGAAGTCCAGATCCCCTCACTCCGCATTTCTCTCCATGACATGCTTACTGATGATGACTTTCGTCAGGACCACTTAGCACAACTAGAGTTATTAGATGAACGTCATCTTAATGCTCTGGATCACCTTCAAGTTTACCAACAACGTATCAAACGTGCTTATGAAAAACATGTTCATGAACGAACCTTCCAAGTTGGTGACCTTGTTTTGAAAGAAAATCAACACGTAACCAAAGTAGAAAAAAGTAAACGGGGAAAATTCACTCCTAATTGGCTTGGACCATACATCGTAACTCATACCTATGGATCGGGTGCCTATCATTTGTCCTCGCTTGAGGGTAAACCCAAACCTGAGCCCCTTAACGCATTGCATCTTTGACCATTCTATTGTTGACTCATTGTCCTACCTCACCCTTCGTCTCTTTCCACGCTCATCCCTTGAGCACTATCCACTCCATCCACCTCCCTAATGATTAAACAAGAATCATGTGAGTACCCGTCACTTGTTATCTTCTCTTGAATATGTGTACCATGGCACTACACATAGCATGATTCTCATGGATACTTTTCATCTACCTTTAGATGAGATCCCATGGTCGTTCCACCTCACCTTTTGAACAAGAGTTCCTATCCTTCACCTTGGTCTTGTCCATGATTTCAAAGACCTCCAATGGGACCAAACTTCTTGAGTCAAACTTCTAATAAAAAAGATGACTCCCTCAAAAGGACATCTTCCTCTCGACCAAATTGCTACTATAAATAGACTGCTCCCTCGAAGGACAACTATGTGAAGCTTAAAAAAAATGAAGAAAAACTGAAGCTTCCCGCATCGATCAGCTTCACGAAGACCTCAAGGAGTACCATATTATTTATCCCATATAGACTTCCCGCATCGATCAGTCTATCAAAACAAAAACACTTTTTAGTCATGGACTTGCCCATTGTGACCTTGGACCTCTTGCCCAAAAGACCTGTCACTCAAAACATATACAGTTAACTACCTTTCACCCACCTTACCATTTCCACTCTCATTTCCTAAATTTCCTTAAGGGACATCTTGGAATTTTGACATTTGGTGATCCTGTGACTACTTTCACCATAGAACAGTTAATCATTCAATGCCTTTCGGGTCTTGTATTCATCACCCCTTTTCAAGGTATGATCTACTCGGTATGATTCTACCCAATCAGGTGGCTTTATTGCCCCCTCTTATCTTTTAACCATCTTTGTTTACATTTTGATTACCTTATACAGGACTTGGTCCTCGACGCTTACCTTTGGGGGTCATCCTCCCCTTTCGCCATAATCACCCTCACCTGCAACATTTTAACTATCATCTACCCACACCTATTAAACCTAAACCCACTACATGCCCACAAACCTACCAACTCATTTTCATCTTCTTCCCTAGCTCATGGGATAACTACATCAGTTTGAGGTCCCTTTTTTCTGGGACTATGTAGGCAGCACTTCCAGGGCATGGGGCCCTAGAAGGTTAGCTCGGCCACTCTTTACCCTAACCATTTTCCCCACCTTTACCTGATTTCCTGTTCATATCAAAAACCTAGAAATCTATCCCATATCCACATCATTCGACCTACATACACTCCTCATGTTTCACATACTCTTTTACCACTACCATTATTTCCCATATTCATCTATAACCCATATTTAAACATTGAACACCATTACATTCATTTGCATTAACATGTATTACCAAAATACCAAAATACACATCCATGCCTAAACCAACCTGACTCGATCCATGCCTAAACCAACTTGACTCGATCCATGCCTAAACTGAACCTGACTCAATCCATAACCTGACTTGATCCATGCCTAAAACTGACCTGACTCGATCCATGCCTAAAATTAACCTGACTCGATCCATGCCTAAACTAACCTGACTCGATCCATGCCTAAACCGACCTGACTCTGTCATGCCTAACTCACCTAATCCATTCATATCATAATGAAAGTAAAATAAAATACACATCACAACACATAATCATCTGAACCTCATACATCTCATCATATAAATACATGTGTATCACAATAATGTACACTCATCTCAAAAAAACATGTGTCTCTCATACATCACCGGCTCACAGGCCGCTATCCAATACAAAAATATCTTCAGCTCGCAGGCCAGGTATCATGTACAAAAAAAATCATAATAAATACAAAATATCTTCAGCACGTAGGCTGGTCTCATATATAATCCATACAAAAATGACTCGGCACACAGGCCAGTCCATAGCAAGTCAATCATCTCCCCATCTGATGTCAAGGAATGCTCCCTGTGACTCTGTCTCTCCCAACCCTCTGTTGCACCTGTCTAGTGCCCAGCACCTACCTCACCTCCTACTGATGGCCCCTCACCTAGGGCTGGCCTCTGCACACTAGTGGCCTCACCATGACCCTGTCCCTAGGCTCACCAACCCCCTGTACTCTCCACACTATGAGTGTGGGATCTAGTCCTCTCACTGGAGGCCTATTGTGCTCTGTACTCGGCATAGGAGGGCACATCTAGCCTGACAGCTAACAAATGATCCTGATAATATCATGCCTCTACTAGGGCATCCCTGAATCTGACCATGGTCACTATCTGTGGGGGTGCCATGGGTCTCCCTACCTGTGTGGATGCCTGTACCATGGGACCCTATCCCTGAATCTACCCTATGCCCTGTGTCGGTACCATGGCCTGACTCGGCCCTGGGAGCTGTGCCTGTGCCTGAATCTGGGCCTGCAGAGTAGTAATCTATGCCTGCACTGCTGACAACTGGCTCTACAGATCCGTAACCTCTCCTTATGCTATGGCCAACTAGCCCTGTAAGTCTTGTACCTATGCCTGTAGGGCGGCTATCTGTTCTCCCCCTCCACCACCTACCTCCTCTCCATCTCCATCTCCCCTACCTCCACCTGTGCAGGTACTTGTCCCTGCCCTACCTGAGCCTGCAACATCAATATCTGGGCCTGTAATGTGGCAACATGTGCCTCTGTACCTGTCAGCTGCCCCTGCATAATCCTGAGCTGCGTCACCAAGGTAGCCACCTGCCCCTGTAGGGCATCCCTCTGCACTGTGATGGTGGCTAAGTCTGGCTGCCCTGGCCTCGGTGGTACGGCTCTCAGCTGTGCTGCCCACCACTGCCTATATCCGTCTACCACTCCAACATCATCAATCTATGAATCCACTGGCTGCTCCTCCTGTCCAATTCGGCATGGTGGGTCATGGTGGAGACATAGGTCTCTCCATGTCATCTCTCCTGTACTACAGGAATGGAGGTGGTACATCCTAGACTAACCCAAACTGGCACCTAACCCACTCTATGGGTATCCACTCATGCTCTCCCACTCTCCTCCCCTCTATCCACAGATATAGTTGTAGCCCATCTAGCTCTCCATGGCCATCTGTTTGTATGTGGGGAAGCCCACATATACGTCCTCCAAATGATGTCCACCCCCAGACAACCCCTCCAACAACCTCCTGTAGTAATCTACATCATGAGTAGCTCTAGCACCTAGGGCCTCTCCAACGGCTGGTACCCACCGCTTGTACCCAACTCTCAAAACCCTCCGTGGGAATGCATCTACTTAGGACATCCCCACTGGTCGAACACAAGAAATGTGCTCATAAGCCCAGCAATGTAGTAGTATGGTGCAACAGATGCTGAACCTCCACAGTCACCTGTAGGCCCATAGCTCTCTATATACCTGCGTCAAAATGTAGGTGCCCATGCAAACCCATGTCCGTTGTATCACCATGTCATAAAGGACTCCCATCAGTGACCTCAGGAATCTCCCACCCTCTACATCCGGCAGTGTGAAGCAACACACTACCTCCATCAAAAGTACCACTAACCTCATCTCCTCTAGATGAGCTCTATACATCGCTCCATAGCTCATGCTAGTGCTATGGAACATCAGGTCTGCTACACCCTCACCAAAAACAGGTGCTAGTAGCTCCTTAGATGCCTTTGAGGAGATAGAATAAACCTGGGCCCCCAATATGGGCAACTGTAGGATCCTGTAGATGTCCTCCAGGGTGATTGTCATCTCACCCATCGGCATATGGAAGGTGTTGGTCACCGAGTCCCATCTATCGATGAGGGTGACCATCAGACTCACCTCCCAAACTACATGCCAGTAGTGCCTCACCCCTATCAACCCCACCTCTACAACATGTTGTCACTCCTCTTGCGTCATGCTCTCCCATACTGTCAATAATAAGGGTGGCACCCAGGCTCTCATCCACAGCTCGTCTTGGGCCTGCATCCCACAAGAACAATGTATTAGTACACCTTCCCAACTTACCCTATTTCACCCCACATCCTAACCTAATCTCTTTGCCCACCCCCATCCCATTGGCCTTTTCGCTAATCCAACCTACCCAAACCCATCTACCCTACCTATCTACCCTAACCCTCACCCAAACCTACCCAAACCCATCCACCCAAAACTATCTACCCTACCTATCTACCCTAACCTTCACCTAAACCTACCCACACTCATCCACCCGAAACTATCTACCCTACCCTTCACCCAAACCTACCCACCCATCCACCCAAAAACTATCTACCATAAAAAAACCCATCTACCCTAACCCTCACCCAAAACCTCCCTTAAACCCTTTTCCCTATCCTCTCACCTAATCATCTTTCCCACCCCATCTACCCTACCTATCTACCGTAACCCTCACCCAAACCTACCCAAACCTATCCACTCGAACCTATTCCAAAACCCATTTTTTGTAACCCAACTTAACCTTCTAGGTTGCCATCCTAACCCTTCCCGTTATCCCTTGACTGACCTCGGTCTCCCCTTTTTTGTCCCAACTTGACCAACCCCGGTTATCCCTTAAATAACCACATCTTCCCTTGACATCGATCACTGTTCTTGTGACCGATACCTAGTCACTACCCACCGACATTCAGCCACAAGCCGAGCAGGCGTCGGTCACTTTCGGGCCACCTACGATGATTTCCCAAACCCCCTTTTCCCCCCTAATCCTCCTACCCACCCCAAATTCCCCTTTGCACCCCTAATTATTCCTATAATCCTCCTCTTCACCTACCCCCTACCCTTCCCTCTTCCCATTTCCCCCCCTATTTTTCCCTGTTTTGTCAATTCTTCCCCTCCCAAACCCCATTTTTTCATATTTTTCTATATGTTTAATCAAATTAAATGAAACATCCATAACAAAGGTTCCAAACCTACCTGATCCTGCTGCCGCCGTCGTGGTGGAACCATCGGCCTCTATGCCACTCCCCTTGATCCCTCTCCGGCCTCTGCCATCTAAGAACGACCACCAAATCTTCACACCAATTGCCTCACTCAATTCGATCCTCGTGGCCCCACTTCACGACCAACCAACCTTGCCTATGTGGCTTGCCAACCAAACTCTCAAATGTCCTTGTTTATTCCTTTTCCTCTTTTCTCTCTTCTTGTCCTTTTCTCCTTTTCACAAATACCAAATGAATATTCAAAATCGTGGGTTTTTCACCTTTTATTTCCTACCCGACTCAACCAACATCGGTTCACACTTGACTGATGCCGGTCTAATTCCCTAGGCAACTACCGTTGGTTCCTCTCCACCGTCATCGGTTCATACTGACCGTTGTCAGTTACCCTGCATACTCATTTCCCTCACATTGACCTCGTTTTCCTTACCTCCTCTTTCTTTTGCCCCCCTACACCTACCTAGACCACTTTACCTTCCCCTCTGGCCCTTCACGTTCTTCAACCTCACCTCGTCCGTTGTTGAAGCCTCATTATTTTACCCCTAGCTCGGCCTTACCTGTGTTGTGACCTATCTACCTGGACCTAGAAAACTATTTTTGACCTTTGAACCAATGTGCTTGCTATACCTTACGACACTGTTACCTATGTTGAATTGACCTCAATGACTCTTACCTTGCCTATTACCATGCAATCTATCCTGACCGTACCTTTGGTGTACCAGAACATACCTAAACATTCATGCACCTAACCTATGTTGTGTTTCCTGACCTTATCCTATACCTTGGATACTGGAATCACTTCACCCTTGTTTGGATAAACCTATCGACCTTAGACGATGTAGAGTTTGACTACTCTTCAACCTGTTAGCATGCTACAGTTTATACGTGTGTATGCATTTGGCTGTTGTTACCTGTGACCCTAACCCATTATCTAGATTTCCCGAGTAGACGTTTCACCCTTTTCCCCTGCACCCACTTGCTTTTTCCTCACATTTACCTTTTATCAAACCACTCACGGCTTCAGCCTGCTACCTTGTTAGTTCCTGGTTTGAGGGGGATCACCTTCACCCTCACATGGGGCAACCACATCTTATTTTTGTTAGCATCACTTACTAATACAAGCTACACAACAAAAAGGGGCAAAATGTAGACACTAGAAATTAGGTCACACTCCCCCTTTATCCCTTGACATATAAGCCCCCCTTCACCCCACTAATATTAATTTAATTAATTTAATTAAATTAATGCTTTATCCTCACTATATTTATTATATAAATATCTTATTTAAATAATATCTACACATACAGTTCACTTAGACACCTCACCCAGCTAACTCAACCTAAGACCTAATCTTAGCAAGTTACCATAACTAACTAAGACTTACCCAAACCCTAAAAATCAATGCCTACATTCCCTCTAACCACATTCCCGCATGCTCACAAGAGGCTCTGAGTATAATCCTTGGGATAACGACACAAGATCTGAGGGAATCAGGAGGATCTCCCTAAGTTTAGTAAACCTAGGAAATCCCACCTTGACCGACGTCGGTTACCCCTAACCGTCGCCGGTTAAGCCGGACCACTGTCGGTTACCCCTTTTAACCCAAAACAACCTTATTCTCAAGGTTTGAACTTAGAAGTTGGAAGTTGGAAGCAAGACATTTTATAAACAAGAACAAATCTTAGAGAGATAACGCATCTTCAGAGAGCAAATTTCAGCAAGAACTCACATCCAAGGAAGGAGATTGAGGATCTTCTCCTGCACAGCCATCCTAGCCATGTTTTGATCTATCCAAGAAAAGAGGAGTGTGCATGCAGCCCATGCAAAAGATTTTCTTCATTTGGTGATCACTTTCAGCCTTCAAACCCATCATCAGCACCTCCATCCTTCACACACAGACCTTCAGGAATGAAATCCAAGTAAGTACAACATCATACTT
Source organism: Taxus chinensis (assembly GCA_019776745.2). Lineage (NCBI taxonomy): Eukaryota > Viridiplantae > Streptophyta > Pinopsida > Cupressales > Taxaceae > Taxus > Taxus chinensis. Next base: position 500,638,783 of record CM034155.1, on the reverse strand, counting down.
TCCTGGTTATTTCATTTCATCATTATGTTATCATCCATTGTTTATCTTGCTCCCTATTGACCTTCTCAAAAAATTTCACCTCCATAGACCCATCAAAACCTTGTAAAATCCTACTCCAGTCACTCATTACCTTGTCCCAACCAACCAAAATCCTTTGTGTAATCACAAAGGAGACCAAAACCCTGTTCTGTGACATTTTCAGATCTCACAGTAACCGACGCCAGTTGTACCTAACCACGGTCGGTCACCCCTGACCAAAGCCGGTCACTGTGTTCGCCTACACATTCTTAAACAGAGACCTACCCACCTAATTTTACCTCACCCTCACTCACCTGTGACCTACCCGAGACCTTTATCAGACCTGTAGAGACCCAAAACCTATCACTTGACCTTAGATTCTATTCTAGCTTAGCCTGTTAGATTAGATATATTCTTATTGTGTTTTTAAGTGAGATACCTAAATCATTTTAAAATAACAATAGGATTTACCTTGTTTTCAACACTAATTTGTTTAAAATAGTGGAGTGATAGCCATCTAGGAAGTACCATGCTTCTCGGATCTAGCTCACACTAGGCAGTTCACTGCCCATATTGTTTAATTCTTTTTGGTGGTCTTGTTTTCATTACAGGTAGTTCCTCCTAGCCAAAAGGAAGCTCTCATAGTCAGCTGTGGATTTGGAAGTCATACACGCGCAACAACCCATCAACCGACATTTGTACAATTATTCCTCCTACACCCGTCACCCTATCTATTTCATCAACAATTCAAAGAAACCATATAAGAAAAAGGTGAAATAGGATGAGCCCTCTACTAACATTACATTTTGGTACTTACCCTAACTAATGCAATTGCATCCCAAGATAGAGATAGGGACGAAACTAATTAACACTTATAGAAAGGAAATTACATTTGGCTTTTAAAGTAATCTATGAAGGAATTTAAGGATTAATTTTCACAATAGTGTAGTGATGATCTGCTTGCACAATGTTTTGTTTGTGCCACCATGTTCTAGACCAATTTGATGTATAGCCATGATGAAGTTGTGTGATTTTGAAGAGGTTTGGATCAAACTAAATTACTTTGTATTTATTTGTTGGAGATTATCTTTGTAACATCTTTTTAAGAGTCGTAATAGGTACCTAGTATGTAGATAAATTTGAGGGTGATTTGGTGTGACTTAAAAACCTAAAATTAACAAACCTATGAGCATTAAAGTAGGAATTAGAGCCATTGACAATAAATATGAATTCATAATTATTGGTGTGGCATTTTCCAAAAACAATAAAACCATATACATTCTCTAAAAGAAAATTTCCTTGTTAAATTAAATGTACATCTTAGCAGATTTTTGAGGCTATATCATTGGTGTTTGGTCTATATATGTGTATGTTGCTCCATTTTAGTCAATAATAAAGGTGACATGATTCTATGTTTTTAATACATCCAGCGTTGTTATCCACATCAAATCTATTTGATGTGTGGTTGAAGGTTGTCTTTAATTGAGTGCCCTGAGCATGTGTCTATATCTTTTGATTAAGAGAGAGGATTTCTATCCTTGTGAGGCACCACAGATAATGGTAGTTTTGCACATGTTTGAGTGTAGGTAGAAAAGCATTGTGGACATTTTACAACAAGGTCATTCTTGGGTAAAAGGTGTGAGAGTCACCCATTGGATGTTGAAAATTTTCCACATTTTTGAAGTGTGGGTACAAAATCACTACATACATCTTTTTGTAAATTTATTAACGCACACAAAGTGCAAGAGTGTAGATGTCTTGAGGAAGGACAATTAGTAAACAAAAGAAGGAATAACAAGTTGTGTTGAGTAAATTAGGGCATAAGACTTAATGACCTTGATGAATTGATTAGAAGTATGCGAGCACATTTAGAATCTACAAAGATTGCACAACACAACTATTGTGGTAGAATATGTTAGTGATATGAAGTGGTGTCCACATAGCTAAGGACACAATCCACATTAGAGGAAGCAAAAAAAAACAATTTGATAGACAATAAGAGATAATCAAACACATTATTGGAAGACTCAAGAGTAAGACTTGATAAAATACCCCAAATCACTCCAAAATTATGGAGTCATAAGAGAACATTGTTTGGATAATGATTCTTGACAAGACACATTATTGTTCTATTAATTTCTACTCCAAAAAGGTCTGATTGATGTTGTGAAGGTCTAACCAATACCATAAAGGTCTATAATTTTCATGATGGTCTACTAATGATGTGCTAGCAATGTTCTACTAGTGCCACCATGGTCTAGACCGATGTCATGTATAGTCATCGATGAAGATGTGTAATCTTGTAGAGGTATGGATCAAGCTAACTTACTTTATATTTTTTGTTGGAGATTATCTTTGTAACATCCGTTTAGGATTCTTAATAGGTAGTGTGTAGATAAATTTGAGATTGATTTTGTCTGGATGGAAATCCTAAATTAAACAAACGTATGAGAATTAAAGTCATAAGTAGAGTCAATGATAATAAATATGAATTGGTAATATTTGGTGTGGAATTTCCCCAAAACTATAAGACAATATGCATTCTCTAAAAGGAAACCTCCTTGTTAAATTATATGTATCTCTTAGGAGATTTTGATGTTATATCATTGGTGATTGGTCTATGTATGTGTATGTTGTTCCATTTTAATCAAATAATAAAGGTGATGTTTTCATGTGTTTTTTATACATCTAATGTTGTTATGTGTTTTTTATACATCTAATGTTGTTATCCACGTCAAATATATATGATGTGTGGTTGAAGGTTTTCCTTAATTGGGTTCCTTAACCATGTGTCTATATATTGATTTAAGAGAAAGGATTTATATCCTTGAAAGTGAGACACCACAAGAAATGGTAGCTTTGCACATTTTTGAGTGTAGATAGAAAAGTGTTGTGGACATAAAATAGTAAGGTCATTTTTGGGTATAAAGTGTGAGAGTCGCCCATTGGATTTCAACAATTTTCCACTTTTTTGAAGTGTGGGTAGAAAATAACTACATACATATTTTAACAAATTTATTAATATGTTTATTTTGAGGAAACAAAAATAGCAAAAAAAGGATGGAATAACAAGTTACGTTGAGTAAATCATGCAACAAGACTTAATTACCTAGATGAATTGATTAGAAGTATGCAATCCCATTTAGAGGCTACGAATATTGCACAACACATATGTATTGTGGTAGAATATATTAGTGTTATGAAGTGGTGCCGACATAGCTAAGGTCACAAGCCACATTAGAGGAAGAAAAAGTACAAGTTGAAAGACAATAAGAGAAGACCATAAGACATTATTGGAAGACTCAAGAGTAAGCCTTGATAAAATATCCCAAAATCCCAAATTACTCTAGAATCATGGAGTCAAAAGAGAACGTTTATTGGATAATGAAGGTCGAGAAATAGTCTGAGTTTGAATATATAGAAGAACCTAAAATATTCAAGTTATACAAAACCAAAATAGAGGGTCGTGTCTCTTTTATTTGAACATGTATATATGGAGAGATTACAAAGCTCGATAGAGAAAATATTAAGACTTGGGACATACTAGATGATGGTGAAATTATTTTTTATTGATTAATAGCCCTATTTTTAAAAGGATTTGTAGAATCTACAAAAAAATATAACTTAGTATGAAGGGTTGTACTAAAGAACTTAATATCTTTAAATTCAAGTGAGTCATGTAAAGGATCTTGCGATACATGATCAAGTTGTGTCTTGTGATTGAGGAACTCTACCTTGCATCAATGGATGTGACGTGTTCATCATTGGAAGGTTCAAGAAAATTAAAGAGTAAAGTGCATCGGTTGAAGAAATGTGTTCCCTACATACATGTGTCTCTAATTAGCTCATGGAAAGAATTTGGAGTCAATTGTAAGCTCTAAGTAGCTTGGGTGTGCAGTGTAGACACCAATTTTGGTATTGCTACCCTCTTCACAACGTGTTTTCTCTCTTTCATCATGGACACCCATTCGAATTTCCCTTCTCTCAAAAATCATATTTTATCCATCTTATTATTATTTCCCATTTTAATCATCCCATTATTTTATCCTCCCTAAATCATTCCTATTTACCCTGAATCATCATTAATTAATTCTAATCTATTTATCTTCCCCAAACCTTCCTATTTTCTATCCCTGGGGTCTCATTTAATGATTTTACCCACCTATGGAATTTATTTACTACTTTCCACCTCCCACCTACCCATTTATCTAGTCTATATGACCCTAACTCACCCATATCATCTAAAACCCTAATCCCTCCTCATATGGGCTCATTGTCTCGAGCCCATTATCCTTCCACTGCCTAAATGGATGGATCTCTGCAATCGTTGGTAACCTACCTAGGTCACCATCAACCCTATAAATCCAACCTTACCCCTCCTTTAGGGATGCAACTTTGAATATTTCTAGATCTCTTGTGATCTTGCTTTCATCTTTTGCGTGCCTTTATAACTGCCATCACTATTTTGGAGCCTTATTGGAGTTCATGTGTTCATCTTAGGACCTTTGAGTTATTGTATTTTTTCTCTTGTTTGCAACCATCACTATTAAATTTTGTAGGTTCTATAGCCATCTCCACCATCATTTGTAGACTTTCATTTTTAACTATTTTCATCCATTCAGCCTTAGATCAGTCCCAGTCGCCATCAACCCTACCTATTCACCATTGACCCAACCCACTATCATCTAATGTTCTATCACTCATGCTATGATCTATCTAATATTTGTGTTCTTGAATCCCTCAACTCCTCAGATCCCATAATTTTATCTTTCTACCACCTCAGATATATTATGTTACCTCTGGTCACCACAAATCCAACTTGGCCGCCATCGACCAGATTAGCAGTTGTTTCATCCATATTCATTTTCCATAATTTTCTTGCATCCTTTCGAATATATCCACATCCAGATTATGTTGCAATGTTCTTCCTTCAACTCCAATCCATTTCCAGCTCAAATCAGTTTCAGATCCAGTTCCAGGAGACCTTGCAGGGCTATTTTCTTCTTTTTCTTCTCATTCTGCCCCGGTCACCATTGACTATACCTTGCAGCCTCAGGTTTCCATCTACCCAGCCAAGTTTGGTTTACTTTACATGCTTTTAGATCATATCTACATTTTTATCTTGTATCTAGCATTTCAATCTCTTCTTTACTCCATATTTTGCATCATATCAAACCTGTCTTGAATTTATTCCTTTATCTTTATCTAAAATGGGGGTTGACATCCATCATATGAAGTTTTCACTTATTGGGAATGACATTGTTGAGCATACCTCCATCTATCTACTAATCTATTTTTCTATTGAGTTTTATTTGTTATATAGATCATCTAGCTTGCTATGAAGAGGGATTCACTTTTACAGCTGTATCCATCAATATCACATTTGGAGGTACCATAAACCCTCCCATATTTTGAGTCACTTGTTTCCTTTATTACTATTTCACTAACTTGAGACAAGAATGAGGAAATTTTTTAAACATTTTGGCATGCCCATTGGGACCAACCCTTCTTTGGTGAGGTCTCTTTCATTATTATTCTTCATTTCCATATTTCTTCTATATTTATTTTTCTACTAACATTGCAGGTAGGAGTGTTGTTTTTATTTCTTGCATTGGGTTGGTTGTTTGGATTGACTTTTGCTTTGCTTTCCTACTAAAAAAAATTAGATAAAAGGAAAAGTGTTATGTAGTTATTCCTTATTTTTATTCCCCATCTCTTTATTTTATTGCATTATATCTCTTTTTTCATGTCTTCATTGAATCTACACATTTTATTTTAGATCTAAAAAGAAAACCCTCATATTTTCTTGTAAAATATAGTTTAATTTGGGGGTATAACTCATTACATATGCATTATCACATGCATCCCAAAACACACTCATTTACTATCTCAAACATTCCTTCCAGTTGGAACTATTGATATTTCATCACCTAATAAGAAAGCAACCACAACGTTCTGGCCGCATTTTAAATTTTTTGGCTATCGATATATCGATTAAGCATATGACACCCTTATCATTGTGGTGTGTGAATCATAGGGGTAGGCCCCTATATCAAGCCTCTTACTGGTATTCATCACAAATTTTAGCCTCGCGTACCTTCGGTTATATCACAAACTCCATCCCAAACATCCCAAAACCATCCATAGATTTCCATTTCCTAGGCACCCTTCTAGCCCACTTTTCTTTTCTTCTCACATTTTATAATAATCAAGACAATAAAAAAAATCTTGACTTGCTTGTAATAATTAAAAATGAGCATAGTATCTTTCATTATTGTTGTTTGTTTCATGTCAATTATTACTCGCTCCTTAGCTAGGAAAATGGACCAAACCTTATCTTCCAACAACATCCCCATTTCTACTATGGTATCCCAACAAACCTTTTCCCTATCTATCATTTCCTCCACTCCTTTAGTCACTTCTTCCATGGTTACTCAACCCATGGTTCCGATTCCACTCTTCAAGAGTCCCAATTCATCCAACCTAACACCCATATGGAGACTAATCCTTTCCTTTATCATCATTCCATCCCATCTAGACCAGCCACACCCCAATCCACCACCTCTACTAAATATTTTGGGCCTCCTACCATCCCTAATGGGTGTATGGAATTTCAAGATCTTATTGATGTTAATCCAATTTCCCTTCATGATTATCTTCCTTGTAAATCCACCAATCTCCCACTTGATGGACCTCCTATCCAACAAATGTATGCTTATCACTCTCATCTTGAGTGCACACAAGTCCTTACCTCACAGCTTTTCATGTTTTTTCCTAGAGTTATGAATGAACTTTCCCTAGCACAATGTGAACTTGATCCCCACCATTCCCTCATGCTCTTAAACCCTCTTGATTGGTAGCACCCATCCCTCATAATTTTCCTTGTATTATCACCATTATCACTTCTTCTATTCCCATCACCTCCTCATCCACCATGGTTACTTGTGTACCCGTCCAATCATCACAAGAGTCTCACTTTCTTCCTCCTCCATCCAAACAATAAAATCATATTTTTACTCTTGTCTCCACTTCCCATGTGCATGCCAATGCAATTAATTCTCAATCTCATGATCTTAAATCAATTTAAACCCATCAACCTCCTCCTCTAGGTGATTTTTTTATATAAATTCTAACCCAACAACTCAAACATCTCAACCACCTAGATCACCTACATTGCAACTCATCACATGCCACCTCAATCTAATGTCCCCATTCATCAAACAACCAACTCACTTTCATCAATCTTATCATATCCCCATTCCTTAACAATAACCTTTATCATAACCCATCCAATTGATAACATTTATGTATATACCCCCTTATCAAACTCTTCCACAAACACATACTCAGCCTCACACATATCAACCTCTTCCTCAACCTAACCCATCTACCTCTTATATCCCATAGTCACACCCATATACATCTCATCCATCCACATCTAACCATCCCATGCATGTGTTGTTGAGTAGAAACCTTGAATCCACTACGTTGGGATCCAAAACCACTTTTTCATATGATAAAATATGCAATGAACCCATCAATCATTCAATCCTATTCAATCCTTATCCTCCACATTAGGAACTCCTAAATTTCTCTAAATTTAATAAAAATGAGGATCCACAACAATATATTCACACTTTTATACATGCATGTTATCTTATTACCTATGATCAAGACCTCATACTTCACACATTCCCCATGTCATTAGTCATTCACGCATTGGATTGGTATAATGGCATTCCACAACATTCATTATTCTCCTTCACCCACCTTACTCAATTTTTCTTAGAACACTTCTCAATAAATATTTCACATAATATTACTAGCTCTGAACTTTATTCCATTCAATAATTTTATGATGAGTCGATCGCGTACTTCATCTCATGATGGCATGACATCATTAACCTACTATCATTTTCCCTTCCACAAACTGATATCATTAAACTCTTCTCACATTCATATACAAAGCATGTATCCTCAACTCTTCAAATGAAATCATTTCAAACCTTTGAAGAGGATTTTACAATGTCTCGTAAACTCAAACTTCACGCCTTGAGAAAGGCCAAGTTAAAATTTTATCAAACAAACCCAAACCCAAGTTTACTAAATCCTCCACATATGGCGACAAATATAAGAACACCGCTAACATTATTGTGATAAAATATTCTTCCACATCCACTTCTCACATAGAGCCTCCACAAAGAACACCTAGAATGTCACCTGACTATACCCCTCTTGGGGAATCCTATAGTTCCATATTCGATAAATTGATGGTGGTTCATCTCATCTAGCTTCCTTCTATTCAACCCATGGAAAAATTGTGAGCCAAACCAGTATGGTATCACGAGGAAAATTATTGTAAGTACCACCAAGTCTATGTGCTTGATATTGATAAGTGTCACACTTTTAAAGACCTCATCCAAAATCTTATAGACCATGGTTATCTCTAAGTTGACAACCCTAATGCACCACCAAATCAGCCCCTTGATGTATTTAAACAACCATTCCCAAATCATCCATAAATAATCAATCTCCACCTCATACATCCTAAGAACTTAATTCTCACATTATCAACACAATAAATCAAAAATCGACATCATCACCTAGACCTACCACCTCATCATCTACTACATCCATCTCTATTTTAGATACTTCTCCTATACCTACAACTTTATTAATATCCACACCTATCTGAACATCTATACCAATTATACGTACAACTATCACATCCACATCAATCTACACTATACCTACTACTTCATCCATATCTACCACATCCCATCCTATTACATCTAAACCTTCATTAACATCTACCCCAATACCCATTTCTACACCTATACCTACTTCCACATAAATCTCAACCTATACCCACATATACACCACCTCTCGAAACATCTACTATATAAACACCCCCACTCAACATAGCCACAAATTATACCTACACCTATACCGATACCTACTTCCACACCTACCTCCCACATCAATCTACACCTATACCTACTTCCACATAAATCACATCTACTATTATGACCATGCCTACATCAACATCTCAACCTATACCCACATATACAGCACCTCTCAAAACATCTACTATACAAACAACTCTACTCAACACAACCAAGAATGATAATTCTATCCCATTTACAAATCCAACCACTCCTACACCATCAAATCCTAAACCCACATAATCTACAACTCCTCTTGATCTTATCAAATACATTATCCAAAAGTCACTTCCACCTATAATATCTACACCTATAACATGATCTACAACATCTACTTTTACTCTTATAGACCCCCCAGTTGAAATCATCATTATTTTTTCTAAATTTAAATCCTCGTAACCAAATTCTAAGAACCTTGTCATACCCATTCAAAAATAACTTACGCAACCACACAAAACGTTGGAGATCCCACCTCCCAAGACTAACCCTCCTAAGAAATCTATTGTCACATCATCACTATTAGGAGCATCCCCATCCATCTTAGGGCCAAGCCCTTCATCTAATATACCTATCCCTAACCAATCTAAATCAAAGCAACCTAATCCTCCTTTCAAATTTCATCTTCCCTCTAATACATCCAAATCCCACATTGTCCAAATAGAATCCAAGTCATCTAATTCTCCAATCATTGAAGATAAACCTAAGACATCCAATTCACAAACATCAATGACTTCCTCAAAACCTAAATCACAATCAAAGGCTCCCATAAAACCTCCTCGAAGTAAATCATCCCCCTCACCTTCACCAATCATTCTCAAATCCACTCAATATACCACACCTTCTCCAAAATATTCAATCGGTTCTTACACAGAAATATTAAAATGCTTAGTTCAAGCATTTGTAATCACCCTTCCCCCCATTAAATCTTTCAATTCATGTGGGCCAAAACCTTCATAGTTTGATTCTAATCTTATTTTTTCATACCATTGTGCTCTAGGACATAACACTGAATACCGTAAGGTCCTCATAACTATTATCCATAATCTTATTGAATAATATGATCTCCTCAGTGAAGGGGATCACCCTCTCCCATCTATTAGTTTATCATCAATCAATACCATTTCCCCATCCCAATCTTCATCCATCAAGATTTCTAAGTCACACCATTCATCTAGGACCTTCATTGTTATTCCTCCTCTAAATACAACTTCATCCAAAGAAGGTCCCCTACTTTTCATCAATGTTGCTTGGATTACTACCCATTCTAACCCCCATGATTCTCAACCTCATTTTTAATCTAATCCCAAGGTTGTTATCACCGCTCCTTCTAGTGAGCCTAATCCTTCTCCATCTTCATCTGAAGCCAATGTATCAATCTTAGTTGCCCCACGGCCTGCCGCTATTGAACAGAGTATCATAAAAAAACTTCATCAATCCCTAGTTAAGATGTCCCTCTATGAGCTTATCCAAAGCTCCCCTAATCATAGGAAATCTATCATTTAAGCCTTAAAGCATATACCTACCTTTGGTGATGAGACTCAGCCTTTTGAAGACCTTGTTGGGGAGTTTACCCCTTCATCCACTATATCCTTTAACACTTTTGAAATTATAGGCATTTCACCCAAAGACCACAATCTTCTGCTTTTCATCACTGTGTATATCAATGACAAATCCATTTGGTGTTCCATGATTGGAAATGGAGCTATTATAAACATCATTTCATCACACACCTTCAATCAACTTAAGCTTCATAATTCATTTGTCACCTAATCACCCATGGTTCTTCGTAGATTCAATGACGGTGTTTCCACTGCTTTGGGAACGGTTATTCTTCCTATTCGTATTACTGAAAAACTCCTTCATGAGGTCTTCTAAATTTTAAAAGGGGAGTTCTAATACAATATCCTTCTTAGATGACCATGGATATGGGTCATACATTATGTTCCGTCAACTTTTCATCAATGTATCAAATATGAACATGAGGTAATGATTTTAACTTTCCCCGTAGACACTATAGACACAAAATCACGCATGGGTATTTATCTAGTCATGATTACATACTACTATTCATATGATTCCTAAGTAAGAAAAGTAATAATTAACCCATGTCTTTGGCCACCTTACTTTGTTTTCTTTTGCTACTTTCATTCTTCTACCCTTACCTGCTCAATATTCCTTTTTACTCATCGGCATTTATCATCCTAGACACCAACGTCCTGCCAGGACGCCAGCACTAAGCACCCTCATCCCCTCTGGTTGCTCTTTTCCCCTTTCAACTTTACTCATACTTTTTGGGTCCTTTCTAGCCATTTGAGCATCTTGTATTTTTGGTAGTCATCATTTTCGAGGTTAAATTTTTAAATTCAAGCAAGGGAATCATATAAATATAAAGTTATGTGATCATAATAAAAGACCAAGTACTAAGCACTATTTATCACCACCTAAGGTTACATCCATAAGACATCTAAGAGATCCATTGCATCCATCTAGCACTGTCACGAAGGACAAAGGATGGTTCTTTTGCATCACATTTCATAGGAGATGATTTTATTGTTTTCATACACATATTTACTACATTATACATCTAGCTACTTGCTCACTATCCAAGTCTAACACGCATAAGAGCAACCTAGGGAAACATTATGCACACACATACAAAACTACATTGAGTCTGAGATTTAATGTAGTGCTTAGTTGTAAGTTCACCATTGTGATAACTAGGGATAGTCTGACCCCTCATTCTGCATCTTTCTTTTTAAGGATTTGATGTCTATTTGAGGGTTTTACAGGTTCATATTTCATTATAGGTTTACAAATACCTTAACGTTATTGGTGCGACCTCAGAGAGACCAAAGGTGACTAAATAGGAACATGTTACGATACCTCAAAGGAGGTTATTTGAGCATCTCCGCAGACCTAGGTGCCCAGAAACATTATGCATCTCTAGGCACCCCAGTCTAGCTTGATCCTCCATTTGTGCATTTTTTGAGCTCTGGTACGAGGGTCAATGCTTCACATTTTCCAATTTTCCAGCTATGTGCATCTTCCAGAACTCTGTGAATCAACCAAGGATTTTTACCCTCTCTTTGAACTTAGAGTTTTAACTTTATTGCTTATTTTTCTTGGGTGTAATTTTTGTATTTCATTATTATTTATTTGTTGATGCAATATCATATAGATTAGGCTCTTAAATCCTATTTCAGCTTAATCATTTTAGTGAACCTGAACTCAATTTTCACGCTCTTAGGATCCTCATTCTTTTATTTTTTATCATTCTAGAGTATTGTAATCATGAGTATCTCTATTAATGATTTCTTGCTCATCAACCCTAAACTAAGAGAAACAGTCAAAAATATTCTAGCTACCACTTGCGTTCCTACTAATATGCATCATGATTCAGTATATTAAAATTGTGTTGATGCATTTTCTTAGCACATTAATCTCTCATCTAATCCTTATGCTAATCGTGGTTGAGCCTATAAGGATACTAGAAACCCACAAGTTGCACTTGAAAAACCATGAGGTTTCACAATGTAAGGTCCAGTGGACCAATATTCTAAAGAGACTGCCACTTGGGAGAATCTAGAAGATATCCAGAGTAATTTTTTGCAGCTGTTTGACTACTTTTTAATAATATAATTTTTGTTATAGTGCTAAATTCAGTTTTTCTGTAAAGAAGTAGATAATAAAATCCTGTAGATAATCTTACAACTGAATATCGGAACTAAGGTACTTTTTGATGAATAGTTACTGTTGAAGATTTTGTAATCAACCTGGAAAATATGTCGTTTAAACAGTAATGTGTTATGTCTACAAATTATGTGACTGATTTTCTAGATATATAAGGGATGTTGTGACCTTTATGATTCAACTAAAATGATATTGATACAAATTTTAAGATGATTTAAAACATATTAATGCAACAAATGAATGATCGGTTTAGTTTATCTATTTATCCTAAAATCATCGAGATGATGATTATTCTAATGGGTGGAGTATGTATGTAAATGATAGTGAATCTTTCGGTTATTTTTATTCCGATTACTTTATTTTAATCGGTTTGGTCATCTTTTGTTTTGTTCGAATTTTTCTATGACTGTGAGGAATACTGCCTCTGTTTTATTTGACAATGCTATATCAAACCAGCTTTATGAGAATATCTGAATTATTATTTATGGACTTGGTAATTTTTCATTTGTTTTAATGTTTTATATGGAACATGGTTCTCAAATAATTATTACGATAATATATTGTTGGAAATATGTGGACTTATATTATGATGATTAATTTTACCATTAAAGCTAGGTATCAATTAAAATAAAAATTAAAAAGAATAATAATATTTTAATATTTAAAAAAATATGAGAGTTTTGAAAGGGACACGCCTTCATCTGACACCAAGTATGTGGCACGCATTGACGCATGAAGCAACATTGGGAATCCCAAAAATTCTCCATTATAGTATAGTTTCTTCATTATATTTGCTTTGATTTCTCCTTTGTCTGTTTTCGTTCTCTTCTAGGATACCTACATGAGTTTTGGGAGGAAGGAAGGATTCAACTTGTTGAGTGGGAAGAGTAGAAGGTTTCCGATTCTGGGTTTACTTCAGGCATGAATATCTTCTCCCTTCTTTGCAGCATTATTTGTAAATAATGAGGAAATACACATTTTGATTTAAATGGCAATTAAATGAATTTGTGGACAGCTTCTTATTTAATTGCTTGGAAATGAAATCTAAAAAGGAAATTGATGGATTCTACTTTTCCTAAGTTTCCCTTGTGTGGCTTTAGCTAAACCTAGAAAAAATGCAGATGGGTGTTCCTAATAAATTTTTACTTTATTTTATTTTGTATTTATTTTTGTTTTCTGGAAACCCCAAATCGATTTCTAACTCTGGGTTTTATTACAATCAACAATAATTTATTTGTATGAGCAAAGCGATTTTTGGGTAGTGTGAAAAATGTTTTTACCAAGTTTTTCATCATTTTTCCCTATATATTTGCTTCCAAATTCTAATAATTTCTAAACAGAAAAGAAATTAATGCTGGAATGAGCTGATTTGGATATGTACAAGTTGATTTTCTTGTAGATATAATTTTATTACCTGATTGAAAAATAAATTAGTGTTAACAATCTATGTAAGATGACTTATTTTTTCTTAAAGGATTTCGTTACTGGAAGTGTTAGAAACTTATTGTTGTTATTCTATGCAAATAGACTTCAAAATTATCGTCCTGTGGTATGTGGGTTAATTTGTTTTGTTGATCTGTCAGTTACCTGACAGAACATGTTAAAATGATTTAATAAAGGTGTTTTTACACTGTTTAGTTGGACTGTTCCTATAAATATATATAAATGTATTTTGATCATTTGAAATAAAGTTATTGTGAATTTTATAGAGCTGCTCATTACCTAGAGGGAATATGTCTAATTGGTATTTGGAAATGATGATTTTAGAAAGTTTTGTTAAGTTGTTTGTTGATTGAAAGGTAAGAAAAATAATAGTTGAATCTGTACCATGTGAAGCATGATTTTCTTGTGGTTTACTCATAATTCAGATGTTGAATGATTATGGTTTGATTATGTCTTGATCCTTGTGATTAGAGTGAAACATGATTGCTAAAATAGAAATTGGTTGTTCTATTTGTGTACATTCATAGTTGTAACTTGATGAAAAACATGTAATAATGCATTCTCCATTATATTACCATACATTTGTTGATAAAATAACATGTATATCATTTCATATTTTATTAAATAATTGCATCACAAAATGGAAGCAATATTCATGCCAGTTCATTTTGAACTGACAACATACCACTACTCCAGTATTGCAGGACAATTAGCCGTCACGTTCGGATATGCAGAAACTCATGTCTTGTGAAGTTTTATCGTAGCATGGATCTAAATGAGATACTTGGATTTCAATTTGTAGAAGGATGATATCCTAGAATTTTGACTAAATTTATTGGGATCTTGGACCAACATTGTTAATATTCAAACCTCACTATGTGAGAGTTGCCATAATAGTTATATATTTCGCTTTAACGACATATGTAATTTATGATTCTAATAAAGAGATGATTACCTTGTAATGTAATAATATCTCAATATGAGTAAATGATAAATACTAGAAGTAAGAAATCTTACTTATCATAAATAGTTAAATTTATTTATTTGATATTTGTCAATGTATGAAGCCGATACTTGGGCAATTATTGTAACAGTCAATTGTCTCTAATTTCTTAATTAAATAAGCTATTTAGTGGCGTAGCTAATCGAAGGAATAATTAAATATACATGTTTTAATATATACTTAATTCGGCCTTTCGGTAAACTCGGTATTAATATGATAAGATTGTAAATCCTATTGTATAGAGAATGGAAGAATATCATTGTAAAAGGTAATTTAAGGTTAAAAAAACCAAGCATCAAAAAAAGAGAAACTAAATGGGAAGATAAATAGATGAAAATATTCATTAGGCATGTTAAGGGATAAGTACATGCGAAATGCTGAAATAGAAACATTTCAGCGTAACAAATGTAGCTTATCTCATGATAATCCTAGTTGGCCTTTGGCATTTATCTCAATATAAACTCTTGCAAGATAGGTTAAATTGGAAATAAAGTAAATACAAACTATAAGATCTAGATAACTGTGAAAGGGATAGTTGTGAGGTGGTGGAAGACTTAAACTCATAAGACTAGTGTGTTGTATTGAGTTTAGTCGTAACCCGAATGGCAGAAAACTTTGGCCAAAGTAATGCATTGTTGGTTGTGCATTGTCTGATCACCTAGTCCTCCAATTAAATTAAAATTTCCAGTAACCTGATCATGGGAAGTTGAACACTGAACATGAGGTAGGAAATGGTCAGATACTGGAATATGAAGTTAGAAAACTAGCTTCGTGGTAGACCCAAGGACTTTCACATGGTTCTCATGACCTGAAAAAGGTTGAGCCAAAATGCTAGTAAGTATTGTCACTCGAAGTAGTGGCAAAGAGAGATCGTGGAGATCTAGATACACCCTTCTCAGCCGCACATAGCTTACACAAATGTTATCAGATAGATCAAAATAACAAATTTGATTTAAATAATTTGATTAAACAAATATGTATGATTGTAGCTTTGTAATCTATCTTTATGTATGTTTAAAAAAAATATCCTCATTTTCCAGTTCTAGCAATTTTGAGCATTACAATACACAATGGATTTTACAGGGCATATGGTCCTTAGCACTTGCATTTATGCACATCATCTGTAGTGGTGTTATACAATGTGGAAAGTAGTTAAAGGTTGGAGGATGATACCAGATAGTTCTCCCTATACTTCTTCCATTTCACTTACATGATATTGCCTGCAAAACGCGCACATCAACATCATCTATAGGATCCTTTCTACACTCTTTCCTCATCACGTATCAGGTGCACATGTTCCTTTTTCACATTTTCATATTTTTTATGCACTTATTTACATACTTTTTATACATATACATGTGTATTTGACTACTTGTTCAACTTCTCTTTTGCAGGTTCGTCAGTAGGGGAACAAGTAATCAAAATCATCAGAAAACCAACAACAACATTAACATCAACAACATGTACATCATGACCTCTACACATGTGCTTTCTCCCTAGGTTCATTTCATCACTTCTTACAATTTTATCATCTTTAGTATCCATGCTCCATATTTTTATCACTCCATGCTTTTTCTTGTCCCTCGGCACACTTTCATCATCGATCTACATTGTTATCAGATACGCATCTCTATCTATTTTATGTTACTGAGCGTTCTGGTCACCAACATAAAGTGGGGGAAAATGTAGACATAAAATCACACACTTTGGGTATTTATCTAGTCCTGATTACATACTACTATTCATACGATTCCTAAGTAATAAAATTAATAATTTAACCATGTCTTTTGCCACCTTTCTTTGCTTTTTATTGCTACTTTCAGTTTTGCACCCTTACTTACTCAGTCTTCCTTTTTACTCTTTGATATTTTTCATCCTGGAGACCAACGTCTAGTCAGGACACCAGCACCAGGTGCCCTCATCCTCTCTAGGCACCTCTATCCCCTTTAGACTTTACTCACACTTTTTGGGTCCTTTCTATCCATTTGAGCATCTTATATTTTTGGTAGTCAGAATTTTCGGGGTTAATTATGAAATTAAAGCAAGGGAATCATATAAATATAAAGTTATGTGATAATAATAAATGACCAAGCACTAAGAATTATCTATCATTTCCTTAGATTGCATCCATAAAGCATCTAAGAGATCCATTGCATATTTTAGCACCATCATAAGGGAAAAAGGTTTGTTTTTCTGGATAAAATTTCATAGGAGGGGATTTTATTGTTTTCATGCACACATTTACTACATTCTACATCCAACTACTTTCTCGTAATCTAAGTGTGACATGCACAAAAGCAACCTAGGGCACAATTCCACACACACACACAAAACTACATTAGGTATGATATGTAGTGTAGCATTCAGTCGTAAGTTCATCATTCTGATAGATGTGGACAGTCTAACCCCTCATTTTGTATCCTTTTTTGGGGATTTGATGTCTATTTGAGTGTTTTGCAAGTTCATATTTCATTTCAGGTTTATAGCAACCTTGGCGATTTTGGTGTGACCTTGGAACAATTAAAGGTGACTAAAGGAGAACATCTTGTGACACCTCAGAGGAGGTTTTCTGAGCATCTCCACATACCTGAGCACATAGAAATGGGTCTAGGGCATCCACGAGTGCCCCTATCCCTCTCCAAGCACCACAGTCTAGCTTGATCCTCCAGTTCTACATTTTTTTGAGCTCTAGTGTGATGTTCAACACTTTATATTTTCCAATTTTCTAACTTTGTGAATCTTCCAAAACTCTATGAATCAGCTAAGAATTTTTACCCTCTCTTTGCACTTAGGGCTTTCACTTTACTACTAAGTTTTCTTGGGTGTAATTTCTATTTTTAATTATTATTTATTTACTTTTACAATAACATACAAATTAGGCTCTTAAATCCCATTTTAGCTTAATCAAACAATCCTCTATTCAAACTATATCACATGACTTATTGACCTAACGACGTGATTCTTCCCAAATATTATTATTCTTCACCATCTACTAGCTCATCTATCTCCACGTCTAAACTTAACAATAATGAATCTATAGACCAAGTAATGGATCGTCTCATGTTGGGGGAGTATCACCTTCTCATCCTCAATTATTTCCACATGCCTCATTGAATTAGGTGACATGACAAAGCTCCAATGTATCAACCTAATTTTGTGGACGTCATTTTTTTTTCCACCCCATCTTTGCACTAACTTCATATATGGTGGCATCAATCGCCCTTTTTTCTCATGTAGATAGTCAGCCTCACACTGACGGCTTTGAATTTCTTTACAAAAAATCATTTGCCTATGTTTACCACCATTGTTGTGCATGGAAATGATTTTGGAATGGGATTCTATGAGAAAGGAATGCATGGCCTCATCATTGATCAAACTCGTAAGCCCCATGAAAATTTTGGGTTGGGTTTTAAAGAAGAACCTATTAATCCTCTCACACCTTCTTCATATTCTTCTCTCATGGAAATTGATCCCCCATCTCCTCTATCCCATGAGACTATAAATACAGATGAAATCATGTCCATATCCTCTATTTTTTTTAATATCCACCATCACATTGGGACTGATCACTTATCAGCGTGAAGGATATATTAGGTCCCACCCTCTTCAGTTTCCTGATATGGTAGAGGAAGTATCCCCTACCATTGAAATTATTTAATGCACCAACAATGACTCCATCCTTTCCTACATGGGGGTGGAGGATTCCTATCTTCATAAGTCCTTACCTCCTGATACTTCCACCCTTATTAACGAATCCACCATCGACATTAACATAGGGACTACATAAGAGCCCCACATCCTCAATGCGGGTCAATCTCTTAATCCACATGAGCTTGATTCTTTCACGCCTTTCTTTTTAGACATATCCAAGTCTTCACATGGTCGTATGCCAACATAGAAGGTCTCAATCCTTCCATAGTTGTTTATAGTATTGTAACTATCCTTAACACTAGGCTGGTTAACTAGTAGCTTCACCGCATGTACCCTCACATTTCCTTCCTTGTCAAAGAGGAATTATAATGCCTTATTTTATATAATTTCATCATCCCTATCGATTATCCCAAATGGGTCTCCAATATCATACCATTTTCCAAATCATCTGGAAAAAATTGTATTTACATTGAATTTCAAGATTTAAATCTTGTTTTTCCTAAAGATAATTTTTCTCTTCCTAACATTGACCAACTCGTGGACCTTACCACTGGCCATAAGATGTTTTCTCTTACAAATTGTTTTTTTTATATACAATCCAAACCTTATCACACTAGAAGACCAACATAAGACTTCTTTCATCACTCCTTGGGGGAATTTCTGCTATCGTCTAAGTCCTTTTAGTTTTAAAAATGTAGGTGCCACCTATTAGCGAGCCATAACTCATATCTTCCATGATCTCATCCATAAAACAATAGAGGACTATGTTGATGATCTCTTGGGTGAATCCAAGAATCAACACAATCACCTTTATGTCCTTGAAATCCTCTTTGAGAATTCTATATGTTTCTTCCTTCGTCTTAATCCAGCCAAGTGTGTGTTTGGAGTGCTAACTTGCAAGCTCCTTGGCTTAATCATATCTATAATGGGTATATAAGTTGAACCTACTAAAATCAAATCCATCCTTGAGATGGCTCCTCCTTCTAATCTTAAGCAAATTTGTAGCCTCCAAGGCTAATTTTAATCATTCTGCCACTTCATTTCATAACTTTCAGACCGTTTCCAACTTTTCCATCATCTTCTTCGTAAATACATTGACTTTCATTAGGATTAAAATTTCCAAAAATCCTTTGATGACCTCAAGCATTATCTCTTATGCCCATTTTTTCTTACCCCTCAACACGGAGGGAATCCTTTCTATATTTATGTCTCTCCCTCCAATCATGCTTTAGGTTCCATGTTGGAACATCATGATGACCAAGGTAGGGATCTGATTGTCTATTATATCACTTGCACCCTTCACAATTATAAAACTCACTACACTAAAGCTAAAAAATTTATGTTTCACTTTTTTCTTCACCATTTCCAAGCTTTGTCATTATCTTATTAATCATAAAACTTATGTTGTCACTAGCTTCCACCTTCTTAAAACCATGCATTCCAAACCCTTTCATAATGATCACATCACTTGATGGCTCATACTCATGACTAAGTTTGACCTATATTTCATCTCTCATAAATCTATCAAGGGCCAAGCTATCATTGATCAACTAGCTAATTCCCCCTCCCGGATAATCATCTTCCTCATAAGAAATTCCCTGATGAATCTATCCATACCGTTGATCATGAGTTCTCTCCTCCTAAGATGATCTTTGAAAGACCTAACTCTCAACAAGGGGGGTGTGGGCATCATTATCATTCCTATTTAGTACACTCACATCCCCATCACTCATAAACTCAACTTCGAATGCAAAAAATTCATGGTTGAGTATGTAACCCTCATCTTGGGCCTTGAAACCATTGTCACACTTGGTGTCTAAGTCCTTAACATCTATGGGGATTCTCAACTTATCATCAATCAAGTCAAGGGCATCTACCAATGTAAAAATGACATCCTTAAAAAATATAGGCATATCATCATCTTTCTTTTTTAGGCTTTCGATTTCTATACCATTCAAACCATCCTTTGATCATCTAATCTCTTTATTGACACGGTGACATCCATCACATCTCTTATTCCATGGACAATAGAATAATATAAGATTTATGTTGTTATTCATCATCTTGATCAACCATCTCATTCCCATGATATTCCTCGCATCAATCATGTTGATACCAATCCATCAAATCTTTGATATTCTCATATTCTCAAACTATTAGGGTTCATTTTAAGAGCCCCCTCCGAAAAATTATTATAGAATGGGTGAAGAATATCCAAAATGAACTTTTGAAATGACGGCGAATCTCTGAAAAAATGATTCGCACCAAAGGTGAATTCATAGGGTGGTTTTTCAAATAGTTTTACACACTTGGATAGGTGTTATACAAACATCTTTTTATGGACGCAGATTTGTTGGACAATGTATTGTTAGTGTCTAGTTATCTAACCTAAATTGGATGGACGTATATTATAGTTGGAATTTTGTCACATGTGTATTAGATGAGACTTACTTATTAATTATGTATTGCTAGCAACCGATCGTCTAACCTGAATTGGATGTGTCTATTATAGTTTCACATGTGTATTGGAAGGGACTTATTGCGATAGTGGTTGACCGTCTAACCTAAATTGGATAGACGTCTATTATATTTGGATGTATGTCACATGTGTATTGGATGGGTTTTTAGGCCTTTTGTCCAACCTATATTGGATTACCATCCCAGAAAATTTGGATGGGCATCATTTCCTCGTTGGACGGGGAATAATTAGAGAGTTTTTCTTAGAATAGTTAGACACCATCTTGGTAATATTGGACGGATTAAGGGAGCCAGTCATTTACTGTCACTTGGATGGAAAAAAAATTGGATGGAAAAAATTTTGCATGATTCCCTAGGCACTTGCCTCAAACTTCTCCACCAATATTTTTTCACCACATGTCCAGTGTTGTGACCCCGACACCTATATATACCCATACAAGGTTCATTTTTTCACTTTTTCCATCAATTTTTACAAATCCACAATGTTATAAGCTCTCCAATTTTCTATCAAACCAACGTGTGTCTATAGTCTTTCGGTTTCCCCTCCCTCTCCTGCAAATTCCTAGTAATAATATCCAAAATTTTCAACAATGTCTAACACCATGATTACTCTTGCGGCTCCCTCCAAATTCTAGCACAAAAATTTCATGTGCCATCAAATTACAACACTCGTAAAACCTAAAGACGCACCAAAAGAATGGATGCAAAAAACACAATTCACGGGGCTTGTCCAGTGCCCCAATTTGAAATAGATATCTCCATCCTCGATTACCTACTCACTGTTTATAGCCAGAAAGAGGCACAATTTTCCATTTCCATGAGGGATTGTATAGTTTCTTTCACCATGGATCCTACAAAAGTCCATTGGTTAACTGGTTACCTTTGTAAAACCATCTGCCTGTGACTACTATAGACACCTAAAATCTACTTACACTGTTTTATTGCTAAAATTGTACTAATTACCCCATTTCTCATCATTCCTATCATAATTAGTGATTTCTCACTAATTAATGACACTTTCTTAGTTAACTAGTCTTCGCTCCATTTTCGGATGCCCATTCATGACACTTTGTTAGTCATAATCCTCCTATAATCAATTAATTAGTTATTTCTCTAGTTAGTTAAGTTTATTTAGTCTTGTATTTAGCTAATAAACCCTCTTATTAGCTAAACACCCCCCTTTAAACCATTCAAGATCTTCCTATTTCCATCTAAATCACTTTTATAATCTTCCTAAGTTCATCCTAGCCTATTAATTAATCCTAGTTGATTAATTAATCATCCCCAACTCCCATGAGTTGATAATCACTTGTTAGATCCTATAATTACGCTTAACAAGTCTAAATCCACTTTATCCTTTATCCCACATGCACTAGTTTGCAAGCTTCTCCCAAATAGGAAAACTATATAAAGGAACCTCCTCCTTCCTTGTAAAACTTACACCACACTTTGATTAGTGAAACATATAGGCATGTTGATTTGAGCATTCTCCATTGTTTTGGAAAAGCTTCTTCATCTCTTGCATCCATTCTCTCAAACTAAGTAGTATGGGAAGATCAAAATATGGCCTTGTAGCCATGTCTTGGTGAGATCTCATCCTCATTATTGAGACAAAAAACACAATTTTGATTTCTTAATGATCTAATTAGGTTCATATTTTAAGTAGCAATCTTAAAAGAGTAGGAATGGCTTAGTATCATGAGTTTACTTCCATGTTTATGCACTAAGGTAGTTATTTCCTTTAAGATCTTATCATGATGTTCTTATTAGACTTAAATTTTCTTTGAAGCTACTTGGTGTCAGCTTCATTCAATTAGCCTAGTTAGTTTAGTATGCATACACCTATAAAGGAGGTCCTAACGAATGAAGACAAAAAAAAATTGGAATCTCATTACAATGGGCAAGTTGATGGTAAGTTCAATATTATTTTCAATTCAATTGTTTATTTTCTTAATATTACTTGACTTCCCAAGAATATAACAACAATGTTGGCTAGAAAAATTCATGCCTAAGTTCTAGAGGCACATGAGATCAAGGCGCACAGGAAGCAGGTACATAGGTACGTGCAGAAGATTAGTGGATATAGGGCGTGTCGAGGAAAGTTGGAGTTTAGTACTTAGCCATTTTTTCTTACACAGACTAAGAATGGATTGAATGTTAGACACACTTTGATACAAGAATTATAAGACATACCAAGCTATTTTGGAACCAAGTGAAAACTGAAGAGTCGTGCAAAGTTTGAGCTAATAATAGGATTAGATCTAGAGTTAATTATAGGTAATATATTATTAGGCGAAGCTTACATGCTTCCTTATTTTCTTTTGTAGTGGTGCATGGCTATTTTAAGCATGCATCCTATTTTGAGAGTGTGTGATTACTAAAGGGAAAGCCCCTGGTACCTATATATATAATATATGTATAATATATGTATATGTGTGTTTGTGTGTGTATTGATTTACACGATTTAGGGGAGATCATGTATGACTACATGTATCAGAGTTATGCTACTAGTGTACTCGTGCGCATGACTTTGTGATGGCTATTATGATGTATTCAGCTATTGGTTTTTCTATGACTCGATATAATGGATCCTTGTGGATGGTTACTAGTTATTGACATATTTATTATTGGTTACTACATGGTAAATCTGATCTTGATCCTTGTTTAATGCCTTATGTATTATGGTATGTGATATGGATCATGTTATGCATTGTACCTTGTAATTACTTGATGTGGATTATGGGATACTATGTATCATGCATGCTAACACCTTGACAAACTATGGTATAAAAAGAGGGACTTGGTACTTTTCCGTGCTTCAGGTGAGCATCTCAGATCTCATCTAAGATGAAGTGTCAGCACGCCTATAGGGTTTTGAGTAAGAAAATAAGACTACATTTTTGGTTATGTTGTCGGGACCTCTTTTCAATATTGTTATGCAAGGATGTTGCACAATGATATATGACATCTCGGTTGACTCTTGGACAATATTAGGAGTTGGGTTGATGGACAAACAAGATCAGTTTACTCGTAGATATAGCACTGGACCAGATTTCGATGCTCACGTACAGTGGGTTGAAGAACATCTTTATCATGAGCTCTATGAGACATTCTTTTTTTGCTTTTCTAATAGAATTTGTATGAATGGTTGGTAACTGTTTATGCGTCGAAGGAGAAACTGGAATTATAGAACTAAGGGTTTGGACACGAGAGGATTACCAAATATTTGTATGATGCAATTGATGAACCTTGGACGCGTGTTATAGATCACTAGTGGAGCTGATATTGTGCACCGTTATACGTTGGAGTACATTGTTTCTACTTATTCTTGTCCCAGAGGTTGATGAGTTTGAGATCCTTGCATGAGTCCATAGGATCTTACATACACATTATTTCGGTGGCAATTAAGATCTTGATAGTGACTATTGGAGCTTGGAAGAGCTCCCTGTAGCTAGCTAAACCCCACCGTGCACAAGGGTAGGATTAGGTTGTGGTGAAAGATGGTGGATACTTCATGGCAGAAATAGAATGAGAGGAAAGGTGGCTTGAGTACAATTAAGCATGGGAGATGGAATTAAACGAGGAAGCATGCCGCATTGAGGATTCTGTGGAGTTGTGGAGACGGATGATGTCTCTTGAAGGATTCAAGGTTCACACGGAGGACATGGAACCATGAGCATCAGGAACTCCCCCATTTAGGAAAGTGTGGAAGATAATCCCCTCTTGACTTCAGATTAGATCGCACGTCAGAACAAGGAAAGAGATTAAGGGTCGTAGGCATGCATTTGATCCCAACTGAGTGACCTTGCCTTTATGTTTGGTTGTTCTAGTTCTTGAAACATAGTTATTGTGAATCAAGCTGGTGTTGGTGAGAGAGTAGCGACAGGTAGATTATCATTTTCCTGTTGAATATAAAATTGCAGTAGACAATTTTTATGACGATGGCAGGTGCAGATCATCTTATGCTGTTTGGTGGTCCAATTGGTGGTATATTTTCTAGCGTGCATCATCAGCACAAAACATGGGCACACAGAACATTGGCATAACATCTGGAAGTAGCACAAATTCACAGATATAGTGGGAGTTCAATTTAGTACAACAGTTTTGAACACATAGGTAGCACATCCTCTGGTTTAGTGCTGACTATAGAAGGAAAATCAGGAGGATCATGGAGGATTAGGATTCTAGTGGATCTAGTAGTTCTAAAGGTAGAGGGAATACTAGAGGTAATACAGGTTCTGGATTTAGTGTGCACAGACCGCACCCCATCATCCCCAACAAGTTTATTATGAGATGTCTCTTCACTTAACAGAGTGTAGAGACATTGAGGATGCAGCGGAGTATGTTCACATGTGTGAGATACTATGGCGCGCTAAGGGAATTTTTTGCTCCTGAGCATAAGAAAATTCAATTTGCTACCACTTTACAAGGGCACGTGTATAGCTAGTATAGGAATTATGATCCGAACCAGACTGTTGTTGATTATAGACGCATTGTGTGATGATTTCTTGGCTAAGTTTCATATACTTGAGTTTGAACAGAATAGCAATCAACGTACATTGAAGGAAATTAAACATGGCATGTCTGAGAGCATCAAGGGAGTATGATGCACACGTTTTAAAACTTTGCTATCAAATTTTTCTTATGATATCCACCCTAACTCAGCATACACAATGGTTTGTTGGTAGTCTAATCACACCTTTTAGAAGAGAACTCTCTCATAATACTTTTACAGATCTGTGTGAGGCACTGGAGGCATCTCTGTGCACTGAGGAAGTTGGAAGCATAGACACTAGAGTTATCCCATTCTTGGAAGTGCATATTACATATATGGCGAGGCAGCTAGAGAAATTGTTAGCCAATTTAGTTCATGAGACGCACAATGGTATTTGGTGCAAAAATTGTGAGGTAGAAGGAAATACTAAGGATAGTTTCCCTCGTAAATCATATGCGCCATGTTGTTGGATTGTGAGATATGTCACTTGGATCATGATTTGAGTAGATGCCCTTTGTTGTAGCGCATGATCTAGAAGAATGTGTATTTTTATTATAAGATTTGTAAGTCCCACACTCATGATAAGGAGAACTATAGATTGAATTATCATATTTGTGAGGCTGATTGAGATTGGTTGTACGTCAAACCAGTCTTGCAAATATCTCTAAGGAACAAGGTGAAGGATCATAATCATTACCGCAATGAAGGGCATTCTGATGGAGGTGGTAGAGTTAGAGGTTATCGATGGATGGATACAGAGGCTGATGGTTGCGGTGGTGGAAGAGGTGACTTCCCTCATGAGGAACATATCTTTACTTATGGATCACCTAATCATTATAGGCATGAGTGTCCTCTAGAACGTGGTATGCTCATGATGTGCGGCAAGAAGCATAAGTTTGAAGAATGTCCTGAGTTATATAAGCACATGAGTAAGAACTATAAGAAGAATGATAAGGGCATGGAGATGATTAAATTACAGTGCATTGTGGAAGATCATTGGATTTCAAAGTTAGAGCCTAATCTTGAGATGCACTAAGATGTTACTTATGTTAGTGACTACACGCATTGAGGTTACGCGCACTTATGAGATTCCAAAGAAAACACTTGTTATTACAAAGAAAGAGGTGATCAATGTGAAATATCTAGATCCTTCCCATCAGAAGTAAGTTTATTAGGATACTATGGATGTTATTAGAAACTTATAGGGTGAGATACAATGTTTGAAGGAGCATTCGTGGAAGCTAGAGAAGGCAAAGGTAGTTGAGCTTCCCCAAAAAATTTATGATGACTTGAAGGAGGTTTGTAAGATGTTATTCCAGGAGAATATCATTATTTTGTTAGGGGAATGGCTGAGGGAGAAGATACCATGAGATGGATCTGAACCCAATATATATATATATATATATATATATATATATATATATAGTATGCAAACTTACCTCCTCATTGTCTTGAGTATGACAAAGAGATCACTTTGAATGCAGTTTTTAATGGCTAGTTACTAAGTAATATATTAATTGATATATGTCCAGAAGTAAATGTACTCACTTTGGATGCGTGGAATCAGATGGGAAGACCACCATTACAGCCCTCTTTGAATATGTTGTATATTGTGAACATGAATCGAACCACGCCCATTGGAGTATTAAAAGATGCCATATTACTATATAAGGGGCCAAGTTTACTAGGGACTTTGAGGTCTTGATGCTTGTCAAATCAAATAGTTTTCCAGCCTTGCTTGGGAACCCTTGGTGTTACATGAATAATGCTTTCTTGTGCTTTAATAAAGGTTATATCATTTTTTATAATAAGGAAGAGCACATCATTATTCCTTTAACGGATGGAAAGGTTGCACCATATGTAGAACCCTTTAGTGAAGAGGATCTGAATAAGATATATGCATGTATAGTTAAGGATCCTAAAGTTCTTGATCCATCTAAGGAAGGTCTTATACAGTGGGATGATGTTCAGTCTATGAGTGATACAACCAATGTCACCTGTGACAATTGGGCACATGGAACATATGAAATGATTGGGAGAGAAATCAAGAATGCATTTACTCATGTGATCAAGCCACGTGTTTTTTATGCTTGAGTCACAACCAAGTCTGGTACACTGGTGAAGGAAATCCTGACATATTTCTGAACATAATGGAAGCACAATAGACGGATGAGGGTGATAAAAGAAATATGTCAATTTATACCCTACACAGAACAACTGCACGTTGGTGGACTACACACAGAGATAAAATTTTGGAGTTGCAAGAAGTAAAAATTTCCTTCTCTACTAGGTTTCTTAGGAGCAATGTACCTTCATAGATATGCACATTCCATGGGAACGATTTTTCCTTGCATCATGTTCAAAAGTCTTAGAGACTCTGGACGGAGGAGTAGGAGGCCTTTCCACCATCACTATGGGTACATAAGTTCTATTCCACTCTAAGTGGTTGCGCGTGTGCATGGTATGTTCATGTAGAATTAACAAGAGAAACAATTAATTGGTAGGAGATAACCTCAGGTATGATTAAGAACTTTGATTATTTTTATACTAAACCTCCAATGAATGAATCATTACAAATTATAAAGCACTTTACGATGGGGCATAGTGCAAAGGCTAAGAAACTCTTGTTAGATATGTTTGGGGAATTGGAATTGGAGGCACGTTTTGACAAATAAGAGACAGATGAAGTGTAGCTT
Organism: Taxus chinensis; assembly: GCA_019776745.2. Classification (NCBI taxonomy): domain Eukaryota; kingdom Viridiplantae; phylum Streptophyta; class Pinopsida; order Cupressales; family Taxaceae; genus Taxus; species Taxus chinensis. The sequence goes on along the minus strand of CM034155.1, from coordinate 500,610,364 downwards.
GGGTGCACCTGGCTGGGAAAATAAAAGGGTAAGCTGGTTTACGTGATCGATGACAAATAATTAGATATTTGGATGTTGACCAAACAGTAGGTATGTGTGAGGTCTTTCATAGTGCTGATGAGAAGGCATGCGCTTATCATGAGCCTATGAAAACAAATAAGGTCAACATTGGAACAAATACATAACATGGGGAGGTCGTTATTGGTGACTATTGGTCTTAAAAAGAGGCAGAAAAGATTATTGAGCTACTGTGTGACTTCTAGGACTTATTTATACGAGGCTATCACAAGTTGAAGGGAGTGCATCCTTATCTGGGAAAGATGAGGATCAACTTATAGGAAGTTGTGTGCCTGGTTAGGAAAATACCTTACAGGATGAATCCCAATATGCACGTTAAATTCAAGGAAGAGATTGATTAGATGTTAAAATTTGGAATCATTGAGCCCATTGAGGAGGTAGAGTGGGTTAGACCCATGGTGATAAGCATAAATAAAGAAGGCAAGATAAGGATCTACATGGATTACAGAGAGTTGAATGTTGTTTGTGTCATAGACCCTTTTCCCACACCTTTTATGAAGGAGATCTTGGAGGGCGGTGTAGGGTGTGAGATTTACTCTTTCACTGATAGATTCTCTAGTTATCATCAGGTGTGGATTGCTAAAGAAGACCAAGAAAAGATAAATTTCACCATTAAGTGGGGAAATTTTTCATACACAATAATGAATTTTGGGTTGAAGAATGTGTCTGCAGTGTTTTCGTGCATTATTGTACAAGCATTTGAAGACTTTATACAAAAAAAAAAATTACAGGTTTATTTAGATGATTAGACTGTATATGGGCTGGTAAAGGATCACAGTGACAACTTGAGACTCATGTTTAAGATAGGTAGGCAACTAAGCATCTCCTTGAATATTAATAAGTTTTTCTTTTCTACAAACTTTAGAACTTTGTTGGTGTAAATTATATGTAAAGAAGGTTTTTTAGTAGATCCTTCTAAGGTCGCAGTTATTTTGGGCCTAGAGGTTCCTACCAATCAAAGTAAGGTGTGTGGGTTCTTAGGACATATAGGTTATTATATAAAGTTCATTAAGGGATATGCTAATATTTTCATGCCCTTAGAAGAATTGTTACGAAGTAAGGGAAATTTTTATTGGGATGAGACACAAAAGATAGCATTTGAGACATTAAAGGAAAGACTCGCTTCTGCACCCATTATGTGCTTTCCTTCTTGGGATAAACCATTTTATGTACATGTTAATGCCTCTAGCATGGCCATTGGCCCAGTGTTAGCATAACTTGGTGATGGGATCATTGATCATCCTATCTGTTTTGCGAGTAGGAAGTTGACCCCATCTCAGAAGAATTATACAACTATAGATCATGGAGTGTTGTCCATAATTTACGCAATGCACAAGTTTCAATAATACCTGGTGTCAACTCCATTTATATTTTATAAAAATCCGTGGCACTTAAGTACTTGGTTAATAGTCTCATTTTGCAAGGGTGAATATGTCGGTGGATTATATTATTTCAGGAATTTGATTTTACTTTGGTGGTAAAGATAGGAAAGAGAAATTCTAGACTAGATCATTTGTCAAGGATTAACGCAGGTGAGGACACACAGAGCATTGAGGACATAATGCTAGATGCATAACTATTTAGATTGAACCACACACCCTTTTATTTAGAAGACATTGTTGTCTTTTTTCATACCAGTGTTGTTCCTGAAGGCATGAAGAGCTTAGAGAAGAAACAACTTGCTATACATGTCACGCCCTATATGTTGATTAGTGGAGATTTATAAAATTAGGCCATGATGAAATTTTGCTGATCAGGGGATCATTTTTTAAAGTTCCCTAAACATCACTAAATGGTTTCAGTGTATAATATCATCTCGACATCTTTCCAACGACTGTGAGAACGCGACAAATGGACATCGGGAGCTCTAGATATGTTCAGTCAAAGTTCAGACAGCAAGAAAGTCAACTCTGGTCAGCTGATCAATATTAGACCAATCGTACTATGACACGTGGCTTGCCACCACTCATTGAATTCACTCGATTTTCCTATCGGGAGATGACAAGTGGACTACATGATGACTGAGTTAATTAATTTTGATACCCCATGGTATGGGTCGAATTTTTATTTACTTGGTAAGTCCACTTACACACCATTCCAAATGCCACATATATATATATATATATATATATATATATATATATATATATATATATATATATATATAATGTTCAAACATTAGTATAAACCGCCACATGCTAAGTCCATTTGTGAAGGAGGGAAGCGGTGGTGGGGGCATACAAAGGACCACGTGGAAGGAGGATGAAGCAGTTATTGGGGGCTTAAAGCCTTACGTGGTATTATCCACGTGAAGAATGGAGAGGATAAGGGTTATTAAACCTTACCCAAATATATGTCGCTCCATTTGGGATTATATCCCATTAAAACATTCAAAACCACTCCCCCTCTCCTTAGCCGCTAAAATGGATATTTATCCCATTAAAAATGCAAACCGCCCTATATGGGTATGTTATCCCATTAATTTTGCTACGGGTGAGGCTAAGGTTTAAAAGTAGCCTTAGGATAAATTATATTGCATTTTTTAAGGGCCCTATTTTTTGTATAAATAGGGAACCCATTCTATTGTAAGACACACATTAGTCCAACAAGCTTATTATTTGTTAAGCTTTTTTGTGAGATGTGTTAACAAATATTGTTTATTGGCCTATTATTTTAGGCAATAGTAGATGAAATATTTGTGATTGGGAGTAAATTATAAACTACCCAATAGGCCCATTGAGCCACACCAATTACTTGCAAATCCTGGATTGTCAACCGGAGTGCTAGCGTCACATTGATAGCGTCAGGAAGGCCGATCGAAGCCGAAGGAGATTGTGCATCAGGAAAGTGAAGAACAATTTGACTGATCATCGGAATTTTTTCAAAGAACTGGTGTACTGATAGGCAAGTAAAATCCCATTAGGTTTTCTTGTGAAAGTACTATTGTAACTTACAAGTTTTGACTAGTGGAATGGTTCGACCACGAACCCGGAGACATAGGCAATTGCCAAACTCTATAAGCAATCTGTGTGCAATTGTCTTAAATGTCTTGCATTTTATTTTAAATTGATTACTTAGAAGGAGTAAATTATCGGCAAATAATTAAAGCCTATAAGGGTCCAAGATCAGGTAGTAATAATCTAATTATTTTCAGATCATTTGCACTGGTGTGTACTTGAGCATGAGCACAAAGCTATAATGGAGGAAAATCATGGTGGAATTGTAGGAAGAAATTATACAGGAAATGCTACCGTGTGTAAAAACTTTCTAGCTCGCCTTTGGTGGGAAACACTATATAAGGATTGTAAAGAGTATGTTATGGCGTGTGATCATTTTGAGCAATTTTGGAAGCTTGGGCATATATAAAAGATGCCCTTAATACATATTTCAAGTGAAGAACCTTTTGAGAAAAGGGTGATTGAATTCTTAGGACTTATTTCCCCACTGGCGCGAAGGATTGGGTCACGCTATATTATTACATGTACAGATTATCTGACTCGGTGGGTAAAAGTAGCACCTACAAAGGATTACACAACACCTACTGTAGTAAGGTTCTTATGGGAAAATATTATCAATAGGTATGAATTTCCATTGAGCTTGACAAGTGATAGGGTAACTTATTTTCTGAATGAGACTACCAAAATAATATTATCAGAATTTATGGTGGTGCATCACAAGACAACACCCTTTCACCCATAGACTAATGGGACCACTGAGGCTTTCAATAAAATAGTGGGACATACATTGACGAAGATTTGTGATGTTAGAAGGAAAGATTGGGATGATAATGCCTTTGTTGTACTTTGGGCCTACATGACAACTTACAAATGTTTAAACAAAGCCTCGCCCTTTCAATTGGTGTTTGGCACAGAGGGTGTTTTACCTATGGAGTTTATGTTATCCTTCCTACGTATTACACACACAGGAGGACTAGATGATTAACAAGAACTTGAAGAGCGTATAGATAAACTAATGCAGTTGGATGAGAGACACGTCATTACACATTGGATCCAGAAGATAGAAAAAGAAAGGAAGAAGGCATGGCATGATAGACACAATAAGAATAAGTAGTTTTAAGTTGGAAATATGGTTCTTCTTTATGACTCAAAGTTTGCATGCCACCGTGGAAAATTAAAGGTGCATTGGTTGGGACTATATGTGGTGACATATATACTTGATTCAGGCACTTGTCAGATATAGGCATTGGATGGAACATGATTTCCTAGTTATTTCAAAAGGAGTAGGCTAAAGCCCTAGCATAAATAAGTCTTCTTAATGTTTTTAATAAGGCATTGGTTCCATTTAGATTAGATTTTCCTTTAATGAATTTCCTTTATATGTGTTTCCTTAGTTTTTTGTTATTTTTTGTCAATTTAGTTTATTTTTTGGTGTAATAAAGTGTGCTTACGCACCAGTAACTAACTACTATCTAGTGAATTCATGCATAGAGGACCATGCATAATTTTAGTGTGGGTTTGAGAAAATGTATGATAAATGGGTCATGATTGAATGATCGTTGGAGGATGGGTATGCATAGAAGAAATATGGTGCAAGTGCTTGAGGTAAAGGTGCAGAATAAGGAAAAATTATCATAGATGAATGCCACACGTAGATGGATGGACACATAGTGTAACGCGAGGTAGGAAGTAGCATGGGAAACTACTTAGTGCAAGGCATAGTGGATAGGTACTTCAACGCATGAAGGCACACGAGAGGAGGTATTTAGCCAATAATTAAGGGCATGCCAAAATGTTATGACTGGGGCATGGAAAAATCAATGAAAAACATGAAAATAGCAAAAAGGCGTAATTAATGCTAAATATGATGGTTGGTGAGGAGCAATAAATGCAGGGAAATTTGAAAATTTTATGTAAGGAGGGGTTGCGATATCATTTTTACCTTACATTTTGAAGTGAATTGTTCGAGAAAGTTGAAGAGTGAGATGAAGATCGAGTTATGAATGGTAGTGTGTGAAAGAGTGAATAAAGACATTAAACCAAAGATATTTGTGCATGAAATTGTTTAGAGCTCCAACAGAGAGGATGTTTGAGCAAGGAGAAGGTGTGCGTGGAGAAAATATGTGAGTTAGGGTTTGAGGAGAAGTTAAGGTATGCAAGTTTTAAGTTGCAGAGCTTGAATTTACTACAAGAACAATTTTTTATCATCCCAATGACACCAAAGTGATCAATTAGAGCAACCATGAGGATCAGAAAGAAAAAGAAAGTGGAAGAAGAGATAGAGGACACCCCCAAAAGAAAATTTTCAGAAATGCAGTACCAAGGAGTTATAATTGGATTGGATTGGGAATCCCATATTGGACGCAATAAAGTAAGCGACTACAATCATTGAACCAAGGATAACAGGGATGAGTTGGATAAATAGATGGTGGTGAAAACATATTTGAGGACAGAGAACGACATAGCCGTCTATGACGATGTAGGTAAGAAGTTTTTGGTGGGTGTTGGAGTCATGTAACTATATGACATGCCATACTTTAAGAAACCAAAGCAATTATATCAATGGTTGATGTCCCGTGTGCACGAATACTTATTCTATTTTGTAGGGCAGTGAATGTGACTTATTGTGCCCTTAATTGGGAAGTTAATAGGGTTTAGGAGTTTGGGTACAGAGATTAACATCAATCTCAAGGATGATAAGGCCATATAAGCAACTTCTGTTGCACTAGATTATGCAAAAGGAGGGGACATGATGGACATTTTCAGGCTATAAAAATACCCTGTGATTCAGGCATCTGGACACCTCCTCACCAAGTTAAATAACCAGGAGCACTAGAGCCAGGTAAACAAGAGATGGCTCTATATCACCAAAACAATGACAGAGGGATTCATATATTATTTGTCCTCTTTCTTTACTGAGAGCATTATTGAAGAAGTGCACCATGGAGATAAGATAATTTTTGGTGTTATTTTATTGTCTCTTGTGTTTGTGGAAATTGGGGTGCTCAATGGGCCTAAGGAGAATATTTGGCAGTTTCCTAAAGAGAAAAATTCCCTTGTAGATAGTTTTCAAAATATACATGTGATGGATCCATGAGTGTTCCTTATAAGAAGGTTGGAACTTTGGTACAAGATCCTGCACAAGGCTTTTGAACATGAATAGAGAATACCAAAATACCTCCCTTTGGTATTAGATAAGAAGGCACAATTTTTTGTATATCAACAGTTTTGTATAGGAAAATTTGGGATGAAGGATGGAAAGTGGAGCCCCTGGTGCAAACTACCTTATGCATTCACCGTTTGTTACTTCTAGGCATCGATGCATATATTTTAAAATGTCTTTAGATTAGTGTTTGATGCAGATAAGTTAGGCTATGATTACCAAACACTGCAAAAGAAATATGTATACCTTGGTACATCTGATTACATAGAGAAGATGATCTCAAATGATATAAGAATTAACTCAATAATTCTAGAAGTTGGGAATCTTGGTATAGTTAAGGTATACCTCTACCTTAAGCCCAAGTTAGAAAATGGAAAATATATTGAAAATGAATTCAGGCTTCATGACCTGCATAAGGGAAAACACACAATGGGTACACTGCAAGATGAAGAGCCCGTAGTATCATAAGAAGAAGAAGAAGAGTTAAAGGAAGATAGTGGCAACTTGGACCATGGCGCATGGAGGTATCCAATAGTTAGAGTAAATATAACATGCGAGGAACCTCCTCTTACGTAGGAAGAAAAGGAATTTGGAGAGGAGATAGGCACTGAGGATATAGGATCGAATGTTGGAGGTGCAAAGGAGAAAAAAATTAGAAGGGTTTTGAGAAGAACAAATACCATAGGAACAAGTGTGAGCGGAGGACCTTCATAGTCCAAAAAACCTAAGACCTCTCCCACTAAGGTTGTGCCAAAGAAGAAGAAATGATAGAGGTATATACCAAAACAGGGTGAGGAGGAGTTGCATGAAAGCATGTGTACAAAGACAAAATCACTTGTTGCATAGAAGATCATTCGGAGGAAGAGGTGAAGTATGATACAAAAATCTTCGAGGACCATGAAGATGTAGGTGAATATGAAGAGAAAGATAAGGGCATACCTTCTAATGAGCTAAAGAATAAATAAACAGGGGTTGTTGGCTTGAATTTGGGAGAAGGGGTGTGTTGGTATCCAAATTTTTTCTCCTTTTCAAGTTGAGTAGCATCACATATTTGACATGGAGATTAGAGACAGATAGATCATAATGTGTGTCATCTTGTATTCAGGGATGAGATCTAACTAGCCCTTTGTCACTCATATTTGTGGAGAGATGGATAACACCTTCAAGAGGATTTGACCTATCCTCACTACTTTAGGTTGTGCCTCTTCAACCAGGGTGAGAGGACCCTTAGTGTAACCTCTGTTTGATGAAGGAGATGGAGATATCCTTCTTTTGCAAAATTTTTATGAAGAAAACCTTGGGAAAGTATGGTCAATACTCCATAATTTAACTCTCAAGAGTTGTCACTTCTAAAAGATGGAGATACTTTCAAAACAAGGCTAAGGTTACTGAAGACATTATTAAATCCTGATTGTTCTGCATATTTTAGTAAATAGATTTTGTTCCTTTGTGGATATACAGGGCAAACAGGGGTAGTTTAGGATGGATTCATGGTTTTTGAATGATTTTGGTGGGAGATTAAGTAGGATAAAGTTGATTATACCAAATCTTTGAGAAACTTCACAACAATGGACAACTCAACAACAGAAAGCTTCAGAATAGTTAAGATGTTCCTTCAACTAGAAGGTGTGCTTCAATGGAGGCCCAGATCAGCATGTTTTCACATAGTCTTTGAGAATCTAGCATGAAGGCTCAAGTTAGAAGACTCAATTAAACACCAAAATCTCTGATCAATCATGCCTAAGGTACACCCAAAGACTTACAGACAATCTTTATCAACAAATGACAGTGGAGTGATTTTGAATTTTTTATCTCATCACAGGATGAAGGCTCTTCCTGAAATGAAATTAAAAATGCCACTAAATTGTCATAGGGACAAGATCCTGTGTGATTTCACAAATATTTCAATGTAAGATTGCAATAGGAACAAAAAAACTACTTGCAGACATTCTGAAACAAAGCAGACACTAATTGCTCCAAGATTTGACACAAATTTATTTCAAAATTGCTTAGATTCATCAGCAGGGGAAAGTTTCCAAAGTAATCTCAATGTTCATTAATAGCTATACATCTGCAACTAACTTGACATGCTAGAAAATCTAACACAAAAGAAATTAACCAGGTTTATCTCAGATTGGTCTCTCAGGAAGATCGACTTTTATCAAATTTTCTCTTAATAATTCAACCCCAACCCTTTGCAAGAGTAAGACCTTCTCATTGTGCCTACATTTATACATTTCACTCGCTCACTCATCCCAAATTTTCCCCCCAAAAAATAAGAATATTTCTCTAGGAACCTTTGCTTGTTACCAATTTACCTCAGAAAGTGACATTTAAAATTCGATCCGAAAATCTACCTAGGTGGACTCAATTATGAATTGATCACATTTCTCAGGCCCTCGACTAATGACTAGGATGCCATGCCACAACGTTTTGTGCATTCCATCTTAATCATTCTGATTTTTTCATGCGAAATGAAATCCATTGATTTTAATCATTTTCTGAGGCTCTGCACAGTGGATCTGAAAGTGCAATCCTTTTCACAACTGTTGAGGAGAACACCTTTTCCATCCTTTGCACCTACAACCTTCATCATTTCATCCTTTTCCCTATTTTTCCTCTGTAATTCTGACCCTACATCCATCTTCTCTGGTAAGTTTCACATTGGTTTCAAATATGCAAGTGCTTGAGAAACTTCCAACTTCTAAAATATCGATCTTAACAATCCTTGGACTAAAAAATTAAGTTCAAATCCATTCAATGGCACTTTGCAGACAAAAATGACAAGGAATTTCATCAAAAAATGATGAAAAACAGTGCGTATTCACATCTCCAGGAGTCTTGGAGTAAAAATGGTGGAAAAATAGGTGAAATGCACAACAACTGTTGATTCTGCCCCTTCTTTACTTTATATTATAGCCATTGTACCATGTGTTTTCCTTGGTGCAACTACAAAGGAGAAGTATAGGGGAATGTTTCCAAACAAGCGCGGGCCTTCCACGTGCCCTGGGCCCAAGAAAAATTGCCTTTTGGCCTTTGAAAAAGTTTCAGTAAAAAAGAGCCAGCGGAAGCCTCCACGTGTCTCAATGGTGGCAAACCTTTTGTATGGTCCCCAAAATTAGAGACCCCAAAAACAAGCGTGGGCTCACCACGTGTCTCAGTCCGGTAGAGTTGTTAAGAAAGTTGAAAGATTAGTGGAAGGCACCATGTGTCTAGGGTCAGTGACAATTTTCCTTGGCCGTTGAAAAGTCCAAGCAAAGGCATAGTGAGCGGAAGCCTTCTAAGTGTCCTCCTGGAAATTCTTCAAAATAAAACTTAGGGGCTGGTCCGCAAATAGGCGTGGTCCCTCCATGTGTCCCAGGCCTTTCAAAATTGCTTTGAAAAGTTTAAGTATAGAGTAGGAGCCGGTAGAAATCTCCACATGTCTCCTTGTCATAACTGTTAAGGTGGGACCCTAAGGCAGATCCTCAAATGAGCACTAGCCCTCCATGTGTCCATGGTCCACCAAAGCTATACCGGCCTCATGAAAAATTTGTCTAAGTCTTGGCAAGGTAGCAGAAACCTCCATGTGTCTCCCCGGCGCAACTGCAAGGCCAAACCAAAAGGAAAATTTTCAGATGAGCGCCGACCCTCCACATGGACAAGTTTTGAGTTGAAGCGAGCCTTAGATTTTTCAAAGTACCCCACCGAGCCGCATCCAACCAGAAAGAGCCATGTTTCCATTGATGCTGAGATGTAAATTTGACCGGGAAAAATACACCCGTCAAACCGTAAAATGTAGGAAAAATCACCATTTGAGCCGAAATGAATCTTTCTTTCAAGATAGAAAATTTGGAAATGATATAAGGCCCAAATATGATCTTCCGAGCCACATCCAATCACGTTTCCACAGATATTTGGGACAAAAATGATAGGGACAACAAAACATGACTGTGGAAAACTGAAGGAAGGGAAAAAACCTGATTTTAGACCCAAGTTATAAATCTTTTCACGTGGAAAGAGGAATGAAAAAACAAACTCTGGATTTAAAGTGACCCTTGACCAAAGGAAGGGACTAATCATGGCAACCAAATGGAGGAAAAAATTTTCATGCATCAATATGGGTAGATAGAAAACATGACAGAGCCTGCAAAATGAAGAATTTTAAGGACAAAATGGAGTGAGATCAAATTGAGCACCAACATTGGCTCCGACTCGGGGATGGGAACTCCCTGTGAGTACCACAAGAACAAATAGCAAACCAAGTGCCAAAAACAAACCATTGGGAAATGAAGTCAAAGAATAAGCTTGCAGAGTAGAACAATAATAACCAACTCCCCCAAGGATGAACCGAGAAACCAACAAAATGGCCACCAAGGACCAAGACAAACAAAAATAGAAAAACACGAAGGCAGAAAGCAACCAAAAGACTATACACTGTACAATGGAGTATACCTTGATTCTGAGAAATCAATCAAGGAAATGTTTCAAATGCCTACCATTAACAGGACAATTCAAGTAGTTCCCTATCTAAGTCTTTTAGGAAGAAGGTATTTTCACCAATTCAAATATCAATTGAATAAGGGCCCATCCATAATGCATCAAATTTACCATGCTTTCCCTTATCTTCATGCCTGCTATCCCATAATAGCACAAGATCCCCAATGCTGAAAGCTCTTAGAGTCACCTTCTTGTCAAATAACTTCTTCAACTTTTCTCTTAACTTCACATTTCGCTAATGGGATGCCCTTATTTCTTCATCTAACTCAATAATCTGATTGATTCGAGCATCATATGGACTAACTTATTGATCTTCAATTTGTTGAACAAACTGAAATGAAGACAATTGCAAATGAAGGGGAAACAAAGCTTGAGTTCCATATACCAACTCAAATGGGCTCTTACCAGTAGCTCTTTTGATAGTGATTCTATTAGCCCAAACAACAAACTTCAGTTGCTCACCCCACTTCTTTTTGTTCAGCTCCAAGGTTTTTCTAATGATATTCAACAAGTTTTTTATTGTATGGACTTAGCTTGTCCATTTCCTTGGGGATTGTAGTTAAAAGCATATGTCAAATTGATTTAATACTCTTTGCACATTGCCACCAAAGGTTTGGCTCTGAAACTCATGGCATTATCAGCAACAATCTTAGTTGGCACTCCAAATATGCATATGATTTGATTAAGCATGAATTCCATGATAACTTGGTGTGTTTCTTTCTTGGTGGGGATTGCTTCCACCCACTTAGTGAAATAATTAGTGGCTACAAGAATCCATTTATGACCAGCACTGGAAGGATCAGAAATTTCACCAATGAAATCCATTCCCCATTGCTTAAATGGGGCTTCAATTGACACAGGCTGCAAAGGAAGGGATCCTGAAGCTTTCATTCTTCCATAAAAATGCTGGCAACTTTCACATTTCCTAACCAATAGAGTTGTATCTTTGAAGAGAGTTGGCCACCAATAACCATCCCTCAAGATTTTATGTGTTGTAACTCTTCCAGTAAAATGTCCCCCACAAACTCCTCCATGGAGATCAGAAATTACCTTTTGGGGGCTTCATCCTCAGTAATGCATCTTAAGAGCACTCCCTCTGGGTTCTTCCAAGCTAACCCAAAATCAGTAATGACATATTTTTGAGAGGCTAACTTAAGAGCTCTTTTCTGATTTTTACTCAAATGTTCAGGGCAGCATAGATGTCTAAGATAAAATATTATATCTTTGTACCATTCAGAGCTTACCAACTTTTCAAGGACATCCACCCTTTCTCCTTCTACTTCATTCACCTCAATAGTTTGCAAGTTTCTCTCAGCCATAAGCTTAGCTAGGCCCAAACCTCTTATCAATTTCATGGTTTGGATATCCATGTCATATTCCTGCAACTTGTTTACCCATCTACATATTTTTCTTGAGACCTCCATCTCTGATAAGATATCTTTCACCATGGTGTGGGGAACATAAGCAACAACTTTAGAGCTCAAGATGTAAGGTCTGAAAACCTTTATTTCTTTCACCAAGGAAAATGCTTGCTTCTCCATGATGGTGTACTTCAACTCAGCTCCTTGTAATGCCTTACTGAAAAAGGCAATTGGTCTCTCAGCCCCTTCATCATCCTTCTGCAAAAAAAAAGATGCAATGGTGTTTTATGAAGCAAAAGAAAACATTTGAAAAGGCTTCTTGTAATTTGGAGCTTCCAAAATAGGGGCATGCTTTAGTGCTTCCTTGATCCCATTGAAATATTGAATGGAAGCTTCTTCCCATTTGATAACTTGGTCCTTTTTCAGCATGCTAGTAATGGGGATGGTCAGCTTAGCAAAGTTAGACACAAATCTTCTGATAAAGTTTTATTTGTCCAAAGAAGGATTGAACTCCCTTCTTAGTTCTTGGAATTGGAACCTTGCTGATGGCTTCCACTCTCTCAGGATCAATCATGACCCCTTCCTTTGATACAATGTGACCAAGCATCTTTGCCTTTTGCACTCCAAAATGGAACTTCTTGGGATTCAATGATATTTCATACTCTCTACACCTTAACAACATTCTCTCCAAGTGTTGCAAGTGATCATTTATTTTTCTGGAAAACACAATTACATCATCTTGATAAACAACAATGAAATCATTAATATAATCATCAAATGCTACATCCATTTGCTCTTTGGAAAGTTTCTCCAGCATTCATTAAGCCAAAAGGCATCCTGACCATAGACATAAGTTCCCCAAGGAGTGGTAAAGGTAGTACTTTATTCTTTCTGACTCCTTCACAACAACTTGATTATAGCCAGAGAAACCATCCAAAGTGGATAACAATTCAGAAATAGTTACCAATTGTAGCATATTCGCCGTGTTTGGTAGAGGGTAATTATCTTTCAATGATGCTTTATTCAAGTTCCTAAAATCTAAGCACAACCTTATATCACCATTCTTTTTTCTGACAGGCACTAAATTTGCAACCCAAGATGAGTACCTTATGGGCTGAATGATCCCTCCATCCCTCAACTTCTTCAATTCTTCTTGCATCTTCAAAGAAAGGAGTGGATTGATAGGCCTCTATTTTTTCCTGAAAGGCTTGGCATTAGATTCAAGAGGAATTTCATGTTGGAACAAATCTTCCCTGTATGCCTTCAACTCAAAGTAAGACCAAGCTAGGTAGTCTTGATATTTCTTCAACAATTGAACATAGGACTGCTTCTCTTCCTTGCTCAGACTACTTCCTAACAATATTTTACGTGGTTTTTCCTTTGTGCCTAGGTCGTGCTCTTCCACATCTCTTGAAACTGACATACTTCTTTTAATAATGCAATCAACATTATCAAATTTTGATTCAAGTGCCACCAAACCTTTGGGAATCATGTTTGTCTTCAACTAGATGATGTCTTTGCCAAATAAAGTTTCCTTTCCTTCAGAAACACACACCATGGGTTCCCAATCTATACTTTGGTTAAAAAAATTGCCTTGGTTCTGCAGAAACCATTTCACCTAGGAATCATCATCAAACACTTGCCAATTTTTAACATTGTCAGGGACAGATGGCCTTGTTAGTATTTCAACATCATACTCACAAAATGGAGATACTGTACAATTTCCAAATCTGGATCCTAGCACTGTTAACTTGTCTGCAACAACATTAAACTTTCTATCATGGTGTGTAATATTAAATGAGTCAAACATTTCAATCAAATCCTAGACTGCATGCTTGTATTATTTCATTCTCTAATTTTTAGTAGCATACAATTTTCTAATTTACTTGACAATCAGTTCTGAATCTCCTTTGACAATGATGTCCTTTACACCATATTTCCATGCAATTCTCAAACCTAATAACAATGCTTCATATTCAGCAATGTTGTTAGTGCATTCAAAGTTGAGTTTGAAAGAAAAAACAAACTCTTCCTAGCCTGGAGAAATCAGAACAATGCCAGCACCATTTCCAAACTTGGAACAAGCTCTGTCGAATAACAAGGTCCAAGGTAAACCTACTTGTTCAAGACATTTACATTGATCAATCTTATGCTCTTTTCCATCAGCAAACCCAACAAATTTATCAGCATCTACATCAGCATACAACACTTCATAAGAGGCATTATTGGGATCTTCAATGAGGTGCAACATCTTCTTCTCTCCATACAACTTTACAAGGCTGCCTTCAATTGGAATGGTGGAAAAAGACATATCCATCTGAACACTTCCACCAACACTTGTAGCCCACTTTCTTGATAACAACATGCCCCATTTGGCATGAAAATCAACAATAACAACATCAAGTTTCAAGTTCTTACCCAAATAAGCTGCAATTTGTACCACCAAACCTTTTACACACCCTACAACTAGCACCTCTCTAGAATCCATTGTCGTACACTTGTCATAAGCTGATGTCACTTTAATGTTCAATTCATTCATGACTTCTAGAGGCATAACATTACATGATGCTCCGAAATCAAACATACAATTGTGCAATAGTTTGTCTTTAATAATCAGCATTGTAAAAAATGGATCAACATTGAATTGAGACTCAACCAAATATGTTCCCAAGTATACTTCAGGTGGTTCACCTATCTCCTCCAATGTTGGTGGTTTTTCTAGGTCTGCAACGGTTGGAGGAGGAGTTTTTACATTATTTATATTTCTTCCTTGGGTACTCCTATCTTCTTCCAACCCCAAATACTCAAAATCTCTCTTCTTGTGCTTAGGAATCCTAAGTAGTTCAACAATTGGGACATAAATCTTGATCTGACTCAAGACTTGGTCAATTTCATAAGGAATGTATTTGGGAAAAGCAACATTTGGAGAAATATTGACAAACTCATCGGATGGCACAATATTTTTCACATTTTGGGCATGGGTGGGAACACCAGTTCTACTTGAGACAACAAGGCCTTTTCTAGATGCATATTTATTTGGAGTTTCTTTTGGGACATTGGTGAGAACTGGGGTTTTTGGTTTGTCTTGAGGCCCTACCCCTTTGATAACTTTACTTCTTGTGTTATACTCCTTTTCTTGGGCAACAACAACATTCATTAACAGTTGTCTATCCTCTTCTGATGGGATTCATCCATCATACTTCTTAATCATTAGAGCTCTTAGGTACTCAAAATCATTATTAGGAAGTTCAAAATCTTGTACCATATCTATTTCTAAAGTATGAGAAGGAGGAAGAAGAGGTACCGAGTGAATGCAATCCCAAAAACTTACAGCAGTTCTTGCACTTATTACTTCAGTTAAAGTTGCTCCTTTTTGTGAGCTTGTAGAGCAGTCCACCATGCATGCATCATCATCAACTTCTTCAACTTGTTGATCTACTTCACATGGTGGGTGGGGTAAGAAACATTTGTCACACCAATCAATTTCATTTGTCTCTTCAACAACAACAACTCTGGCATTTAGAGGATCAAGCACTACTCTATTTTCCCTAGCTTGGGGTTGTCTAGCTCCCATGGGTCCTTTACCTCTGTCATCAAATATCTGATCATTTCTAGGATGATTTGCAAATGTGTCTTGTCCTTGTTGCCTATGCTGACCTTGAGAACCTTGTCCAATTCCTTTCTCTACCCTGGCTAGCTTGTAAGATATTTCTTTGACAGCTCCAGCCAAAGTCTTTACAACTTCCTCAAGATCCACAACCTTACTTGATTGAGGCTTCTCTAGGGTTGATCAGTTTAACACCCTCCTTCTTAGGAGGTTTTCCAACTACTTTAATGTTGTTCTCAATTTGCAGAGCCATGGTAAAGGCCTGCCTCAAAGTTCCAGGGTTCTTATCCCTCAAATAGTAAGCAACTTTATTATCAAATGCATCTAAATACTTTATCAGACATGATTCATCACATGGCCTCAAATTAATAGGAAGTCTTCTCAATGTTTTGTTAAATATTGTATTGAAATCATGCACTGATTCATTAAGTTTCTTTTTTATATTTTCAAATTCTGATAAAAGAAACCTAGGGTTTGTTTTATCACCATAATGCATTCTAAAAGCATTCTTCATCTCTATTCAGGAGTCAATGGAATTATCTGGAAAATATTTATACCAGTCCCTTGCATCTTCTTCTAGAGTATGGATAAAAAATTTAATGTATACATCCTCAAATTCTATTTCAAAGTCCTCCATCATATTGACAAAGAGCTTCAAGTGTTGATCATCAGTGATTGCATTATTTCCTTGAAACTTAGGCAATTTGTTTCTTACATCTTGTGGCACAACATTTGGATAGCCAGCCATACCTCTAAAATTGATGGGACCAAAAGTATTAACAAAAAATGGAGGTATGGGTGGAGGCTGGGCCATATTATTTTGAGGAGGTCATCTTACTAGAGAAACAAAATGATGAGGAGTGAGGGGTCTGTGTGGTATAGGAATGTAATTTTTAGAATGACTTCCCTCTAAAGGCTCTATTTTTTGGAAAAATCTATCAGATTTGGAAAATACCGGGGCATTGATTGAGAAGAAAAATGTTTCAAATACAAAAGAAGGACCCTCTCCAGATGGAGAATTCAATTCAACAAAGAGACTACCTGATTCAGAAGCACTTGAGGAAGTATTGCAATCTTCAATCACAGGCTGATCAGTTTCACCAATGGAGATCTCTTTTCTTGATGCTTGATCTCCAAAAACCTTCCAAATTCTTCTTCCTTCTGAATTAGACTTTCCCAACTCTTGAAACAACCTTCTACTAGGGTCCCTGGCGAAGACAGATCTTCTTCCTTCCAACTTTGCAGATAGTAATGACAAATCTTACTTGATATATGTTAAGACACTGGTATTTATTAAGAATTTAAACAACATAGAGTCGCCACTAAGGATTTTCACCTTAGTTTGTGAAAATGCACTATGAAAGACCTATCAAATGTCTGTCAATACCATATTCATGTAAAGCTTACAATATCTTCTCTTCTTCTACCCAAATTTATCAATGATGATACAAAATTTAGTGCAATAACTATATAAGCTGGAAATATTACACTCAGAACTTACAAATTTGAACAATTCTTATAGATCTGAACAAATAATGATGTTTTAGAAATGTATTTGCACTTAGATCATGTAAGAAACATTACCAGGGTTTGTATGTACTACATTTGTTCAAATGCTTCAAAGAGTCCCCGAGCAACAGTGCCACTAGTGTTTTTTCCTCATAAATGAATCTCAGAGCTCATATAATCCCTGACAATGGTGACATGAGTGTTGTTGCCACACAAATAAATCTCAGAACTCAAATAATCACCGAAAATGACACCACGTATGTTGGTATCCAAAATTTGTTCTCCTTTTCAAGCTGAGCAACATCACATATTGGGCATGGAGCTTAGAGACAAATAGATCATAATGTGTGTCATTTTTGTAGCCAGGGATGAGATCTAACTAGCCCTTTATCACTCATATTTGTGGAGAGATGGATAACACCTTCAAGAGGATTTGACCTATCCTCACTACTTTAGGTTGTGCCTCTTCAACCAGGGTGAGAGGACCCTTAGTGTAACCTCTGTTTGATGATGGAGATGGAGATATCCTTCTTTTACACAAATTTTATGAAGAAAACCTTGGGAAAGTATGGTCAATACTCCATAATTTAACTCTCAAGATTTGTCACTTCTAAAATATGGAGATACTTTCAAAACAAGGCTAAGGTTACTAAAGACATTATTAAATTCTGATTGTTCTATATATTTTAGTAAATAGATTTTGTTCCTTTGTGGATATACAGGGAAAACAGGGGTAGTTTAGGATGGATTCATGGTTTTTGAATGATTTTGGTGGGAGATTAAGTAGGATAAAGTTGATTATACCAGATCTTTGAGAAACTTCACAACAATGGACAACTCAACAACATATTGCTTCAGAATAGTTAAGACGTTCCTTCAACCAGAAGGTGTGCTTCAATGGAGGCCCAGATCAGCACATTTTCACACAGTCTTTGAGAATCTAACACAAAGGCTCGAGTTAAAAGACTCAATTAAACACCAAAATATCTAATCAATCACGCCTAAGGTACACCCAAAGACTTACAAACAATCTTTATCAACAAATGATAGTGAAGTGAATTTAAATTTGTTTATCTCATCACAAGATGAAGGCTCTTCTAGAAATGAAATTGCAAATGCCACTAAACTATCACAAGGATGAGATCCTATGTGATTTCACAAATATTTCAATGTAAGATTGCAATAGGAACTAGAAAAACTACTTGTAGACATTCTGAAACAAAGCAGACACTAACTTCTCTAGAGATTGACACAAATTAATTACAAAATTTCTTAGATTCATCAGCAGGGGAAATATTCTAGAGTAATCTCAGTTCTCATTAATGGCTATACATCTGCAACCAACTTGACATGATAGAAAATCTAACACAGAAGAAATTAACAAGTTATCTCAAATTGGTCTCTCAGGAAGACAAATTTTCTTAAATTTTCTCTTAAGAATTCAACCCCCTGACCTTTTGCAAGAGTATTCTCATTGCATTTATACATTTCACTCGCTCACTCATCCCAAATTTTCCCCCAAAAAAGAATAATATTTGAGGGACCTTTGCTTGTTACCAATTTGCCTCAGAAAGAGACGTTTAACAAATTTGCATCCAAAAGCTACTAGGTGGACCAATTATGAATTGATCACGTTTCTTGGGCCCTCGACTAATGACTAGAATGTCATGCCACAACCTTTTTGACATTCCTTTTAATCATTCTTATTTTTTCATATGAGAAATCCCTGTTTAAATCATTTTCCAGAGGCTCTGCATAGATGGATCTGAAAGGTAATCCTTTTCACTCTCGAGGCAACACCATTTCCATCCTTTGCACCTGCAACCTTCATCATTTCATCCTTTTCCCTCTTTTTCCTCTGCAACTTATGCCCCACATCCATCTTCTCTAGTAATTCACATTTTTGCAAGTGCCTGAGCAATTCCAACTTCAAAATATCGATCTTAACAATCCTTGGACTCACAAATTAAGTTTTAAATCCATTCAATGGCACTTTGCAGACAAAAACGACAAGGAATTTCATCAAAAAATGATGAAAAATAGTGCATATTCACATCTCCAGGAGTCTTGGAGCAAAAATGGTGGAAAAATAGGTGAAATGCACATCAACCGTTGATTTTTCCCCTTCTTAACTTTATGTTATAGTCTTCCACGTGTTTCCTTGGTGCAACTATAAAGGAGAAGTACAGGGGAAAATTTCCAAACAAGCACGGGCCTTCCACGTGCCCTGGTCCCAAGAAAAATGCCTTTTGGCCTTTGAAAAGTCTCAATAAAAAAGGAGCCAGTGGAAGCCTCCACGTGTCTCAATGGCACACCTTTGATATGGTCCCCAAAAGCAGAGACCCCAAACAAGCACAGGCTCACCACGTGTCTCATTCCGGACAGAGTTTTTAAAAAATAGTGGAAGGATCAGCTCAAGGTGCCATGTGTCTAGGGTCTGAGATAATTTTCCTTGGCCGTTGAAAAGTCCAAGCAAGGGCAGAGTGAGCGGAAGCCTCCAAGTGTCCTCCTGACACTTCTTCAAAATAAAACTTAGGGGCTTGTCCCCAAATAGGTACGGTCCCTCCACGTGTCCCAGGCCTTTAGAAAGTTTCTTGAAAAGTTTAAGTATAGAGCGGAGCCGGCGGAAGCCTCCACATGTCTCCTTTTCGCAATTGTTAAGGTGGGACCCTGAGGCAGATCCTCAAATGAGCATCAGACCTCCACGTGTCCATGGTCTGCCAAAACTATATCGGCCTCATGAAAAAATTGTCTAAGTCTGGGCAAGGTAGTGGAAACCTCCACGTGTCTCCCTGGTGCAACTCCAAGGCCAAACCAAAAGGTGAATTTTCATATGAGCGCCGGCCCTCCACGTGGACAAGTTTTGAGTTGAAGCAAGCCTTAGAGTTTTCAAAGTGCCCCATCGAGCCACATCCAACCAGAAAGGGCCACGTTTCCACTAATGCTGAGATGTAAATTTGACTGGGAAAAATACACCCGTCAAACCGTAAAAATGCAGGAAAATCACCATTTGAGCCCGGAAATGAATCTTTCTTTCAAGACAGAATTTGGAAATGATATAAGGCCCAAATATGATATTTCTAGCCACATCCAATCACGTTTCCATAGATATTTGGGACAAAAATGATAGGGACAACAAAACGTGACTATGGAAAATGGAAGGAAGGGAAAAAACCCTAGTTTTCACCCAACTTACAAATATTTCTCATGGACAGAGGAACGAAAAAAAAAATCTAGACTTTTAAAGTGATCCTCAACCAAGGAAGGGATTGATCATGATAACCAAATGGAGGATATAATTTTCATGCATCAATACGGGGAGATAGAAAACATGACAGAGCCCACAAATTGAAGAATTTCAATGACAAACGGGGTGAGATCAAATTGAGCACCAACAGGGTGCATGTTCCTAAGGGAAGGCACTTAGGGAGAGATAGGGGGAGATGTATAAAATCTCCCACAACTGGGTATATTAATAATCCCATGAATATCATTCGTGTCATGTTTCAAAGCTCTTTATAACCTGAGGAGCTTTATGGATGGGAATTCATGGGCCCTGAAGTGGCCGACTTGCACACTAGGAAGAAATTTTCTTAGAGCATGCAGACTCATATTGATGAGCCTGAATTTCAATTAAAATAATATGCATATATTAAGAGGAAAATTATGAAGAAATCCCAAGCCATATATTGGACCATTAGGCCCAAAAAATTTACTGAAGAACAGACAAGTAATGTATTGAATAAAATAACAACTGAAATAGCATGCATGAATATAGATAAATCCATCGTGCTAAGAACTCTGTTGGAAGAGAATAAGAGCATGAAAGAATAAGTGGAGAGGTTGTCTAAGGGGTGGATTAAGGATAAATAAAAACAGAAGAACATTCTAGATTTCACGGAAATATTGGGGAAGGATATTATAGATGCGCATCTAGATGTTTATGAATAGACCTATCAGTCCCCTCTAAAAATTTTACAAGACTATGTTCACTTATTGATAAAGAATCAGTTGGGCACACTGCGAGTGACCACAGAGATGGCTACACATAAATAGGAATATATTGTAGCATAGATGGAAAGAGCTAAGGCTATAATAGTGTGTCATATCATTGGGTATGAATCTTTACTCCAAACACTAAGGGATGAAATGAAGAAGGAAAAATCGATGTTAAATATGTGTGCATAACTTGAGGAAATCATTAAGATAAGGAAGTTGGCTGAGGAAAATGAGGTTCTTATTGTGAGAGATATGAAATGCTTGGGTGCGAGGAGAGGCTAACATTGTTAGTATTAAATCATGATGTACCCATAGCAGCCCAGGACCCTCAAAAAGAAAAGATAAAGTAAATTGGGGAACTTATAGCCCGACGTATGGATGTAATGGATGGGATGATATTAATTCTAGTGAATTTTCTTAGGGTGCTACATAATGAGGGTGAGAATATAACCTTAGATGAGATGGAAGGAGTACTTGCAGACATCCCTGAAAAGACAAAAAAGGTGCTCAACGACTGGAATGAGTTAGACGTAGAAATTAAGAGTGAGTACCCTAAGTTACTTTTGCCTTCATAGGAATAGAGCACCCAGACTCTTTTTTTATATGCTCATTCATTATGTATAGACATTATTTTATTCCTTATTCTTTATTTTTGGAGAGATAATGCATGATTACCCATTACCGGGGGCGGAACTGAAGCTAGTGTGGGTTAATGTTGGCTAGAAAAATTTATGCCTAAGTTTTGAAGGCACATGAGATCAGGGTAGGTAAAAAGTAGGTGCGTAGGTGCGCACATAAGATCAATGGTTATAGGGTGTGCCGAGGAAATTTGGATTTCGAGACTTAGTTGTTTTTGCAAGAATGCGCTAAGAATGGATTGAGTATTGGATACACTTTGATAGAAGACTTGGAAGACATGTCAAGCTATTTTGGAACCAAGTGGAAGTAGAAGAGTCATGCAGAGTTTGATCTAATAATAGGATTATATCTAGAGTTAATTATAGGTAATCTATTATTAGGTGAATCTTGCATGCTTCCTTAGTTGCTTTTGTAGCAACACGTGGCTATTTTTAGCATGTGGCCTATTTTGAGAGTGCGTGAGTAGTGAAGGGAAAGTCACGACTACCTATATATATGTATTGATTTACATGGTTTAGGGGAGATCATGTATGACTAGATGTAATAGAGTTATGTTGCTAGTGCACTTACACACATGACTTTGTGATGACTATTATGATGTATTCAGCTATTGGTTTTGCTATGACTTAATAGAATGGATCATTGTGGATGGTTACTAGTTATTGACATATTTATTACTGGTTATTGCATGGTAAATTTGGTCTTGATCCTTGTTTGATTTATTATGCACTATGGTTGTGATCTATTTCATGTTATTTTTTACCTTTAATTACTTGTTATGGATATAGAATACTTGTATGAACCTGTTAAGTGCTAACACCTTGACAAACTGGTATAAAAAGAGAAACCTGGTACCTTTGCGTGCTTTGGGTGAGCACTCAAATCTATCTAAGTGATGTGCCAATGTGTATAGGGTTTTGAGTAAGAAAACAGACTACAAACATGTAACAATTAATTTTCACATTATAATGATTAATTATTTGTGAATGCAATAATAATAGTAATTTTATCTTTTGCAGAGAAGAATTATGGCTGGAATATCTCATAAGGAGGTTATTGCTCGAGGAAAATACCGTCACAAGGTCTTTGGTGATTTTGATATGGATTCAGTGGAGTGAATCTCAATATGATTTCCTCATCAAAAATAACCTAGGAGGACGATAGCTCCACCACCCCTATCTTCTATGTCGTCACACTTCTCTACAGGTATAAAATTTACTATTTATAATAATTAATTAAGCTACTAAGAGGAACCATAAACAAGTTATTTATTCTACAAGTGGAACAATATTTGAATATTTCTACACTTTTTGTTTTCAAAAAGTTTCAAGTTTTACGGTCTAGATCAAAATCATTCTCAGTGTCAAGATCGAATTGTCACATCTCCGAGCATGCAAGGTAATGTATAGCTAATAATATTTAGCATCTTGTATTTACTTACAAATATTGTATTTAGTATTTACAAGGGTATAATGATTATTTTTCTAATACATTGTAGTTTGCTTCTTGCAGTGAATAGACCTTTATAACATATTCCAAAAAGGCCTCTAGTACTGCCAACACGTGCTGTATAAATGATAAGAAAATTTACATGCAATAATATAAGGTTTCCTGCAAAATCTACAAGAACACATCATCGAGTAACCTTTGAATTTCCTAGTTTTTCACTAGATGGTGTCTTTAGTACAACTGACACCTAGATTTTGAACTAGATCGAGCTCGACAATGCATTTTTGGGATTTGATAGTTGTGATGTAGAGAAGGGTAACTATTTTGACATGCATGGTATGATATAATCTACTCCACCGTCTCACCCACAAGTGTAACAAAATGTACAGGAAATAATTGACTCTCCTCCTCCACAAAGTAAAACTCCACTAACAGATGATCAGAAGACAGATTTTTCCTTAAAATCAGGATATTATGAGAATTACAATAAATCATTAAGACTTATCTAACATAATAATACATTTGTATTTCTGTTGGAAAAATGTGAAAATTTAAAGAAAGAAGTAGTTTTATTTAATGCACATTTGAAGAATGCCTGCAAAAGCTTGAATGCATTTATACAGTTAAAGGAAAAAATTGTATTATTAAATAAAAATAATAATACATTTAAAAGGATAATCAAGTAGAATAAGATGGATCCAAAAATATTATGAAGGAAAATACAGATGTTGATCCATCACTTTTTTCATTAGGAGAAGTTGTAAGGGAGGAGCATAATATTCTTAAAAATATCAATACCATAGCAGAGGATTTGTAGGAATAAGGAGTTTTAGCAAAGAGAACTATACAGACTGAGAAAACTCTACCTTTTGTGTAAGAAAAATATCAAGCTTCCCCTACAACGTTAAAATGAAAAAATTAGTTAGTTTCACCATGTGACAGGTGTGTTGTCACAATTCTGACACTGGCGTAGGAATTAAAACATAGTAGGAAACCAATTTTTTTCTTTTTTATTCCATGTGGCAGACGTAAGGACAACTATGATTCAAAATCGTAGGCAGAAAAGAGGATTCCATTGTAATGTGTTCTTATATGACAGAACTTGCTCAAAATATTTAAAAACCATTGACAACCCACCATTTTCTAATTGTATTGGCCGACAATACTTTATGAAAACATGTACGTCTTCATAAATTAATCCACATATTCATAGAATGAATACAAGAATAATTTTTAATTGGAACTATATTTACTCTGGTATTGCATTTATTGAAATTTTTCAAAATTTTAATATGCAAACTTGTAATTAGATTTATGCTTATTGTGAATGATTTTTATGTTAGTATTTGGAGGTGTAAATAGTAAAACATGGTTCAAGACACTTAGTTTGTGTTTGTTTGAAAATATTTACATTTCATGTAGATGTAAAACATTAATCGATAATCACACAGGTGGATCCAAATAAATCAGTCTTTATTTAAATAATAAAACAAAATATAAAAAAACAAGTTTGTTACAAGTAAAAAATAGACTCTATTAAGACCAGTTGATTACCATTAATGAACATGGTATAAATCAATATATCAAATCATTAGTACAATAACATCAAGAAGTATACAAGAAATTAGAATTATGGAAATTTAAGCATTCCTGGAGCAACCCATTCATTTGTGTCCTGGAATTGAACTCAATCAAAATCATGTTCGGTGGATGTTTTTGGATCCCTGGGATCAATCAGAATGTTACTAACTCCTCTTCTTTATACGAGTGAATTCCATAATGAAAATGATCTCTCTTAAGGAAAATTTTCCACATAGTAACTGGATACATACAATCTCAGGAAAAATTTTAAAGTCATGTCCAATATGTTTCGGACTTTTGACTTTACAAAGGAAAATGCACTGAATACCCTCTCATCTTCGACAAAACCCAAAATCATTGTTTGATAAAGTTCATATAGCTAAATATACTCACTCAGATATTCTCACAAAATACTAGTTGAACAAGTCTTCTTCCAAAGTCTTCTAATGGAACCTTTTTCATTTGGGTCATCTAGAAACTAAAATTGCTCTAGCATAGTGGTAGAAAAATACTGTGATTGAGAACTAAGTAACTTTTTTTGTAAAATACCTTCAACAAAAACTCCATTTATCTCTTTGCGATTACATAAATGGTCCATTAGATTAGTCATATATTTGATAAATAAATTACTTATCAATGTTTGAAGTGTGCGTCCAGCTGTATTCCAAAACTGTGGATTGACAACTCCCATCACTTCAAGCAATTTATCTTTTTTGAACCTTTCACGGATTTCTGTAGATAGAGATTGAGAAATCTTTATTAATTTATTTCAAGTGTAAGATAATAATGTTTCAAATAAATTACGTGTCACTCTTACTTCTTCCATCTCTTACCCTACTAAATCTACTCTTTTTTTAAAAGTATGAAGGGGTCTCTCTTTCCCATGTGTTGTTATATACCGAGATGATAACGTATATTGAATTTTAAAAAACAACTGGGATTCTTAAGGTCTGTTAATGCATTACAGCTTTGAAAAAGGGACCCTAAAAACTTCCATATGACAAATATAAACTATCTAAACTCAAGTACACATGTTTTCTTAGTATTATGAAGTATGTTATGTAGATGCAATGCTCTTGTGTATGCTTCGTCAAAATATTTATCTCCTTCAACATTGAAAAAAAATCATGTAGTGTAAGTAAATTTTAAATGTTTGTTAGACATTATAATAGATCTTTAGCTTTTCCTACATCCCTACGGTATTTATACATAAAACCTATCAATGAAGGATATTCTTCAAATGTTCTCCAAGCAAGTTCATACATTGAAATCCATCTTGTATCTACATATTTGAGAAGCTTTTTCCCATCTATCAATTCAATTACAAATTTCTGAAATTCCAAAAATCTCTTTGGGCTGCTAGAATAATATGCATGCAAATCACGGATCAACTCCTCCACTTTGGCAACACTTTCAAATGTGCTCACAATTTTACAGGCCAAATTCATTCTGTGAGCCATGAAATGAATTGTAATCATATAGGGGAAACATTTTTTGTATTCGTATGCAAAGACCAATTTTTTCCCCTCCATTACAATTGCACCATTAGTTCCAACACAAACTAACTTCATTGCAATGGAAAAATCATCCATACCTGCAATATCCTTCAAACTAGACACCACCAATTTGTAAATATTTTTAGAATTGCAATTTTCACTCATCTTATGACATCTTAAGAGATGGGTATTTCATACTTCATTTGCAAATGTGTATACATGAATACAAACCCATGAAGTATTGTTCACTATTATAACCTCATCAATTGATAGAGACATAAACTTTGCATTTTTAATGGACTCTTTGAGATCCTCCTTTACCACCAAAGAAATACACTTTTCAATTTCCCATCCATTGGTATTTGACCAATGTCATTGAGGAATGTTCTGTAAGCCAATAACCTTATACATAATTTTATTTCCTAAGAAATATGAAATGGGTCTTCCCTTTTTCAATATATGGAATATAGTAGCAAATTGAATAATTTTGGCTTGTATTTCAGTCTCCATAGCTTTGCTCAATTTTGTTACAATTGTGTCACCTTTTTTCATTTAGATTTTTCAAACATTTTTTTTCTTTTTCATATTCTTCTTCTTATTTTACATGCAAACAATCTTTTACATTTTTCCATTTATGAGATCTTACTATGCTCCCATCCTTTTTCTTTTGGGAAATATATATTTTTCCTCAGTGTTTTTCAATGGTGTCTAGTTTGAGATGCATTATGTGATCTTTCCCTTGTTTCTAACTATATATTTTACATTGACATTGATTTGGAACATTATTACCATTTTTCGGCTCCACAGGTTCAATAAAATGATATTTGTCTTCCTAGTTGAACATGAAAATCCTTCCTATTGTCCAGTTTGTCCTCTTTCTTCTTATAGATTTTGTTTTTATTTTCTTTGACTTCAACTTGTACATTTGGGTTCTCAACAGGAATATCTTGATCCTCACATCTCCTTTTTATGGAAACAAACATTGTAGTAGAAGCTTCCTTTGTTGGTGTTGGATGATAATTTGCTTAATCTTTTCTAGTTCGATGTCATCAAGGGAACAAATTTTTCATCAACATATAAAGGATCATTGACATTTAGAAACTTATTATTTTTTGAAGTTTTTTAAGAAATGTCTACATATAAAAGTGTTACACAAATAGTATTAATTATTTATATTATTAATACCGATAAATAAATATAAAACAAGAGTGCAAAGAGTATTTGAAACATAGTATGAAAAATGTAATAATAAAATTTCTGTAAATTAGTAGATAGTAAAACCATTTTCAGCAGATCCAGATGCAACCTTCATTTTTGTGAGTTTCCAAAATAGCCAAACAATTTCTTGGTACTCTTTTTTTAATAGAAGTAACCTTCTTACCCTGCATTCCAGAATCCATGGATATATCACCAAACATGGACGGATGAGCTTGGGGTCTGAAAAATAAGCTGGAAGGCTAAGGGATATTATAGTTGGATGGCTCACCTTTGGTCAGATTTGGGTTGGACAGCTTATAGTTGGAAAACTTACAATTGGACGACATTTAGTTAGATAGCTTGTAGTTAGACAACTAATAAATAGACCACTTGTTACTGGATGGATTACGGTTAGAAAGCTTACAATTAAATGCCTTGTTTGAAAGTTTATAGTTAGATGTTGGTGGTTGGATGGATTGGGGTTGGAAGGATTGTAATTGGATGGCTTACGATTATACGGATTATGGTTGGATAGATTTAGGTTGGGTGGAAAATCTTGTAGTCTGACTAACAGAGGTTGGATAGGTTGATATTTTAATTCGGAAAAAAATATTGCAAAAAGATTGGATGGTTGTATATGTATTATACATATACCTAGGCGTTATGTATAGTAGTATACTTCAGTGAATATGTGCATGGGTTGATTTGAAACGTTGGAAAATTACATGCATAAGTTCATTTATATGTGTAAATACTAGGAAAACTGGCCCATACTTAGGACCTATCGGCAGAAATTTTTGGTGAATTAGGCGGTAGTCAACTACTGAAAAATTCCCATTTCCAATTTCCAAAAACTTGAATATTCACGAGTTTACGAAAATTCACCACTAAAATTTTCCCTACAATCTATCATTCCCTCCTACCTATCCAAAAATGGCAAGAGGTCATTCCTTCAATGCACTAACTGATATGTTATCCTTGGTGAAATCCTCTACAAACATGGGTTTGATGGTATCCTTCTTTGATGCCTTAAATCTCATGAATATACCTGTGATATCCAAGAATTTCATGATGCCATTTGTAGTAGACACTTTAGCGGTTTGGTTATGGCCAAACGCATTCTATGCTTGAGCTATTACTAGCCATCTCTCAATCAAGATTGTTGTGACTGTATAAATAAATACATTAAATGCCAACAACATTCCAATCTTATATGCATTCCTAGCTAGGATTTATAGCCAGCTCAGGACCTTTGGCCCTTTTCACAATGGGGCCTTGATCTCATTAGCACCATCAATCCACACTCTTCTTAGGGTCATCACTCTATCATCACTACCACTTAATATTTTACCAAATGGGTGGAATTCATTCTACTCTCCTCCACTAAAGCTAACCAAATCGTGAACTTGATCCATCAGCACATCATTTTTTGTTTTGGTATTCCTCATGAAATCATCATAGATAATGGAAATTCCTTCAAAAACAAAGATCTTAAAATGCTTTACGATTATTTCAATATTAATCTTAGCTTCTCTTTTATATATTATCCCCAAGCTAATGGCCAATCCAAAGCAACTAGCAAAATCCATCACAATATTATTTCCATGACTATTGATAGATCAGGTCATAATTGACATATTCATCTCCCCTTCACCCTTTGGTCCTATCGGACTAGCATCTGCACCTCTATGGGTTCTACTCCTTTCTCTCTTGTCTATGGATCATAATTCATTGTTCCTCTTGAATTCCAAATCCCATATTTGTAGATTTCTCTTCGTGACTTTGCCTCTGACAAATATATCATCAAGAGCATCTAGCACAACTCAATTTGTTATAATAAAGCCACCTTATCGCTCTTAAGCATCATCAAGTCTATCAAGATCACATCAAATGCACTTATAAAAAACATCTAAAAGAGCGTGACTTTAATATCGGTGGCCTTTTCCTTTAATAAAAAACAGAACATCACAACTTTAGAAAAGAGACAATGTGGAAATGTTTCTCCCAACTGGATTAGACCTTATAATATCATGCGTAGGTACAGGGCTAGAGCCTATCATTTGGCTTCTCTTGATGGCAAACCAAAAACAGAACCTCTTAATGAATTGCACTTGTGAAATTTCTATTATTAACATGCCTACTGATGTTAACTTAGCCATCTCCATGATGATGCCTTCATAATTTTCCTTTACAATATTTCATTATAATGATTTGGAATTATGTGGTCTACCGTCACTTTCATATATATGACCTTGAATATGGGCACCATGGCTTTGCCCATAGCATATGCCTTATAGATAGGTTCTTCCTTCTTTTTGAGAACTCCGCAATCATTACCTTCATCACCCTAGTATCTACCTACTTTAACCACGTTAAGGGTACACAAGTGTCACTTGTACCTCTTCTCATCCCCTCTTAAGTGGTCTACTTATCTATACCCAGCTCTTCCATAAAAATTCAAAACTCCCGCATATTCATATTAAGAAAATTGTATCTTATCCAAAAATTGACTGCTCCCTTGAAATATAGTTTTTCATATAAAGCAAATTTCAAAAGTATAGACTGATCCCTTGAAGGATAGCTATCTCATTTCTTGTCATCTAATAAAGTAAAATCCCAAAATCCCAAAGTAAAAATAAAAATGTACACCACTCCCTCAAAGGATAGCTACCATATTATATCATCATAGTGAAGGCTTCCCACATTGATCAACCTTATATATATTCAAAAGTAAAAACATAAAATTCAAAATTAAGCATCCCAAGTAATCTTCCTGCAGTAATCATCTTTCTGACCTATAGCAAAAATTTTGCATTGATCAGTTTGCACCATATTTCTTAGAGCTAGGGAATAATCCTAGGAACAACCACCTATGGATAAATTATCTCCCCGCATATGAGTTATATCTACAACCCTTTTTCATATCGACCTTAGGTTTATAAGCTCATCATCCACATTTTCCTCATGATCCTTCGAATAACTAACTATCGATGGTTGTGTTAACACCTATTATTGGTTGCAAGTGCATTGTTTTATGTGATTCCTTTTCATGTTTACCCCTAATCAAGTTTGAAGCATTGATCCTACGTGTAATCCTTAATACAATGAAGTTTCATTCTTATCTTTTGGGTCACCTTATCGAGGTCGTACTTTATCCAATATGTTATCTTACCTTGTCAAATATTATTAAATCTATCTTGTCCAATCTTATCCAATATAGCATTTTATTTCATCTTAAGCCCACCTTTGTGGCCATATTTGTGTTCCCTCTTAGGGAACCATATCTCATCTTAATTCCACCTTTGTGGTCATGTTTTTGTTCCCTGTCGGGGCACCATATCTCATCTTAATCCCATCGTTTTTGCCATCTTTTATTTTTTCCCCCCAAGACGCATATTTTCAATTCCTCGTCTATGAAGGATATCACATAGCTTGCCCCAACACCTTTTCGTACCTTTGTCTTGGCCATCCTCACATTTTTTTGTCCATATTTTGATGTATTCCTTTGACCTATCAGCCCCATGGCTTGCACGACATATTGGAATACTATGTTGATGACCTTCTTGGTAATTCCAAGCATCGCGCCGAATATGTGGCCATTCTTAAATTTATCTTTGATCATCTTATCCAATATTATGTTCTCCTTCTGTTTCACCAATAAGGTACGTGTGTATGAGAAAAATACACAAGGTAAAGGTGAGGAGGAATACCTGTGAAATGAAGGTGGAAGGTAGAATGTGCGTGCTCTGATTTTCCAATCCAACGTTGATTGTGAGAACTTATTTTTTTCTAGGAGGAACTACCTAAAAATACAAAAAAAAAGACCACAAGAAGAATATTAAACAATATATGTCAATGGACTACCTAGCATATGCTAGATCCAAGAAGTGTGATACTTCCTAGATGGTTTTAAATCCATTGTTTAACACAAGTCAATGCAAGAAGTAACGTAAACCAATAATATCCTATTGTAGTTGATATGATTTAGGTATCTCATTCAAGTACAATAAGAAAATCTAATCTAACATACTAGGTTATGATCATTACTGGAAGTTAGAAAGGTGAATAAGGTGGTTAGGAAAGGTGAATAATCTTCACAGAGACCGATTTCGGTGTGGGTATGACTGATGATGGTTCAGAGGAAACCGGTGGCGGTTAGAGGTGACCGACGTTAATGGAGGCAGGATGGTAGAAACTCAATAAGCCGGGGTTTGGGGTTCTTTGTGATTGCACAGAGAAAGTAAGGTGAATGTTCAGGTTGGTAACAACACTAGAATGTTACCGTGAATGCCCAACCTTCATATCAAGCTTGGTGTTGATTCAAGATGTCTAGATATGCGAGAGGGCTCTAGTTCATGCTTGCATACAGGTCTCTCTATTCTCAGACTCATAAAATGATCAACCAACCCTAAACAAAGGTTACCAAAATGAATATATGGTAACCGATTACAGTTAGATGTAACTAGCGTCGGTTTAGGGTTGACCGACGTTGGTTAAGGTGGGAAATCCTAGGTTTTCCAAAATGATAGATCTTGGCAATAATTTTGGCCAGTTCTGTCCATTGTGGTGGATCAAAATGGTATATTGTGCTTAGATAAGTGGGCATGTTGTTAGAGGAAGAATATACATGTGATTTTAGGGTTAGAATAAGTCTTAGTTAGTTAAGGTAAGTAAAGAGTGAGTCTTAGTTAGGAAACATGCTAAGAATAGGGTCATGACAAGGTGTCTAGGTGATGTGGCTGGGTGAGGTGTGCATCAATTTAATTAACGTAAGTAAATTAAGAAATAAGGTGATGATGGAAATTAATCTAATTTTAAATAATTAAATTAATATTATGGTGGGGTAAAAGGGGCCATGGTTAGGTGAATATGTTTAAGTTAGTTATTTGACAAGGGACCAAGGGGAGTGTGACCCGATTTTGGTGTCTAAATTTTCCCTTTTTTGTCACGTAGCTTGTATTGGTAAGTGATGCCTTACAAAACAAAGGATGTGGTTGTCACAAGTGTGGGTGGAGGTGATCCCCCTCAAACCAGGAACTGAGGAGGTGTAAGATAGAATCAATGAGTGGTTTGATAAAATGTGGATGTGGTGAAAATGAAGGTAAGGGGGTATGAGTATAGATGTGGGCATATGGGGTAAAGGTTAAATTAGGTAAATAGGTAGATGGGCCAGGGTCGAAGGTAGTGACAGTTGAATGTACACACCTATAAATTGTAGCACGGTACCAGGTTGAAGAGCTTGCAAACTCTACATTGTCCAAGGTCGATAGGTTTATCCAAAAAAGGGTGAAGTGATTTAGGTATCCAAGCTGTAGGATATGGTCTGAAAACACAACGTAGGTCACGTGCAGGAAAATTTAGGTATGTTCTGATACACTAAAGGTTGGTTCGGGATAAACAATAGAGCAATAGGAAAGGTAAGGTCATGAGGCAACACAACACGGGGAACATCATCACAATGTATAGCGAGAACACATGTTCAAAGGTCACCAATAGTGTTCCAGGTCTAGGCATATAGGTCATGGCATGGGTAGGGCCGAGGTATGGGTAAAATAACAAGTCTCTAAACACAATTGAGGAAAAGTACAGGGAATGTGGGCTTTTGGGTAGGTTACAATAAGTGTGGGTAAGGTCAAAATGTGACGAGCGCCTGATGAACTTGGGTCAAAATGGGAAAACTGGGGGAGGAATGATAATGGCATGTAACTAATGTTGGTTAAGGGATAACCAACATCGGTTTAGTAGGGCATGACTTGACTGACATCAGTGAGGTAGATCTGGGTATATAAAGTAAAAATTATGTATTTTACGGAATCATTGTTGTGGTGTGACTTTGAGAAAATGACAGAGCCATTTGACCCTTGTGCATTTCATGGAGAAAAGTACAAGGCATTATACCAGGATGAGGTGGAGAGTACGAGTTGGTGAGAGGATCTAGGTAGCCGGGTCCACTCGCTCGGTGGGATTGATTTGATTGGTTGGAGGGGAGGAGTGGATTTGGTGATGGAAGAGGCAGGAGAGGGGTCAGGTGGACCACCGGTGTAGCAGCCATATGTGCCACCATGTAGATGACACTTAGATGAGGTAGGATATAGTCCTATCCATGCAATTATTTTATAAAAAATGAGTGTATGGTAATTGGGTTGGGTAAAACCATGTTGGGTGGGGGGTGTAATTTGAATTTTTGGTTAAAATGTTTACAATGAGGGAGGTACTAGGTAGAGTAAATAGGGGTGGGGAGGGGTTTAGGTTAGGTTTGGGTAGGGAAGGGTAGGTAGTTAGGATATTTTGTCAATTTTTGAGAAATGGGGAGGGGGCTTTAGGTTTTGGAAATGCAACAAAGATCGACGTCGGTCAAGGGTGGTCGAACATAGTTGGCATCGGTCAAATTGCAGGTGACTGACACCAGTTATGATGGACTGATGTCAGTCAGAAGTGACCGATGTCAGTTAACTTTTGAGAAAAAATAGATCAAGAAAGGGTTATGGTGGGAGGGAAAGATACGAAGTAAGATATAAATGCAAGTGTGTTGAGAATAGGTAGGGTAAAAGGTATATATGATGTGAGTTGAGGGGTGTCACATTAGGATGGGGAAAATGGGTAGTCATTAGGGTTGAGGTGTGAGTGCAGTGAAATAAATAATAAGAGTTTGAGGAAAAGGTTAGTCAGGTAAGTGATATGTTAGGTATGGTCAATATTTAATAATGGTGTCATTTGTTAGGTGTAGGAGAGGGACAAGCTACCACCTTTATTGTCGGTAGTACGGTCGAGGGTGACTGTAGATGAGTGGAGGCACGTGATAGATGTTGGACTGATTAGGATCTGATGCTATAGGTTTATAGCTCGAGATCTGATTCTGATGGTCACTCTCATCGATAGATGGCATTCAGTGACCAACACATTTCATTTACCGATGGGTGAGATCACATTCACTCTAGAGGACGTATACAGGATCTTGTGGCTACCTCTAGTGGGGGAGCAGGTTTACTCTATTTCTTCAGAGGCATCGGAGGAGCTTATGTTGGTGGTGTTTGGAGAGGTTAGGAAAGAGGTGAGGTTCCATAGCATGCGCATGAGCTATGGATATATGTATGTGGCCTATCCTCAGGAGATGAGGTTGGTTGTCCAAATCATTGAGGTAGTGTGTTTCTTTGTGTTTCCAGATGCGGAGGGTGGGAGATTCCCATGAGTGTTAATGGGGGTTATTCATGACATGATGGAGGATAAGACCTATTTTTCTTGGGCACCAACATTCCTTGTGGAATTATATAGAGAGTTGTGTGCCTACGGGTGACTGTGGAGGTTTAGCTTGTGTTGTACTTTCCTTATTCATTGTTGGGCATACGAGCACATTGTGTTTGTTTGTCCAGTTGGTTTTCCCTGTCCTGATGCATTTGAGGCAGGTATGGTTTGGGTTGGCTACAGGAATTGGGTACCTTTTGGTGAAGCACACAGGGGGTCTAGGGCCACACATGATGTGGCATATTATAGGCGGATGCTAGAGGGGTTATCCAGGGTTGATATTATTTGGAGGTCATATTTTAATTTCTCTTCATATAGGAATATGGTGGTGGAGTTGGATGAGCTATAGCTACTGAGGTGGATAGAGGGGTGCCGTTTTGGTGAGCATGAGATGATACCCATCAACAGGGTTAGCTGGAAGTTTGGGCTACCACAAGACGTGCCACCACCATTCCCACAGTACAGGAGGGATGAAGTGGACAAACATATGTCTCCACCATGAACTACAATGTCAACAGGGTAGGAGGAGTGGCTAGTTGATAGGAAAATCGATGATGCGTGTGTCACTGATAGATACAGACGGTGGTGGGAAGCTCACCTACGAGAAACACCACCTAGGCTAGGGACGCTAGAATTGGCTACCCTTACAGTTTAGAGGGATACATTGCTAGGGTAGGTGGTCACATTACAAGCCCAGATCAAATTATTACAAGGGTAGTTAATAGGGTCAGAGGCACAAGTTGCCACATTACAGGCACAGGTGGTGGCCCTACAGGCCCAGATTGCATAGGGACAGGCATCTGCATAGGGTGGGGATGGAGAAGGGGGGTAGGTAGTCTCCCTACAGGTGTAGGTAGTAGGGTTGTAGGGCCATTTGGTCACTACACTAGCTCATATTGTGGCCTTACAGGCCCAGGTCGTAGCATAGGTATTGGCACATGCTTAGGGAGAGGGTCCCCTATTATAGGTAGTAGCGGGATAGAGTCCCATGGTATAGGGGGAAGGAAAAGTTTAGAGATATAGGGGATGAGGCCATTGTTAGCAGGATAGAGCTCATAGGTTGTTATGAGACCTATGTCACCCCCACAGACAGTGCCGATGCCTAGATTCAGGGATGCTCTGAATGAGGCCAGATACTATTAGGATCATTTAACTATTATAGGGATAGATTTCCCTTCCTATGCCAACTACAGGGTACAGTAGGCCTTGAGTGAGAGGACGAGATCTTTCACACATAGTGTAGAGAGTATAGGGGGCCGACAAGCCCACAGACAGACTCAGGGTGAGGCCATGAGCTCATGGAGGCTAGACCCAGCTACGGGCCAGGCAGAGATGAGACCCAGATGAGGTGGAGATAGATTAGCAGGGTGCCCTACTTGAGGGGAGGTGGAAGAGACTGATGAGACAGGGATGGATGTCAGGTGGGGTGATGATTAGTCACTATATATGATCAGTGTATCCATTTTTGGCATATTTTTGATATATATATCGGCCTTCCTATCGAAGATAGTGAGAATGTACATGAGAGTTTTTGGGATTTTTATGATGATACCGGCCTGTGTCCCGAAGATATTGAGACTGTATATGAGATATTTTGAGATACTTATTTTGTATCAGTGCATATTTTATTTATACATAGACTTTCCTTTATAGATGGTGACATTTATGGCATGGATGTTGTACTTGTGTTTGTAAATTTCCATTGTTAGTTGTGTATGTGATGGAAATTAGGTAATTTTAGCCATGATGGAGTCAGGTTGGTTTAGGAATGGTGGAGTCAGGTTGGTTTAGGCATGGTGGAGTTAGGTCGGTTTAGGCATGTTTTGAGTTTAGGTGAGTTAGGCATGGTGGATTTAGGTTAGTTAGGTCAATTAGGCATGGTTTGGTCATGTTTTTGGTTTTGATTTAATTTTCAAGCTATTGGTTAGTATGAAAAAATAAATGATGATGAATACGTATGTTATGATTTAATTTTTTGAATATTTGTTATCATGAAAACATAAAAATGATAAATGGATGATCTGATGATGTGTTAAAAATGTTAGGTAGGTGTATATGTGTGTTAATTGATCTTTAGTTTAATATCCACTTGTTCATAGAAAATGGATATCAACTAAGGTAAAATTTAATTAGGGAAATGGGGGGAATTGGTTAGGGTAAAGAGTGGTCAAGCTAACCTTCAAGAGCCCCATGCCCTTGAAGTGCTGCCTACATAGCCCCGGAAAAAAGGGGCCTCGGGTTGATGTAGTTCTCCCATAAGCTAGGGAAGAATATGATGAGGTAGAGGAATGGGTTGGTAGGTTTTAGGAGTGATCGGGTCTAGGTCATAGGTGTGATTGCTTTTAGGTATTTTAGGCATGGTTGAGCTTAGGTCATAGGTATGATTGATGTTTGGTTGATGTTGGTGAAAAAGGAATTCCCAAAATGTAGGTGTCAATGGTCCTGTCATGTATAGGATAATCACCAAGTAATGAAATAGGTGAATGGTAAAAGGTGCAAAAAAGAGCCGCCTAATTGAAAAGAACCATAACGAGCCTACCATGCCATAGATGGGCTTACAAATGTAAGACCCTAAAGGCATTGCATGGTCGATTATTATAAGGGTGAAGAAAATCCACGTGATCATGAAATGTCATGTATTTCTAGCATGTCCCTTGAGTAGGTAAAAGATTAGGGTGAAAAGGTAATGAGGTGAATGCAGGGTGGTTTTAGCGTAACCTAGTGTGAGATAGCATGCCTACTTGACAAGAAACCCAAAATCAAGATAGGTGAGTACATGACAAAAAATATCTCTTTTTGTTTTTACTTTTGTTTTTGATAGCCTGATCAATGCAGGAAGTCTATGTGAGATGAGTATATTTGTCTCCTTGAGGTCTTCGCGAAGTTTATCAATGCGGGAAGCTTCTGAATAATTTTATTTTTATTTTTGTAGGAATAGTCTTCTTTTGTGATAGACAATATGTAGTATGGCGAAATTTTTATAGCTGTGCTTCAAGGGAGCAGTCTATTTATAGTGGCGAAATAGAAAGAGTAGATGTCCTTTTGAGGGAGTCATCTTTTTGTTGAAATTTTGACTCAAGAATTTGAATCCCATTTTGAAACTCATTTTATTTTTGGGTTTTTAAGTCATGAAAAATACTATATAGGAAATTTGGTTCTTGTTAGGAGGTAAAAATAGGGCATACAGAGGTTAACTATGATGGTGAGGTTGTAAGTGATGAACGACCATGGGATTCCATCTTTAAAAAGACAAAAAATATCCATAAGAATCATGTCATGAGCAGAGCCGTAGTACTCATATTAAAGATAAAGCTGAAAGGTGATAGGTAATCACATGATTCTTCTTTAGCTATTGGGAAGAATGGGAAATAAGGAAGGTGGATGGCGCTCAAGGGACGAGCGTGAAATATGAAAAAAGGTGATATAGGACTTGAATTCAACAAAATAATGGTCTAAGATGGAAGGAATTGAGGGACTCAGGTTTGGGTTTCCCTTTGAGTGAATACAAACGATAAGTACCTAACCCATAGGAATGAGTAACGATATAGGGTCTGAACCAATTAGGAGGAAATTTTCCCCATTTACTTTTCTCTTCTTTGGTTACATGTTGATTTTCCTTCAGGACGAGGTCGTCGACCTGGCAGGTGCGTTCATGGACATGTTTTTCATAGGAAAGTTTGATACGTTTTTGGTAGATTTAGAGATGGTCAAGAGCATTAAGACAACGTTCATATAATAACTCGAATTGTGCCAAATGATCCTAGTGAAATTCATCATCATTGATCATTTATTTAAGTGAAATACAAAGAGATGGAATCTAGACTTGGAGAGGAAGGGCATCCTCAGTACTGTAGACCAGAGAGAAAGGTGTGGCAGCAGTTGAAGTGAAAATACTAGTGTGGTAAGCCCACAAGGCGAAAGGAATGTGCATATGTCAATCCTTCCCAATATCATCAACTACTTTCATAATAATTTTGTTCAAAGTTTTATTGGTTGATTCTGCTTGGCCATTAGTTTGTGGGTAGTATGGTGAAGATAAACTAATTTAAATGCCGAAGGCATCACAAATATTTCTTAAGGTTTTGTTTTTGAATTGTTTTCCATTATCATTGATTAGGTGATGAGGGACACCAAATCGATAAATGATGTGATGATTAATGAATTCACATATTTTCTCTGTTTTTGTAGAAATGAGAGGTACGGATTCAACCCATTTAGTATAATATTTAGTAGTGGTAATGATCCATTGATCTCATTGGGAAGAATG
This sequence comes from Taxus chinensis, assembly GCA_019776745.2. Taxonomy (NCBI): domain Eukaryota; kingdom Viridiplantae; phylum Streptophyta; class Pinopsida; order Cupressales; family Taxaceae; genus Taxus; species Taxus chinensis. The sequence continues at coordinate 500,571,340 of CM034155.1, read as the reverse complement.
GGGATTGATCTCTCCAACAAGATCCAAATCCCATTGGGAGAAAGGTCAAAGGTCACGGGTGACCTGTAAGGCATGACTAGGTGTGTGATGAAGATTAGCATGTTGTTGGCATTTAACACAACGTTTGACATAGTCATAACAATCATGATTGAGGGTTGGCCAATAATAACCTAGGCGAAGGATGTGCTTAGCGACAGCTAGGCCACTGAAGTGACCTCCACATATTCCATCATGAACTTCCTTGATGGTATAGGGAATTTCATAACTTGTAAGGCATCGTAAGAGAATATTGTCAAAGACGCATTTATAAAGAAGACCACCCATGATAACCTAGTAAGAGGAACTTTTGAGAAATCCACATTGTCCATTATGAGTAAAGTCGGGAGGTAGAATTGAAAGGGAAAGGTAGTCGGAAAATGTTTTATACCAAAGGTCACGTGGGTCAAGTTCAATGTCCCCGACGAATCTAATGTCATGAAGAAAATAAGAAGGTGATAGAAACCTTTGTACTGTGACAAATATTTTGGATTTGGAAGGTGAGGCAGGTATTTGAGATGGGAGAAAAGCCATGGTATCTGTAATTTGTTAGTGGAACGCGGAGTGGTTTGTAGTTCATAATGGTCAAAAGAGGTCAAAAGTATACCGGCGTGGTGTTTATACTTTTTAAGTATTTCATTATAGCACTGGTATATAAGTATATACCATTGACTTGGTTTACTACCAGTTGAGAGTCACCAAATATTTTAATTGATTTAACGTCTAAGGAAATGGCGGTTTGGATATCTAATATGAGTGCTTCGTACTCGGCAATGTTGTTAGTACAATCAAAATCAAGTTTGAAGGATAGTGGAATAGGTTCACCATCAAGGGGGATGAGGATAACACCTAAACCACCCCCACACTAACATTTTGAACCATCGAAGAATAAGGTCATCTGGTAAATGGTATCATCCAAAGAGAGGGTGGTGATGGATTCATCTGGAAAATCAAAGTTAGAGGGTTGATTCCCAGAGAGGGGTGCATCTATGAGTTAGTCAACGATGGTTTGGCCCTTGATATATTTTTGATGAATGAATTTGAGGTCTAGGTTTGCGAGAAGCATGAGACAACGTGCACCATGTTGGTGTGGGTAGGGTTTGGCATACATGCAATGTAAGGGGTCAGTGCTGGTGATGAAAAAAGTTTTGTGATTGAGTAGGTAATGAAAATTTTTAGTAGTGATAAAAACTAAGTCTAAGCAGATATTTTTGGCATGGATGTATCTAGTTTCATAGTCAAAAAGAGTACGGATTATGTAGTAAGCCATTTTTCCCTCTATTTCTCATCACAATGAGCGAGCATGGAACCTAAGGAATGATCAGTAGTGGAAATGTATAGGTAACAGGGTTGTTCATCCTTAAAAGGAATGAGCACTGGTGGTTGGAGAAGATATTTGTTTTAAGCATCGAAGGATTTGTGACATTCATCATCCCATTTGAAGGAGACATCCTTTTTTAGGAGATGATGAAATGGTTGACAGCGGTTAGAAAGTTGTGAAATAAACTGACAAATAGATTGCAACTTACCTTATAAACTTTGAAGTTGGCAAAGATTAGTAGGCAGAGGAATTTCAAGAATACCCTTTACTTTAGTAGGGTCAACCTCTATGCCATGCAAAGAAATGATGAAACCAAGGAGCTTTCCTAAAATTACCATGAAGACACACTTCTTAGGTTGAAGGTGAACACAATACTTGATGAGGTGGTCAAACATGAACTTTAGAATTGTAAGGTGTTCAGCCTACTGTTTGGATTTGGCAAGAAGGTCATCTGCATAATCTTCCAAAATGCGATGCATGATGTCATGAAAGATATAAGTCATGGCTCGTTGATATGTAGCACCATCGTTTTTAAGGCCAAAAGGTATGAATCAATAGCAGAAGGTCCTCCAAGGGGTGATGAAGGTGGTTTTGTTTTGATCTTCTAGAGTGAGTAATATTTGATTATAACTCAAGAAATAATCCATAAGTGATAGCATCTTATGTCCGGCAATAAGATCAACTAGCTGATCAATACCTGGCAGAGGGAAATCATCTTTGGGGGAAGTGAGGTTGAGGTCATGTAAATATGTGTAGATGCGAAGTACCCTTGTCACCTTTGTGACAGGGACAATATTAGAAATACATTTGGGGTAGTCAGTGGGTAAGATGAAGCAAACAGAGAGAAGGTGTTGAAGTTATTCTTTAACAAGAAGATCAATCCAAGGGTACATTTTCCATAGATTTTGTTTTACAGGTTTGGAGTCAGGAACGGTTACGATATTATAAACCACTATGTTGGGGTCAATACTGGGCATATCAGTGTAGGACCAAGCGAAAGCATGGTTATGATCCCTGAGGAAAGAAGTAATGGCTTCCTACTCAGTAGCATCTAAATATTGGCCTATATTTAGAATGTGCGGGTCGTCCTGAGTGTTAATGTTGACTTAGATAGTTTATTCATTCAACATGGTTTGCGTCTCAAAAGGCAATGACCGATGAATATAAGAATCTTCTGCACCAAGGTAAGTGAGGATAGATTCATTGTCCTGACACTGAACGACGTTAATAAAAGGTGTATCATCATCGATCATGTCAGGATATAGGAAAGGAAGAGATGAAGGAGCCTCGCCATTGCGTTGATAAGTCAAAGGTCCCAAGAAAATGGTGTTTATGAAAAAAAAAGTTAGGAGGAATGGATTCTAGATCCATCGACTCCTTTGGTGAAGGTGGTGGAGTTGGTAAATGGGTGAAGAAGGTTCATTATCCTCAATGAGTTCAATGTGGGCTTTCTTGGACAATCGTTCGGAAAATATGATACCACTGCGGTCATTGTGTTTATAGGTGGTACACAAGATGATAGTATGAAAACCTTGTTTATAAAAACCAAAGCCAAATCCCTTCCATGCACATCGGTGGAGGAAAGTGTGGGAAAAGTAGCGGTTGGTGAGAGATTGGAGGTCAGATGAAAATGGTCGAGTTTTTGATGGTGGTTCAGGTGAATAGGTGGAAGTATCGAGTCCCCCATGTGTGAGATTGGTATGAAGGTGGGAAGGACCATAAGGAAATATCTCACTTATGGGGTGATCATAGCGAGGATGTTGGTGAAGATTTCCATACTCTTGCGGAGTAAGGAATGTATTTATATTGTATAGGTGATACTCCCCCAGAGTGAGGCATTGAAAAACACCTTGTAAGGGATCGATGGTCGATATGTGGGTAGCGGGAATAGAAAAAGTATTAGGTGTTTAGCTAGAGGAGGTATCGGTTGGTTGAGAAGCAGATGGGTTACTTTCGAAGGCTATGACAGCAGTGGGGATAGAAGAATTAGGTGTGGGAGAGGATGCGGTGATACTGGTGGATGGGGTCATGGGTGAAGGGGAAGAAGCAGTGGAGGTAGATGCCTTAATGGGTATAAGAACATCATTAGGTCAGTATAACATATTACAAGTCTAGAATAGTGATAGGTCAGTTGGGATGGTGTACTTATGCCCTTCATGTTCAAATTTTAGGAATCGGTGTAAAGTTGAAGGAACACAACCCATGACGTGGATCCAAGGTCGGCTAAGCAATAGATTGTACTGGAACTCCCCTTCTCGGATGTAGAATAGTTTCAGAATAGTACGGGGACCCACACGAACGTGGAGGATGACAGTACCTAGGGTAGAATTCATATCTTCATTGAACGAGCGCAACATAACTAGGTTATTATGCATACAATTGGTGTGTATGCACATTTGGTTGTATGCATGGGAGGGGATGATGTTAATACGGGTGCCACCATCGATCATAATGCATCGTACATGTATCTTATTGATATAGATGAAGATGAAAAGAGCGGGATCAGGGTTATCTGAGTGGAGGGGTGTAATCTCCTCATCAGAAAAGATGAGGGCATCCACTTGACGAGTAGATGTGGGTGTAGATGAAGGTGGTGAGTTAGTGAGGGAGGCCACATGATGAGGGGTAATGATGGAGGCCACAGGTGTAGGGTCATTTGGTAAAAAATCAATGAATTGGAGGACCTCCATGAGGGCTTGGTGATGTGACTTAGAGGTTTGGATGAGGTTGTACAAAGACATTTTGAGCAAGGATTGGTGTAATTGTTTTCTAATTTTGCAGTGTGTGACCCCATCATAAATAGGGTACGTGGGACCTTGAATGGTGACTTTGGGTGTGGGTGCAGATGGTATGTTAGGTACTGGGTTGGTTGATGTGCTGGGTGATTTTACCTTTCATTTGTCTTTCTAGGCACATGTTGCAATGTGGATCATGTTGATTTGAGGAGTAGAGGTAGATGGAGTAGGTGAGTCATGAAATGTATAATGGCATGAGGGATAAAAACCTAGAGGGGGGTAAGAGCTTTGTGAAATGAGTAGGGCACATTGACATTTAGGTGGAGGTTTGGCTAGCTCTCTTATGCGGACCATGTTGATCTCAAATTTTGGAGGTGGATAAAAGGGTTGTGGGGGTGGAGATACTGGTCACTGGATAGGTAATGGAAGAGGATGTGGGGAGATTGGTGAAGGTGGAATAGGGTCCTCATCAAGAAGATCATCGTCGTCAAAATTTTCTTCAGGAGGACACAATTGAAGAAGAGCGGTTTTTAGAGCCTTACAGTTCTCTACATCATGTCCTGGCACATGATGGTAGGACTAGATTTTATTTTTGTCAAACCCTTTTGGTTTGGGTTTGAGTGGGTCATAAGGTCTAAGAGGTGATAATGTGATGACAAAGGTTTATAGGAGGTTGGCTAGAATAATGGCATATGTTCCTTCCAATGGATCATAGTGTGAAGTGAGTGTTGGTTTGGGTTGAACGATGGGTGATTGTGTGTGAGAGGTGTCATAGGAGGGGTAATTTGAAGATGGGTAGGTTGGACCACCAGTTTTGGGGGGTGGTGTCATCTTAGGCCTAGGTTTTACCTTCTTGGTTAAAGGTACAATAGATGGACTGGAAACAGAAGGAGCAGTAGGTCTAACCACTTCGTTGGAGGGTATTGGGCTCTTTAATTTCTATTGCACTTTCTTGGGTAGAGGTGAGGAAAGAGTGTGTGATGTAGATGGAAATGTAGATGGTGGAAGGGGATGATTTATCCATGGGGATAATCGAGGTGCAATGGAGGTTACTGACAGAGGTTGAGTGGAAGGTGCGGGTGATAGAGAGGAAAGTTTCATGGGTAGTGAGGAATTTATGGAAGGTAGTGGTGGTATAGGTGGTAAGAAGGTCATGGGTGATGGTGGGGAGGTTGTGCAGATCGATTGGGTATATTAGAGGATCGTTGTGAAGAGGTAGATTGTTGTATTCTTGATTTACTATGGGTAGGAGGTTGCTTGGCCAGGGTTGAGGGGCGAGAGGGGTGAGGTCCTAGGATGGATGGAAGGAGCAAAGGTGACAAAGGCATGGTAGGTAAGGATGGTGTATGGGGCCTAGAAGGTTGGGTCTTCCTTTTAGGTAGAGGAATGAGTTTGGTGTGGGTTTGTGAAGATGTTGCTAAATCTAATTTGACGGGTGGATGAACAAGGATTGATGTTGGCATGACCCCTAAGGTGACTATGGGTGTAGGTAAGGGAGATGATATAGGTGTGGGTAGGTGTTTAGGAATAGGTGTGTGTTAGGTCATGGGAAAAGGTTCAGACGTAGGTGAGTATGATGACATAGAAGGTGTTCTAATAGGCATAGTTATGTTTGGCTTGGTTGCTTAAAATACTTTCGGATAGATCGTGGAGGTATCAGTGAGCGACATCTGCATTTGGGTTGAAACAAGAATTACAAGGTGTCTGCAAAGTAGGGATCTATCAACGTAATCTAAATGATCGGCCAAGCATGAAGATGGTACTGTTGGGGCCGATGTTGATTTAGTAGTAATCCCTGTAAAATATGATTGGGAAACAGGGAAATGGTTAGCTTCGGACTCTGTGGGTAAGAGAGTCAAAAGTAGATTAATAGGATATTTGAAGGACAATGGAGAATGGTCACCTAAAGGTAATGGTGTTTCTAAAGGATCCTCTATGGGTAGAGGATATGATGGGTGAGATGGGACAAATGAGGTAGAATCTCCTTGCAATGGTGCAGGGGGTGGACATGTGTCTCCCGTGGGTAGAAAAGTTATTATGGGTGATTGTTCGCTAGTTTGAGAGGCAAGTGGTGAAATGGGATTGGTACAAATTATGGGTTCCTCCATGAGTGAATGGGAATATGAAGGGTGATCCTATGTGGGTGGAGGAGTAGATGAGGTAGGATCCTCTGTAGGTAGGGGAGCTCATGCTAGGATTTCCTCGATGGAAGGAACAAGAGGAAATTGGGAAATGGTCGATATGTTATCAAAGATAGCATGAACTTCGCGGACATTACTATCATTGGTTGAAGCTTCACCAGTTTGATTAGAAGATGGAGTATGATTAGGGAATGGATTTTTGAATATATGTAGGTTTTGGTTGGCTGGTGCATTTGGGTTGTCCAAGACTAGATCTCCATTGTCTAACATTTCTTGGACGATATTTTTGAAGGTGATGCAGTTACCATCACTATGACCTTTGACACGATGATAGTTACAAAATTCATGTTCTTTATACCACGTAGGGTGTAGGGTGAGCAGGGTCAAAATCAGTGTGTGGTTTTATGGGTGGAAGGGTAATGGACCAGCCTTAAGAAGCTTTTCTAAGATAGAAGAATGATGTTCCCCCATTGGGGTGTACTTTCATTGCTCTCATTTGAACTAAAAAGTTTGGATGGGAGAGAGATTAGAAGAAGGTTTGGCTTGATTAGATGGGTGAGATGGGCCAGCTTTGAGAACTATTGCATTGGTAGATCCTTTGCCTTTTGGAATAATTGTTCTAGGGTTTTGAATATAAAGAGGTATCATTTGATTTGAATGTGGCATTTTTTTACGTAGCTAAATTGTATTCTCTTCGATGGCATGAATCTCTAGTTTTCGTGCCATGGGGAATGCTTCGTCAATGGTGCGGAAGGTTTGTACTTGCAAGGTTGGTGAGATGTGTCTAGCGCAAGCCTGAGTGAATAGTTCTATGATTTTGGTTTGAGGTAATTGGAATGTGAGTTGGTTAATTAGGTTACGCCAATGAGTGACAAAGTCAATAGACTCATCGTTGTATTGTCGTGTTGAATAGAGATCGGTCATGGTGACTTTCTTGATAATGTTGATTGAGAAGTGGTCTAGGAAGGCTTGGGCTACTTGATAAAATGAGTAAATGGAATGTATGGGTAATCCACTGTACCAATCTAATGCAGGTCATGTCAAAGACATTAGTAATCTCCTTAGGAGTAAAGCATCATCATGGGAAATTAGGTAGCACCCATGTTTGAATGACCGCAAATATTGTTGCGAGTCTTCTTTACTATTGAAGTGCTTGAACTTGGGCATTTCCCAATGCACAAGGTATGGGGGGAATAGGGATGGATGGATGAATAGGCTCATTACAAATTTTTTCGTAAGTTAGGGAGTTACGTGAGCCAGAAACTGATGCTTCTAATGTCTGCATATTTTCCATCATCATCTTAATGAGGTTGTTGGTGGGCTATGAGGAATGGGCGCCTCCTCTAATATAAGAGGGTTAATGATGAATATACAATGTGGGCAGCATTTTTAGTATATGGTGATGCCGAATAGGAGGTCTGTGAAAGGGGAATAGACATAGGTGGCACATACCCAGAATAAGTGACGGACAAGATCGAGGGATGCTGGTAATATGTGTATGTGGTAGTCGAAGTGACTCTAGTAGTAATTGGGGGAAAGGATTGTGGGATGGAGAGGAAAAGGTTCTAGAATGGGGTAGGGATTACCAACACCATGGGTGGTTGTGATGCAATATGTACATGTGAGGTAGTGGGTGTAGACAGGGCTATGCTCAGGGTGGTCGATGAAGGAACAACTAACACAATGGGTGCAATAGATGTTGTAGATGCAACAGTCATAGTGGGTGTGGGGCCTAGCTGAGAAACCACAGGGGGTAAAGCGATGAGGGTAATGTCGAGCTAGTAGTAGTTGATATGGATGTGGGGGCCAGGGCAGGAGAGATAAATACCAACATGCCATATATCAATTGTCCCGAGGAGTCTCAAGTGGATGAGTGGGCAAGATAATATTGTAGGACCACAGAATTCTGATCAAGGAGTCTTGCAAACTCCTCGTCACTGGTAGAAATGGTGATAGGCTAATTCAGATCCATAGGTGACAAGATGGAATGCGGTGATGGGCTAGGTGGGAGTGGCTGACGGTTGGTGTGAAATACAAGAGTGTTAGTTTGGCTACGAGTCAACACCATGTGAATTAATGTTGACCTGGTAAAATTGTATTCTGTAAATGGCACATAAAACAACAGGAGCAAGAAAAATGAAGTCCAGGGGTAAATCTGGTCAATGTTTTAATTAAAAATAAAACACAGCAACCAATGATAGTCCGCTTGACCAATGACAGTTAGAGTGAAACTGATGACAGTTATGATAACTGATACCGGTCACTGTGGAAAAATACCAATTTCAGCACATGAAACAGAATTGATGAATATGAAATGGGGAAACTATATCTGACAAAGATATCAAAATGTTAGGGATATGATGGTGTCCTAAGGAACAAAAATAAAAAACAATGGGTGATGAAGGTTGTTTCAGGTAAAATAACCAAAAGAGCTAGAATCTGACACTGGTTAGGTAAACCGATAACGGTCAAATGTAAACCGAGGATGGACGTTGGACTGACGCCAGTTACTGTGAAATTATAAGAAATGAAGAAAAAATGGATTTTTGTGAATTAAACTAGATGAAGAATCAACCTAGAAAATTGAGAATGATAAGATGAGGCCCTGACACACTCAGAAAAAGTCATAATACTCCAACTATGATGGTAGAGTGTGAAAGGAATAAGAAAAATGAAGAACTGTATCCTCACAACTCAAAACACAAGTCAAGAAAAAAGCTAATAAAAATATGCAATCCTAAAATTAAACTTTATGTTTGTTTTAGCTTATGTTATTTAATACTGACTTGTGAATTTAGAACAGAGTATTTGGTTGGGAAGGCATCCTATGAAGAAGGAATTCTAAAAAGGGTGGTTTCAGGCTATGTTATGGTGGGGGCAGTCCTTTCTTAGAGGTAATGACTAGAAAGAGATAACCAGTTGGGTGCCCACTATTAATCCTCTGATCGTGTGATCATTGACAGCTTCTTCTGGGTGGGATGTTGTTTAAGAATATGTGAAAATTCAAATATGTGCAGTTTGGCAAAGAGAGAGAGAAGAAAATGCATTTTACGGTTCAATTGTGTCAACCATTAGCTGGGCATGACTTCTAGCATATAGGTTGCCCTCATTTTTAAATGGAAGCTAATAATGTAGCATACAAGGATGAAATGCAACAAGTTTTATAACCCAAATCGACAATTATATTTGATGAATCAAATGATGAATAGGTCAAGAACATGCTCTTTCACTACTATGCAAATGAAAGAAGAAATAAGTGGTTTTTTTTAAGTACCAAATCACAAATGTCATTTAGAAAATTAGAAGAAAAGAATATTACCAGGGAGAAGATTAAATGCGTATTTTTCAAAAAGAAAGAAACACACAAAAAAATTCCCTATATGAAGAAAATGCAATGAACCCAAGAGAGGATCCCACCGGGTGTTCTAAAATGTTTCACCATTTTCTTTATGGATTTGAGCAAAATAAATAAGGTGATGGGTCAAGGAGGAATACCTGTGAAATGAAGGTGGAAGGTAGAATGTGCACGCTCTGATTTTTTGATCCAATGTTGATTGCGATAACTTCATTTTTGCTAGGAGGAATTGAGAATACAAAACAAGACCACAAGAAGAATATTAAACAATATATGTCAGTAGACTAACTAGCGTATGCTAGATCCAGGGAGTGTGATACTTCCTAGATGGTTGTCAATCCATTGTTTAACACAAGTTAATGCAATAAGTAATGTAAACCAATTTAACATCCTACTATAATTGATATAATTTAGGTATCTCATTCAAGTACAATAAGAAAATATAATCTAACAGGCTAAGTTATGATCAGATCTGGAAGTTAGACAGGTGAATAAGGTGGTTGCGACAGGTCAGGGTTAAGTTTTGAGTGGTTTGAGGTATTTGGGTGAAGGTTATTAGGTTGTTGTTATAAGGAGGGTTAGCAGTCACAAAGACCAACGTTGGTGTGGGTAGGACTGATGATGATTCAGAGGGAACCGATGGTGGTTAGAGGTGACCGACGTCGGTGGAGGCGGGATGGTAGAAACTCAATAAGCATGGGTTTGGGGGTTCTATGTGATTGCACAGAGAAAAGAAGGTGAATGTTCATGTTGGTAGCAACACTAGGAATGCTCAGAGGTGTATGGGGTCAAATACAAGGGCTGAGAGGTCCTGGGTGGTTGGATAAATAAATTGAAGGAATGTGAGGATGACGGGGTGCAAAGGAAACTAGAATCTAACCAAAAGAGATACAAAAACTGATCTAAATAAACATGGAATGGTGAATATCATAATAAAATCACTTGTATTCATACACTTGGTGGTTAAAGGTTAGTGATGGCTGATCTATAAAATCTATTGCTTAGTTTTGTGGCAGTGCTTCCTGGAACGTTACCTTGAATGCCCAACCTTCAGATCAAGATTGGTGTTGATTTAAGATGTTTGGATGTGCAAGAGGGATCTAGTTCATGCTCACATGCAGGTATCTCTCTTCTCAGACTCAGAAAAATGATCAACCAACCCTAAACAAAGGTTACCAAAATGAATATATGGTAACCGATGACAGTTAGAGGTAACCAGTGTTGGTTTAGGGTTGACCGGTGTTAAATAAGGTAGGAAATCCTAGGTTTTCTAAAATGACAGATCTTGGAAATCTTTTTAGCCAATTTTGTCCATTGTTGCGGATCAAAATGGTATATTGCGCTTAGATAAGTGGGTATGTTGTTAGAGGAAAAATAGGCATGTGATTTTAGGTTTGAACTAAGTCTTAGTTAATTAAGGTAAGTAGGACTAAGTCTTAGTTAAAAGGAAACATGCTATGAATAGGTCCAGGATGAGGCGTCTATGTGATGTGGCGGGGTGAGATGTTAATTAATTTAATTAAAGTAATTGAATTAATAAATATTGTGAGAATGTGCATTAATTTAATTGTGGGTGATTAAATTAATATATATGTGGGGTAAAAGGGGAGTGTGACCCAAATTTGGTGTCAACACCTTCAACCAAAGAAGTGTGCTTTCATAGTTCTCTCGGGTAAGCCCCTTGGTTTCATCATCTCTTTGCGGAGTATCGAAGTTGATCTCGCTAATATCAAGGAAATTATTAACATGCCTCCACCTAATAACCTTTGACAGCTTCATAGCTTTCATGGCAAATTATAATCTATCTGATGCTTTATCTCTCAAATTTCAAATAGATGCCAACCATTTCACCAACCACTTGTGCTCACTCCACCTAAATACAATCAACCTTTTTACCTTTACATTTCTACTATTGATCATTCCTTGGGTTTCATGCTCACTCATCATGATGAGAAGCATAGGGAACAAGTAGTTTATTACCTAATTCATACTCTTCTAAACTAGGAAAATTGGTACACTCACGTTGATAATATTTGCTTAGCCCTAGTAATTGTGGTCACCAAACTTCGCCACTACCTTCTTAATAACAAAAAAAAAATTGTTACCAACACTGACCCTCTTCATTACATGTATGCCAAACCTTACCAACACCAATGCACCACTCATTGGCTCATGTTTCTTGCAAACTTGGAGTTGGAGTTCATTCATAAAAAAAATTCAAAGGAAAAACCATCGCGGATTAACTCGCAGATGCTCCTCTTTCTAGGAATCAATCCTTAAATTTCAATTTTCTTGATGAATCTGTTGCTACCCTCTCCATTGATGATATGGTGTATCAAATGACACTATTCTTCGATGGATCCAAATGTCACTACTAGGGAGGTGCGGGGGTCATCCTTATTCCTATTGATGGTGAGCATATGCCAATATCCTTTAAACTAAAATTCAACTGCACAAATAACATAGCCAAGTATGAATCACTCGTGTTAGGTCTTCAAATTGTCATTACCCTAGGTGTTAAATACATTAACATATTTGGTGATTCTCAACTAGTTATGAACCAAATCAATGGTTTGTACCATTATCGTAACGATGAGTTTCAAAAGTATAAACATTATATCAACCTACTTTTGACCACATTTGATCACTAACTCATTCAATACACTCCACGATCCACTAACAAATTCATAGATACCATGGCTTGTTTTTCTTCTCAAATACCTACCTCCACTTTGGACTCAAAAATGTTTGTCACAATCAACGGTTGTAGTCACCTTCTTATATTATCACAAGCCTTCATTTTGTGGGTAGCATCGATATTGACCCACGTGACATTTGGTATAAGTAGTTCATTGACTATCTCTCACTTTTAATCTTACCTCTAGATCTCACTCACAATGGACAATGAGCCTTCTTAAAAAGTGTCTCTCATTACGTCATCATGTGAGGTCTTCTCTACAAACGTAGATTTGACAGTATTCTCCTATGGTGCCTCACTAGTTCTGAAATCCCGTACACCATCAAAGAAATTCATGATGGAATTTGAGGGGAACATTTTAGTGGCCTCGCTATTGCAAAGCATATCCTTCGACTTGGCTACTACATGTTAGAATTTGATGATTCTAATAAATATGGATTTAATCAACTTACATATTATATAATGTTACAATAAATATTTAAATAAAGATTACATAATAACATAAGTAAATAAATAAATACTTACATGAAATAAATAATATAGGTGACGCGGTATTTATAGTGGAAAACCCTAATAGGGTAAAAACCACTTTGAAAATAACCTTTTACTTCAGAGAACTTATTTTACATCCAGTAAGATCACCTCCTCTTTTGAAACCCTATTTACCAAGGGTAAAACCAAATCACTTGATTTGCACACCTTCGATATATTTCCCGAATATATCAAATGAGGACCTAAAGTCCTTTTTATATAAGGTGATCAGGTATGTCTCCCGACCCACCTTTTCAACCTAAAATGGTTAACACATACACCAAGGTTTATAATATTTAATATTAGAAATATAATCATTTCATGATATTAAATATTTAACCTAAAGTATATACCTAGGTTAACATATTTAATAATAGAAATATAAATAGAAATATTATTAAATATTAGCCTATATATTAGTGATGGACCCATATACATTAAGGGTTGGCCAGACCACTTAATCATTATGTTCCAACACTACTATCCAACCCTTAACCAATACTTATGTGACTATGTTAAATGGTGTGTGAAGTATCAGCAACATGTTAAACTTCATTATACTCCTAGTCACGCTTGACACGTAACTCGAGACTTTTGGCCCTTTTCTCATTGGGGTTTGGATCTCGTTGGGGAGAGTTACCTAATTCCTCACAACGTCATCACTAGATCATCACGATGACTGAATATTACACTAAATGGTTGGAATCCATCCCTCTCGTTTCTACCAAAGAAGAGAAAATAGTCGAATTTATTAACCACCATATCATTTATCACTTTGGTGTTCCTCATCACCTCATCCCTGACAATGGAAAACAATTCAAAAATAAAACCTTACGCCAACTATGTGCCAACTATGGTATTCAACTCAGTTTCTCTTCATCATATTACCCACAAGCAAATGGTCAAGCCAAATCTTCTAACAAAACTCTCAACAAAATTCTTATAAAAGTGGTTGACGACACTGGTAAGGATTGACACACACACATTCTTCTTTCCTTATGGGCTTATCATACCAACATTCACACCTCTACTGTTGCCACATATTTCTCTTTGGTCTATGGTATGGAGGCCGCCCTACCTCTCGAAGTCCAAATTCCATCTCTTTGTATATCTCTTCAATAAATCCTCTCTAATGATAATTTTTTCCAAGAACTTATAGTACAACTTGAGCTACTATATGAATTTCGTTTAAATGCTCTAGACCATCTCCAAATCTACCAAAATTACATTAAGCGTGCCTATGAAAAACACATCTGAGAATGAACATTCAAGATCGATGATCTTTTCCTGAAGCAAAATCAACATATAACCAAAATGGAGAAAATTAAATGAGGCAAGTTTGCTCCTAATTGGCTTGGACCTTATATTATCACCCGTACATATGGATCAAGAACTTATCGTTTATCTTCTCTTGAGGGTAAACCCGAACCTTAGCCCTTTAATTCCTTGGTATCTTTGACCGTTATACTGTTGAATAAAGTACTTTATCACTTTATGTCTCATATATGTTTATCCCTTGAGTGAACCTCTCCTTCCACCTACCTCTTTCAATGACCAATGACTTAAATAGAATTGTGTGATTATCCGTCACCAATCAGCATTATCTTGAATATGAGTACCACAGCTCTACTCATGGCATGATTCTCATAGATACTTTTTGTCCTTTTCAAGATGGAATCCCATGGTCATTCGTCGATTGAAACCCCTATTTCATAGCTAACATTTTTTGTCTTATGGTTTTGCATTCATAAAAGAGGCCTATTCTCGTTTATAGTCTTGTTCATGACTACAAGTCCAAAATAATGCAAAATTTTTGGGATAACAAAAATTCTACTCCTTGAGGAAAACTTCTTGCAAATAGATGATTCCCTCAAATGAACATTTATGTCTCTCTATTTTTGTTATAAGTATATTGCTCCCTCAAAGGATAGCTATAAAAAGCTAGCCATATGTTGTACTTAGTCTATCCAAAAAGAATACTAATTTGTATTTGTTAAAACAAAAATTATCTTGGAGCTTCCCGCATCGATTAGTTTCATAATGACCTCAAGGAAACACTACTATTCATCCCAATAAAGACTTCCCACATCGATTAGTCTATGAATGCGAACAAAAAAATGAAAAAGAAAAAAAAAATCAAGAAAAATAGAAACTATTGGTCATGGACTTACCTATGCTGGTTTTGGGTATCTTGCAAAAGGGGCATGTTGTCCCATAACAAGGTTACACTAAACAAACCACTCCACCCTACTCTCTTTTATTTTCTCCTATCTACTCAAGGGAAGTGATGCTCATGCGACACTTTGTGATCATGTAACTTCTTTCAACCATAGACCTATCAATCATGTAACATCTCAATAGGTTTATGTTCATAAGCCTATTTAGTATGGCCGTTATGGTCCTTTCCAATTATCGAGAATTTCACTTCTTTTTGGTTCCCCTTTGTCTACTTGTTGCCTCTTCAATAGGATGATACCATTGACATTAGATATCTTGGTTCTATTCTCATCTCAACCACACCTAGACCAATCATCTAGTTCCCATAATACCATCATACATTAGAAATTAAATCAAATAACATCTATCTTACCAATCTGCCTCCCACAATCTACCTTACCCAATCTTACCCAACTTACCTTACCACAATATACCTTACCCAATTTAACTTAACTTACCTACCACCATCATATTCTTCCCTATACTATGGGAGAACTACATCAACCTAATTCCCCTTTTGCAAGGGATACCTAGGCAGCACTTTGAAGGCATGGGGTCTTCAAAGGTTAGCTGAGCCATTATTTTCGCCTCCTACGTGATCTTTATGACTTTTCCTATCTTACCTATGCACTCTCATACCCTATAACTAATTTCCATAATATTAATACATTGGAAATTAACCCAAACCAAAACATCATCAACCATGCCTACATCTAATTTCCATAACATCAATACATTATAAATTTAAACCAAACCATACCAAAACATCATCAACCATGCCTACATCTAGTTTCCATAATATCAATACATTGGAAATTAAACACAAACCATACAACAACCATGTCTGCATCTAGCTTCCATAGCATCAATATATTGTAAATTAAATCCAAACCATACAAAAACCATGCCTACATCTAGTTTCCATAACATCAATGCATTGGAAATTAAACCCAAACCAAACCATACATCATCACCATGTCTACACATTTAATTTCCATAGTATCAATACATTAGAAATTAAACTGAAACACAACATTATAAATCATACCTACATATAATTTCCATGATAACAATACAATGGAAATGAAGCCAAACAAAACATATATAAATACCATCATCTGTAACACCATTGACAGTTGTTATTTTCCTCCTTTACATTTCAAGTGTTGACATGAGATTTTCCTTATAAAGATATGTTCTTTTGATTTTTGGAGATCATGTTTGATATGGATAAATCATCTTTTGTTCTTAAGATTATCTGACTGAATTGGAATGGCTTCTTTGAATCCATTTTTCACTTCTTGTAGGTGAGTTACAATATGGTTTAAGAATTGTAAACTTATCTATTAATCTAACTCATCCTTGGATCAATTTCAGTGATCCAAGGAATGTTTTAAATACGCTCTGTGAACAAATGGTAAATTGACATTCCATGAACTAAAAGACATATGACTGAACTTCGTTTGTTACAAGTTCTTTGATTGTTGTGTGAATGTGTTCTATTCAGTCGTATGTTGTGCTTGGATCTTTTCAGTTTGATTGTGGCAGGACAATGCTGACACAAATGGACTATAGCCTTTTCACAGCATAAGAAAAATTTTGGTTCCTAAAACTCAAGGGACTGTCCTACAAAATCCTAAGCTAGGTAAGAATATACATATTTACTACCTAGCTATGTTAATTAATTGAATTTTATCCTAAAACCTAATGCTATATGGTTGTGTGATAATCTAACCTAATGCCTAAAAATAATTGTGTTAGAATTAACCTAACCTATATGGAAACTACCTAAGGTGGTAAATTATTTATTGGGTTATATCCTAAGGGTACATATCCTAAGATAACCTAATATCTAACCTAAGAAAATATGTCTACCCTAAACTAATGGGCATGAAGGGGGATTGGTGGTCACATGTATCATGGGTGATGGTTCCTATAGCATTTAAGATGTTGATAAGGTTTTAATTACATGGAAGTACTACCAATTGTGGCAGGGGCTAGTTGACTTGGTAGAGGCTTAGGTAGAGAATCCACTAAAATGGAATTCTTTGTTAAATTTGATTTGGCATTCGCTAAACTTGGAAGGTGGTCACAAGGGAAGATATGCGGGAAAATTTTATGCTCAAATTACTTTGGAAGGCATGCAAACGAGTTGGAATTTGGTTGTTTCACTTTGCATACTTCGTGATTTTTGCTTTGCATGCTCTCTATTTTTTTGAACCAGTAGATTGAACTACACTTAATGGCTATTTTTGAGGTTTTAAACCTATTTTCAGTTCGTGGAATATATAGGAGGCATTGTGGAAAAAGAACATTATTATTTGATCTTTTGTGGAGAAGAGGAGAAGTTTTGAGCTCGGTTGGAGGTTCTCTTTGATTTGGCAGAAGCGTTATCATGCATGATAGGCTCTAAACTTTAAGATCTCTTGCTTTCTTATAAATGTCTCATTAATACAAGTCTACTTTTTTGAGATTTTTGGCTTGCATATTTAATCTGGTCTCTTGTTTGCTAGTTTTAAAATATCTGTCATCTTAGATATAAACCCCATGGAAAAAATTACGTTGGTTCTGGAACTATTTTGTGATATTTGAAATGATTCATGCATGTGAAGCTTGCATTAGAATCTCTGTTTGCTTATTCTGATTTGTGTATACTAAGTTGTTGTGGTATTGGAACTGACCTTCGTTGCAATACATGGATTCTGAACTTGTGGGAACCCTGAGTTCCATTTGATTCTATATTTGGACTTCGTGTTTTCATATAAACTTGTGTAGGAGCTTCTTGTTGTTCTGAACTGGTGTTTGGAAACCTGGGTAGCTCCGAACTGTTGTTCGAAGTTAGTAATTGGCTCTGAACATGTAATTTATTACTTGTGTTTTCCCTAAACTGTTGTTAGAGGATTCTTGTTCTTAGGGATCATGTTTTTGATTCTTGTGATGACCTGGACTATTGTTGAAGTCCGTATATGGCTTAGAGCTTGTGTTTTTGTCTATTGACCATTTGAAGTGTTAATGTAAGATTATAATGTACATAGCACTCGTGTTTTATTACTTGTTTGGAATCTGAACTTTGTGGGAACCCTTAGTTCCATTGGAGCTAGTATTTGGGCTTTGCATTTTGATATGAACTTGTGTTGGAGTCACTTGTTGTGCTGAACCAGTGTGGTATCTTGGGTAACTAGGAACTGTTGTTAAATCCGTACGTGGCTCTATACTCGTGCTATACTCTTGTGCTATTTTGGACTGTTAATTGAAGTTCATGATTTCACTGCACTCTTCTCTTGTTATTTGTTCAATTCCGAACTCTTGTTGGAAACTCATGTTTCGTTTTAAAAATAAATAGGACTCCTTGTTTTGAATATGATCTGTTAATGGATATATGTATCTTATACTACCTCATACTAAGAAACTGTGCATATTTGAGCTCATGTTGATTTTTTGTAATTTGACATTGTACATGAAATTTAGTACTTAGTGTTTGGAAATAAGTAACAGGAACGATGTGTAGGTTCTGTTTTGGTATGTTGAGTTTTCTTTGTTATTGATATAAGCTTAGGTGGGAACTTTTTTATCCCCTGAACCTATGAATATTTACATGGGTAGTCTGGTACCTTTGTGAGAAGCTTGTGTTCAGTATTGTGCTCAGATTTTGTATGTTCGAGCTCTGAGCTAGTAGTATTATCGATAAGTTTGATTTGGTTTTGGTATTTGAATTGGGTCTTTAACTTCTTAAAGAGTTTAAATCTCATAAATCTTCTAATCGAACTACTTAGTCAAGGAAATCTGGATGAGTAGATTAATTAAGATTTGTTTAAATATCCTTGGGATTTAAATGTAAAAATTTTCTAAGGATAATGGGATTTTAGTCGTTGATATTTGTTGATGCTTATGATCCTGTTTGGCTTTCTGAACGGTTATTTTCCTATTCCTTTTTTATTAAAATGGACACCTTATGTCTTTATAAAGGAAAGGAATTTGATTCCTTTAAAATAGACTGTGTTTTAAGACTGTTATTTGTATTTCATTCTGAGTAGGGAATTGAAACTTGTGTTCATTAAAAGCAAAGAAGTGTAAAGAATATGACAATGTGTTTTTAGTACTGGATAAGTCATTGGTTGAACTTCTCTGTTTTGATCCTCTTTTTATATAGATATTTCTTTATAAGTTGTCTGGTCTTCCTTTATCTAATCACTTGTAGAAATGATGTTGGAAGAGATTATATTATTTGGTTTTATTGAGCTGGAAATGCCAGCTTGTTTGGAAGACTGTTGTTTGACAACACTTTACTTGATAGGTTTGAGATGAGTAAGTTTTGTCTCTTACACTCTATCTTTTTAATAATTCTCCTTGGATGAACTCGAGTAAAGATTAACTCCTATATGAGTCTACCTTGATTATTGAACGTTGTTTCAGATCTTTTAAAAGTTAACTTCTATATGCGGAAGTAGATTTAAACTTGTAGGTAGACCGATTGATTCTCTATTCCTTCTTGGATTGAAAATGAAATTTTGTTTTGATGAATATCTTAATTGTTAAATTTTAAGGTAATTGTATTTTGAAAGAAACCATTAAATCATGTTATGAATCTATTTTGTTTCTCAGATGTGTTGTGTTTGGGCATAGTTGTGATGGTTCTTCTTCTTCTTTGGTTTAGGAGATAGATGAGTCATTCTAATCTGAACCATGCTTTAAACTCTTCTTTTAGCTTGAAGCAAAGATAAATGTTGTTTCCTTTTATGAAAGATTGGGTACAATGATATATTATAATACGTTGTTTGCCTAAGGATAATTGATAGGATCAATTAGACTCTAATTTGTAAGGCTAATATGGTGGATTATATTCTGTCCTTTTCTTGGAAGTGAAATCAATTGTTTAAGAATTTACTTCTTTTCAGTTGCTTTTGTTATATTGATTATATGATGTAATAATTGTCTCATTAAAGCAGAGTTGTTTTAATGGAACAATTATTGGAATGCACTTCTTTTTAAGGCTTAGTGGTTATCATGCTCAGTTCATTAAACTAAACCGTGCTAGCAATTTTTGCAGATGGACTTCGTAAGTGATAAAGAAGGCAAAACTTATATGATGCATTGGCTGATTTAAGTCTAATTCTTGTGAAGAACTCTGATTCGTTCTTGAGATTGTATTGGAAAAGAAAACTAGTATTCTTTTATAATTAAGATGGTTGTTATGCAGTATACCTAAATGCATAATTCTTGTAAATGTAATGGTTATATAGATAAATTGAAAGTTGTGAGATTACCTGTATTGGTTGTGTAAATTATTTTGCATTTGTATGAAAGAGATGGGTTCTATCTTGATGTTAATATTCATATTATTTATATGTTAAATGGCTAAATTTTAATAATATTGGATAAAGGTATTTAGTTCAATCTCCCTACTTGTGATGTAACTTGTAAAATTGTAGAATATGATATTTGTTATATAAACTATATAACATAGTAATGTAAAGTAGGATGAACATATATTGAGAAATGTGGACATTGGGTAGAATAAACCCTAACGCTTTACATGTAGAGAAAGATTCTTTATCTTTCATAATGGTTCATAAACCAAAAATGTTTGGTAACATGACTTCAATTTATCAGACTTCATTTGGTATGAAGTTTACTTTATATTGAATATATTCTGGCGCTGAACTTTCCTAAAAAGTTATTTTACTTTTTACATAAGACATATTATAACACTATACCATTACACTTAATTGACAGTTTAACTATGTATTCGAACATTAAAAGTGACAATGAATATAACAAATTTCTTAATGTGCTAAATGAATCAATTTAGAAAATAACTTAAGGAGTGTTGGATTAGGGTTAGGCAAGGTTGTTGAAATCTGTTTTTAATAATCCAATTAATTAAAATTATAATAAGCTCCTTGGGGTATGTACATCTTGATGAGGATGTTCTATAGGATGTTGGCACATGCCAACTGCAGGGCTGTACCTTTGAGAAGATTAGGATATTCTCGAGGATACAGCGATCCAGTCATCATGTGGCAACACCCTTCTGCATTGATCATCTAGATCTACACACATGGACTTGATCTTCATTTTTCTCTAGGTCTGGTTAGTAACATGTT
The DNA here is from genome assembly GCA_019776745.2 of Taxus chinensis. NCBI lineage: Eukaryota > Viridiplantae > Streptophyta > Pinopsida > Cupressales > Taxaceae > Taxus > Taxus chinensis. The sequence continues at coordinate 500,550,202 of CM034155.1, read as the reverse complement.
TTAAGATATGGAGTAGCCCTCTAAAACTCAGGATACCTTGGCACATGGGGTTGACTTAGGTTGACCCAGTATGCCAACTAACCCTAAGTCTTAGTGAGCTACCCCTTATCATAACATATGTTGTTAACTCGAACTAGGGTTAAACCTCGAGCAAGTGGACTGATGGGAGTCAGTAAAGGACATTCTAGATAACAATAGAGTGGGGTGAAGGACGTATTCCAGATTGACGAGTATGTCATCAAGGAATAGTAATATGAACAGTATGTTATAAATCTTTGGCCAAAGTATCAGAAACTGTTGTTTGCGTTGTCCTATGTCACCTAGTCTAAGGTTTGTGATGCAGATGAATATTGGTAACAAATATTCAGATAGGTTCTTTAGATAGATCACTCAATACCCTAAGTAGGGAAGGAGAACCAAGTATACGTGGTATATGGATAAGTACTTAATACTTAATGTTAAACATGAATAGAACAGTAGTTTACCGGGTCATAAAATGAATAGATCGGTAGCACACCGAGTCATTACAGTTGCATATGGTTATCTGTTATATGAATGATTGATAAAGAATGTGTGTTCTAAGTTATGAATTTAGAATAGAGAAAATTATTTATTACAAAAACTTTTCCCTTGTTTATAAAGTCTTAAAATGGGAATGTTACATCATCTATATACTAGAAAGTTTGTGTGTCAATACACAGCATACACAGATATAAATAAGTCTTTTTAAAACTCTCATATACAACTAATCTCTTCAGAACCCAGGCCGGTATATATAATTCATAAATAAAAAATAAAAAACACTCTCAATCTTCTCATCATCCCTGGGAGGTCTCGATGCCTCTGCCACTCCCTCCTGTCCCCTCACCTAGCCTCTATCTCGGTACACCGATCACCTCCTACTGCTTCCCATGAGTATGGTGGTTCCTTGATCTATGACTATGATGATATCCATGTGATGAACTACCGGTACTATGGGTCTATGATTCGGAGCTCTAACTACATGAAGACGTGTGTGTGTAATTGTCTGTTGTGCCTTGTAGGTAGCATATCTGAAAATAGGGAGTTGAAGCTCTGTAATTTGATCCTCATCATATCTAACCTTAGCCATAACCTCTTTGTATCAGTTCATCGATACCACCTGTGGTGGTGGCATCACTCCACTACCTGTATGTATCCATTTGTTAGGTTATAGAACCTAACCATGTCCATGTCCTAGTGGCAGTGGACCTTGACCTTATCCTTGTCCTTGTACATGTCCCAGTGGTGGTGGACATTTTCTTGGTACTTGTACTTGTGATAATGGACCCTTTCCCTGTATTTGTGTCTCATCATGTGCCTTTAGAGGTGAAGGATGGGCAGCCACATGTCCCCTAGCACTGGTATATGCATGTGTTATTGTTAATTGTGTCTGTAATGTGGCCATCTATGCCTGTAAAGTAGTAACTTGGGCCTGCAGTCCCGTAACCTACCCCTATAACATGTCTCTCTCACTGAAAATAGTGGCCAAATCAGGTTATCCTAGCCTAGCTAGTACTACCTATAACCATGTTTTCCACCACTGCCTATACCTAGCCGTACACCTGACATCGTCTATCATCTCATCAGCTACATGTTCCTCCACTCTTGTTGGTGGTGTCGGCTATGGCAGAGGTAATGTCCTCTCCACATCATCTCGATGGTTATGTGGGAATGGTTGGGGCACATCCTGCCATAAGCTAATTTTTTGTCTAACCTGATCTACGGGTATGAGCTCGTGTTCCTCGTCCTTGCACCCCTAGATCCATCTCAAAAAGATGTATACCCTCCAGCTCCTCCTCTATGCTAGTGAACTCTAGGTAAGTGAGGTATGGCCTCCATAGAATCTCTACAGGTGACAGGTTATCTATTACCCACCGATAGTATGTAATATCCCAAGTCATCCCATCCACCCTTGTCTACTCTCCTATCAGCAGCCACCGCCTATATTTTTCCCTATATACACCCACGTGCCACCCCTATCATGGTAGACCTAGGGGATGAAGGGACACAATGTGCTCATACACCCAATAGTTTAACAGATAAGTACAACAGATACCATATTGCCGCAACCTCTTGTAAGCCCAAATCTCCCTGTATAGCTAAACTAAGTAAGTCGGTGCCCATGAAAAGCAAACCCTATCAAAAACCATGCCCTCTGGAACTCCCATCAAGTCCCGTGGAAACCTCCCACCCTCTGAGTCTGGAAGAGAAAAACAACTGATGCTAACCATCATCAACATTGAAATACGGGTCTCCTAAGGATGCACCACATACATCTCACCATAACTGATACTCGTACTATGGTAAGACAGCTCTTTCATGGCCAAACCAAACACTGCAATCATATGATACACCACATCTGTAGATAACACTTGATAAAGTAGCTCCCCAATAATTGGAAGTCACAGAATCCTATACACATCCTCTAAGGTGATGGTCATCTCTCCCATCAGAAGATGGAAGGTGTTAATACTCGATTCCCATCTATCAATGAGTGCTACCATCATATTTTGGTCTCATGTAATCCTCATGTACCTCCTAACCGCACCTAGCCCAACTTCTTTCATGTGCTCCCACTCCTCATCTGAAATAGTGGGTCTCATCTATACTAGAAGGGGTAGAATTCGGTTCCTCATAGTCATCTACTGCCTAGTCTACATCATTAACACCCACACAAGTCAATCATTTACCTTTTCAAATTTCTCTTCAAAACTCAACCTTGCCTAATATTTACCATGCCTTACCTAGACCATTCACCTTCACCCAACCCACTTACCAAAATCATTTTCTTCCCTGTCCTCCCACTACTTCACCTATTGACCTACCCAATCTCATCCCTCCCAAAATCATCCTATCACATCCTCTTTTACCCAAACCCTTCCCTAAGACTTCTCTTTGCCACCCTACCCAACCTCATGTTCCCTTAGATGAACTAACATCAACATTTTCTTACCATTTTTTCTATAACTAGGAAACCAACATCAATTCCCCTACTGATGTTGGTCCCCTTCAATTGACCGGAGTCGGTTAGTCCACTAATGTTGGTCGATAACCGACCGATGTCGGTTATTGGTTCAGCCCCAAAGTCAAACCCTCATGCCCCCATTGCCAAAAAAATAACAAAACCACCAAAATTACTTACAACTGGCCCTAGGTTCATTTTTACCCCTAATTACTCTAATTACACCCTCCCATACCATGTTTTCACCCCAATTTACATACAATTTCACAAAACAAAAATCAACAAAAACAAAACCAATAATTCTAAAAAAACTAAGCCTAAAGCCCAATTCTACCTCTACTCATCAGCACCTCCATGATGGGATGGATGGAACCTGAACTGGAGCACCCCCTAATCCTTCCCATGCCTCTGTCATGTCAACTAGCTCCCATCTCTCTAGCTAAGATCAAATAGTTACACGTGGGGCCATGAAATCACCTCCTCCACCCACTTATATCTTGCCAACTCAATCTCTTTGTGTTATTTATCATCTTCCTCACAAATAGCCTCTCCATTGCTCACTTTCCAACTCAACCAATGCTCAAATAAGCACTTTTTAGGTGGAATTTCATTTTTTAACTCTCCATTTTGATGACCAATGTCGGTTGACTCGTGCCCTTAGGTGACCGGCATCGGTCACCCTACTAACATCAGTTCCCTTTGAACCGGCATCAGTCACCTAGCATATAACCCCATATGCTTCAATTTTCCCTAATTTTTGCTCTCGCTTACCTTTTTCTACCTAAAACAACTTACAATATCTGTTAAAACTCACCTAACAGCCTCATCACCTCCCTACGAATGCTCAGGGGCACATTTTCCTTCACCTAGGACTTACCCATGACCTTACCTATATACCTTTGCCAACTCGACATCGCCTATATGAAAATTAGATTCGCTTACTTTCTCTATTGTGTGATAATGTTACCCATGTTGTTTAGCCTATCAACCGTACCTTACCTTATTTCATGACATTTATCTCAACCAAACCACACCTTTTGGTGTTTCGGAACACACCTATATTCATTCATGCACCTAGCCTCGTTGTGTTTCCAGGATCACATCCTATACCTTGGATACCTAGACCACATCACCCTTGTTTGGATAAACTATCGACCATTGACAAGTTAGCATTTGTGTGCTCTTCAACCTTGTGCCTTGTTGCATTCTAAGCATGTGTATGTGTTTGACTGTCAGCACCTTTCGATCACCCTATCATCCCTATTTCCTACGCCTTCCAATAACCCCATTTTTCATCACCTCCTACCTTATCAAACCCATCACTGATTCTACCTACCAATACATCAGTTCCTGGTTTGAGGGGGATAACCTCCACCCGTATTTGGGGCATCAACTTCTTGTTTCTTTCATTGTCATTCATTAGTACAATCTACGTGACAAAAAGGGGAAAATGTAGACACCCAAAATTGGGACGAAACCCTCTAAGTCCCCTTTTATTACATACCCCTTTACCATGACCCCTTTCACATATCATTATTAATCTAATTACCAATATTACATTAATTATTACCTCACCTAGGACCCATTCCAAGACCATTTGATAACTAAGATTAAGTCATCACTCCCCCTAACCAACTGAGACTTCTTCTAAACCTAATATTAATTGTTAACTACCTCCCCCACCAATTTCCCATGTGATTTAACGAGAATTAAGACTCCTAACCCAGAACCATTCTTGACTCATGCCAAAAAGGGGGAGAAAGGGTTATTTTTAGCAAATAAGACTATTTCTCCCTAAGTGATGTCGGTTATTCCTCAGTCAGTATCAGTCAAAGAACCATCATCGGCTCCTTTAAGTAATAATTTTCAACTCTTTTCCTGGGTTCTCTCTTGGTTTCTTCTTTCGGTTGGCATTCTTTGATCTTGGATCTTTGGCACTCAATCGACACCCTAGTGATCAATTAAGCACAAGAGAATCAAACTCTCTAGTAATAACCAATCTACGACTTCACAAGCTTGAACCATTCACACAGAGAAGTACTCAACCTTTTATGCCACGACACTAGATCTTGGCTTGTCTCTCCAACACACACCCACCAACCACCACCTTATACCAATATTCAGATCTTTGATAAGGATTCTTAACCAGGTTATTAATTTCATTAGCTTTGGTTTTAGATCCTTTATCTTTTTCTAATCACCCCCTTCCTCTCTCAAATACCTTCCGTAGCCCATTCACCTAATACTATTTAGAACTATTTTGCCCTTTCAACCACCCCTCCTACCCCTATTGAGTCTTCACCTAAATTCCTACACCCTACCTAAGACCTCCCAATACTCTGTGTAATTACAAATAGCCCAAAACAACCTTTTTTCTACCTTTCGAACCCAATTGCCCCTACCGTGATCGGTTACTGGACCGATCCCACATATAACTAGTGATCGACATTGGTCTCTGTGTGTGGCATTTTCCCCTCAAACCAGCGAGCTCATTCCTCCACCCAAAACTCTCCAAAACCCCCCAATACTTCACCTAGACATTTTTTCTACCCTATGTCATACATATAAACCCTGACAGTCGACCTTTTTTCTAGATTTAATCTTATATTCGTCATTTAGATTAGATTTAGACTATTATGTTGTGTGAGATACTTGAATCATATAACTACAATAGGAATTTCCATTTCATGATATTTATCAACATTAATTTGTATTAAAACATGGATTGACAGCCTCTAAGGAAGCACCTCACTTCCCGGATCTAGCTCACGCTAGGAAACCCACTAACCTATGTTATTAACTCAATTTTTTGGTCTTGCTTTGATTCTTAGGTAGTCCTTCCAAAATAAAAAGGAGTGCTCTACAATTGGATTGGTATTCAACAATGGGGCTTAACCTCTTCACGACCTCCAGGTATTCCTCACATACATTACCTTTACCTTTTAAATCATTTTGTCATGCGGTACTCCTATGTGGTTAAATACCTTTTCTTATTCTCTTCTCATCTCAATTTTTCATGGTTTCATCACACCAACACTCTTCTTCTTATCTCATGAGCAAGCACATAGATCTCTCCACTTTCAACAACATTTTCATGCTTAAGAATTGAGCTTAAAAAAAAAAGTAAGACTCCTAGGCACAACTCTTGACTTTTCATGTTTTATGAATCTTCTCATGACTTCTGAACTTCAAGTTCTCCATTATCTCCTTCACTTCAAGTGGGATGATTCATGTTTTCATGACTTTTGATATTCTTCACTTCTATAATAAAAATTTGATAGTGTAAGTAGGCAATAAAAATTTGATAGTATTTTACTGTTCAATCTCAAATCTTAGCCCTTCATTCACGAGACATGTGTCACCATTCTAGTGAACCTAAAAACAATAATCTTAGCTAGACTCCAGCCCATGGAATAAACCACATTTGATAGAGTTTCAGGTCCACCAGCCCTTCTCGCAGTTAATGGAATTTGAAATCCATTAAA